>CAJQUW010014164.1:0-12319 GCA_907163375.1 Prostheceraeus crozeri | reverse complement strand
TAATTTCACCACAAATGTGAACCTTAGTAAATTACCTAGTTGTATTTCTTGGAGATTTGATTAACACGTGAGAGAGATCCAATTCTACTCCACTAAGAAAATGCAGTTAGTTGACCGAATATCCCAAGTTGGCAAATTCTCCAACAGTCAGCATCAATGAGTATGCGCTGTTCCTTCAGCAACGAATATTATGAAACACCTAATTTAGTAGGCCTATATATCGGTCTACGCAAGCAAGCAAGTATCTATCGGTTGTTATTGCGTCTGAAGCGTGCGTACATGACTTTATTTGACTTTCCCTTCTTTTGATGAGGAATTCTATCTGAGTGACACATAGTTTTCATTTTTAATGTAAGTCATTTTGCTCGGATACACGGTTTGACTTTAATTCAAACTTCATGCATGGTTATAGGCTTACATGTAGGCAGATCGTGTGCCTGTAGAGAATCCAGATGATGCATGGATCAATGCAAACTCTAAGCTGATAACATCATCAGCCGTGTAATCACTTCAATGTTCTTGTTGTATAGAGAATTTGTGATAAAAAGTTAAGCTAATTTGAAGAAATCCAAAACGTCATTCCATGACAATTAGAAATCTTCAATTTTTTCAAAGGTTGAAGTGTCTGACTAATAATCAACAATATGCAGTTGTAAACAATGGTTCCGATGTATCATTTCTTGTCTATCATTAGAATAAGGTTCATAGAGAGTAGAATTTTCCAGATGAGTGAAATAACAAAATTTTGATGTTTTTGAAAATTTTGTTGGCCTACAGACAAAAGCTTATGTAGCCATATGGAATCCAGATGCTCAATATTAATGTAAACATTACTCTGATAACATCAATTGTCCTGCAATAGTTCAGATGCTCTTGGAATAATTGCTACAAAAAGTAAAGTTAACTATATGGAAACCCAATACGTCATTTTCGTCATTCCATGACAATTGAAAATCTTCAATTTCTTCAAAAGTCCGAGTATCTGACGTATAATTGGCAATACGTAGTTGTTGAGGAGGGCTCTGTCGCAACATTCGTTGTCTTTACTTATGGAATAAAAATTGTAGAGAGCAGACTTTTTCAAGTGAATAGCATAATAAACGGGTAATCTAGGTGTCTCATTTGCATCATTCCACGACAATTTAGGTTTTCTGCCAAAATTGCAGGTTCGCTAACGAAATAATTTTACTTCAGTTTACACAATATGGGTATGCTGTCCATGAAAATATCTGCGAGCAGTTTCTAAAGCATTGGAAGATATCATAATATTCGCGTCAAAATAGGTAAAATGAGAACATCGTCATTCCACGACGATGAAAATGCACATTTGGTTATTGTAAGATACATTATGTGTGCCAAACGACAATCTAATTATTATTAGGAGATCTGTAGCCGAGTTTCTGATGAGGGCGTCGATGTGATGACCGAAAGTTACACACGCATCTCTTTACATGCATCTTTTTGCTCCTCTATTCACACAAATAGTCTGCTGAGGACATACGCACGTATTTGACATCTCACAGTATTCATGATGAATACAGTTACCTGACAATGAAGACCAGCTTTAAGTGCAATGTAAGTATAGGCCTAAATAGTCTGCAATTAACAGACACGATATTCTAATTCAAATTCTATTAACTTTTTCCAGCTCTCATACTGATTCTATAAAAAGAGTAAATAGCTGAAAACAGCATGATAGTAATTACTTGCATACTTTATGGATATTCTCTTATATTCACATTACAGCATCATGAAAATTACATGATTATCAAACAATGACACATCTGCCTCCACTGGTCTCATCCCTTACAAAGTTTACGCTGGCATGCATGCATGCATTCATGCTTGATAATGAATTTATATAGTGCATATACAATTAATTTTATTGACTTATAAAGTCTTAATTTAAGTTTAAATTATTGCATAAATTATTATTATTATTTAGATTAATAAAACTTGTCAAGTTTTAATCTTTGGATCTACGAAAGTTGTCGTGTACTAGACTATATTGATCAGAGATTCTTTTGACAGTCATATTTTATTCATAGATATCCATCCTCATCCTAAACTAAAACTTGCATAAGTCTATAACTTTAAAACTTCAAATGTATGACTGCACTTAAGTGCCATGAATAGGATATAGGTGGGATCCTTTTAGGTCACATTGACCTTGAATTGCTACTATCTTCATGCGGTTTACGCGGAAGATAATTTAGAATAAAAATGAGTTTTGGGTTATTAGTTTATACAGATTGTTTCATAAAAAATGGATCACCCTTAAACATCGCCTTAACTTCAACTTTGTCTAACTCCGCCAAACTTGAACGAATTTCTCTGAAATTTGGAAGATATGTCAGTTGTGCTTATTAATATCATTGTTGGAAATTTCAAGCATGAATATTGAGTTGTTTTCCTGTTATAGATAAAAAAGTAGTAGATAATTTGATCTTCATTAGCAATGTTACACAAAATCATACCTCACTCTTATAAAATTACATTTGTTTCCTTTGTTATGTAATATGTTGTTCTACAAGCCAAAAGCTATCAAGCAAAACAAAAATAAAGAAAATCGGTCAATCAGAGCCAGTATAGCACCATTATTCATCAACAATAATGTAACTGCTACATGTGATTAACTGGACTTCATGTTCCATAGCTTCCTGACTTCGTTGCGGTGGTGTTGGCAGCACTCCTGATTGCTTTCAGCTAGAAATCTATCTCTTACCGGTTGAAAACAATACAAAGCACAAATGAACAATAACGAGATCGCATTCACAAAAGGCAAAGTGTCAGCCTATAATTGCTAGAACTAGGGTTTTCTTTGCGAGCTACAAGCAAGCGACTAAATGTCCCTTACACAAATGTGCATCGATGGCATAATGATGATTTTCGACTCTGTCGTAAAGAGGGCTCTGGCCGTCCACGCAAAACATCCAAACGTAGAGACCGCTTAATTTTGAGATTTGTTAAAGTTGATCCAAGTCTCTCGTTAACTGAGATGGCTGCACTAGTCTCGTCTATTTCTAAGTCCACTATTCGTAGAAGACTTATTGAGTCGAATTTCAAGAGCTGTAAGAGGCCCTCTCAGATCGAATTATCAGATCATCATACAAAAAGACGTCTCAGATGGGCAATGAGTCATTGTCACTGGCGAAATCAATGGGATCGGGTTGTCTGGTCTGATGAGGCATCAGTCCGTCTGAAGGATAGTGATGGTCGATTGAGATTATGGATAAAATCTGATCAGGAAATTCCGAGACATTTACATCGTCCCCGGGTACAAGGTGGTGCGACTCTACTGATTTGGGCTGGGATTTGGACCAATGGCCGTTCTGAACTTCACATACAGCAAGGAACCATGAATTCTGAACGCTATGTGAATGTTTTACGAATGAACATTCACGAATTACGATATTTACGAATGTATCATAGCTTATCAGATTATATAAGGACATTTAAATATATTAGGGACATGAAATAACATGAAAAATTCTTTCTGTATCATACTTATGTTTTATTTGGTCAAATTTTAGGATGATCCACTTTTTATGTAACGGACTGTAGAATTTATTTGTCTGGCAAAAATTTTTCGGTTGCTTTATACTTGAATTTTAGGCTTTGTTCAGGGCTTTTATCGTGGTAGCTTATGTCTCATGGATAGTTTTTAACAAGATTGCTTTACAAAGCGGAGTCGTTATATGCCTGATAGGCCCATCAACGTGTTACCTCATCAAAGCTGATCAAAGTTCGTCAGCCTATCAGCCGACGAAATTGTTGGCATTTTTAAATAATGTGATAATAAAGAATCAATTTAGAGACTTCAATTTAAGTGTTCTTGATGAGACATCTGCTCCCATGAAAGGTCTAGAGGCCTCTCCAAAAAACCAAAGACGGAGGACACGAGCATGCAGGCCTACATGTATGCCTAGAGACACACAAAAGAAATAAGTAGGCATAATTCATCAGCAAAATATCCCATAGCCTACAAGGCGCGCAAGTTTAAGCTCTTATTGTCATGCTTCATATTGCCATTCAAGAACGCTCACTATTTTGCCATCGCATCATCGTGATCTTTCATGCGTGAGCATCACAGCAGTACATTTCCTCCACTCATCAAAATGCAGCAGGACTGATTGACAAAATCTAACAGTGGGTCTAGCACTTTAGTGCAGCATGAAGAAGATATTCGCAGAGTATTGGAATTATTAGGCCTATAATTAATATTGTATTCGATTAAATTTCAATGGAGAATTGATAAAAGTTAGCTGTCTAGGACTAAGCCTACTTTTGCTTGAAGATATTCCTATGGTCCAGACTTGATATAGGCTATGCGAACGTTTTCGAAGAACATCGATCTCTATATAAATATCAGTTATATACATTAGAAATACATATTATGTACATGCTTTACATTAAAATAATAGCCCACCTAAAATTTCGAAGGCCACAAAGATACTTCTGGGTCGCCACTTCACACCTTCGTACCTTACTTACAACTAACTGAATCAGTAGTGATCCCATCCCAGACGGAAGTGCAAAATGAGCAACGATGAGTCGTCATGCTGACTCAGCCCCCCTCTGGAAGGAAGGAAGGAGGTGAGGGAGAGGGCCAAGGATGTGCTGGAAGGGATGGGTCCGAGAGGAGGAAACCGTTCCCCCCCTCTGGAAGGAAGGAAGGAAGGAGGAACTCTCCTGTGAGGCAAGGGTAGGAATCTCTGAAAAACGACAGAGTTAGAAAAAGGTGTATAGTTTTGGACGTTTTGGGGTGAGAAAGGTCGTATTTCGGGCAGAAGGAGGGCTCGGATGCACAAACGGAGGGCAGATTCGGATTCTACGTGAAATTTTGGGTTAGGTAGGTTGTTTCCAGCTCAATCGGTGAGAAAAAGTGCTGACCCCCCTCTGGACGAGACTTCGATCTTGGCTTATAGGAACGGTAGAAAGTCGTGCGATAAGTCGTTGGAAAGCTAAGAGTGAGACAAATTCAGTGGAAGAAACGGCGTGTCTCTACGTTCGTTCGTTGAGGTGTGAGAGTGACTTTAAGATTTTTGACCAACACCGTAAAAAAAGAGTTAGAATTTTTACGAAAATAGCTCTAGCGAGCGAACGAAGCCTCGGACACAAAAACGGAGGGCAGATTCGGACTCTACGTGCAATTCTGCATCTAGAGGGTGAGTTTCAAGTGAATCGGAGAGAAAAAGTCGAAAATTTTCTTCACACTGGGTCTCAACACTTGGGATTTTTTCGTGAAAATATTAAATTGTGGCCTACTTTGATGACGACTCACTCAGGAATTGAAGTGAATGAAGAGCTCGGGTTTCTTTTAGGGGCAAGACCGCACTTTGTTCTCTAGGATCCTATCTTTTCAGATCTGTGGAAGGTTTCTTTTTCAAATGAGAGCTTGTTTAAAATCGAATATTTTCACATTTTCCAAGATTTTGAATAGTTTGATAAAACTCGGCTTTTTCAACTCGGCTTCTGGTAATCGTAGAGACTCGAGGTGTGGCTTAAATGAAAGGTGAGAGCAACAAAGCGTGACTGTCAAAATTTGAAGTCAGTCGGAGCACTAGAACCGGAGATAGACGTGTTTAAAGTTTTTGGATAATGGAGATTACGTCATCAGCTGATCGCCACAAACTATGTAAGCTGGGTTAGAAAATTTCATTGCTGACATCAGCTAAGGCGTCAGACTTATAGGTTAGCCAGGAGATGACCTTAGTCTCCAGACCATAAAAGACTCCAAAACTTTAAAGGCTTGTAACTTTGCTTCTACAAGTCCTTTTTGACTTGATTCAAAAAAGGTTCGAGAGGTCATGATTCAGGTCAAGTCATGGAGTACTTATAAAATTTCATAAGTAGTATTAAATGCTGAAAAATTTACATTTGCTTTTTTTGATGTTTTATAAGGTTTTCGACCCTGCTGAAGTCAATCAAGGCATGTATAAGTGTGTACGAGCAAGTCTTCTCATTGAGCGAGCGCTCTCGCCCATTCATAATTCATCAAACATCCACTATAAAGAGATGTTACTTTACGTTTCACATTTGCCTTTCGCAAGTGTCGGATGCATGGTACGGAGAGTTTCGCTGTAATATTCCAATGACAGGGTGTTCCTTCGAGACGGCAGATGATGCCGTAGTGATAAGTGTGGGAAGGGAGTGTGTCATATTTTAGACCTAAACCTCTGGGGCAACTCATGTTGGGCATTTGACACAGTTTCTCAACGTAGCACTTTGAACGCCAATCGGTTGAGTCTTAGCTATCTTGTCATGGGGTACTAAACATCTCCATTGTAAAACTCTTGTGAATCATGGCTTGCTATCACTCTCATACGGCTTGCTATCAAGCTGATCAAGGCAACGACTTACCAACCTCTTGTAAATAACTCCACCGGTTTTCATGTCTGGCTATCAAGTCATTGACGTGCAAGTCACGGAGATTTCGGTGTAATACGTCCTATCGCCGGGCGTCCCTTTTGGGCGGCGATGGAATCCGCAGCGAAGAGTACCGCATGGGATATTCGCAATTGTAATCCTTGTTAAACCTCTCTGCGTCATGTTTGCAAGTGGTTGACTTATCGTCTCGACGTAGTGCTCTGACCGCCAGGGTGACATCTAGCCATCTGTCGAAGGTTACTTTAAAACATCTCCATTGCACTGAGTGTTAAAAACGTTGACAACCTAAGTTGATGAGAATGAGCCATGAGTTCTTTTAAGAACTGTCTCTATCACGGAGACGAAATGATGAATGGAATGAAAAGGAGGCCACTCACGTACCAAATACGAACATGAAGCACTTCTCTCTTATGTAGTATGCAAGCTCTTCAAACCTCATGCTCAGTTCACATAACGACTGGAAAACGTTCATCACTGCAATGTATATCGTAGGTTTTATGAAAGATGCTTACTGGAGTAAAATGTATAAAGATGTTTCACTTCCGAGCGCTACTTGTCTTGTATTAAGACTAAAGATAGGAAAATGTTCCTTTTATCAGTATCGCACTGTGTCTCATAGGGTTTATGAAATATGAAGTCCTGTGGTGTTTTTACTTCCTCACACATTACGAATGTATGAGTTTAGAATGTTCTGATGCGAAAACAGTGTTCACCACAGCACTAGAAAGTTTTATCGAAAAGGTTTTTACTGCACAGTGTAGATTGTCTTGTAACTTACTTTCACAGTGTTAGAAATTTTATGTTGAGTGGAGACAGTTGCCAAATGTTCCCCTATTAGAAAATTCAAACTCCATGACTGTTAGATTGCTGAATACTTCATCAGGTTTACTAAAAGCAGTCTTCTACTGCAGTGAGACTGAGAGTTTAGAATGTCATATGAAAACAGTGTTCACCACAGCACTAGAAAGTTTCACTGCACTGTGTAGATTGTTTCACAGTGTTAAAAGGTCTCATAGTAA
This sequence comes from Prostheceraeus crozeri, assembly GCA_907163375.1. Taxonomy (NCBI): domain Eukaryota; kingdom Metazoa; phylum Platyhelminthes; order Polycladida; family Euryleptidae; genus Prostheceraeus; species Prostheceraeus crozeri. The sequence goes on along the minus strand of CAJQUW010014164.1, from coordinate 4,910 downwards.
GTACTATAGTGTTGAATGTTTTATAAAACCAGTAAAGTCTTGTCACAAACGTTGAGTGTGTGAGGGCTAGTTCCATGACATCTAATCACGTGGGTCATAGCACAAGTCCTAAAGTCCATAATCCAAGGGTAGGGTCATCTACGGTTGGATTTAGGGTTTTATATCACACGCGTTAACCGTTAGTGTAGAATACGTGAAGCACATGTTCGCTTAAAGGTGTAAACGCAAACGTTGAAATAAGTTTTGTAAGAAGTTAAAAACATTGACATGATGTTGTGAAAAGTAGAAACTTAGCGAACGTTGAAAAAAGTTTTATGAAATATTTCTGCAGTCATTATCGTTAGCGTACCAGCTTTACTAAATGTGTTGTTTGCCTTTATCAAATTGAATTCGTGTGTAGACTGTTTTGTAAATAAAGACAGATAATGTTAAACGTTTTTGCAGTCTGCATCGACAGCATACAAGTATACACATGACAACATGTAACGTTTCTTAAAAGAGTCGAATGCATATGAGTTAGGAAACACTCAAAACATGTGTGAGATAAAAATAAACCTGCTAGAATAAGTGAGTGCCTCACAAAAGTGTTGCATATGTTTTACGGGAAACTTGTAAAGGAGAACTGTGTATCGAGAACGTTTACTACCATCATAGACAGATGAAAATGAATGATATATTCTAACTTCAACTTTCTGACGTTCAAATGAAATTCGTAAACATGAAGCTCTAGACTCCGTGGTGTAAAAGTACATGACGAGTGACAACAACTTTATGTTGATAAAACTTTCATAGGTTGATGATTGTAGTCGCGTTTCAAGTTGATATAAAAACCTGCAGAAACGCATAAGTTTTAGATGCAGTTCAACGTTGTGACTCGTAGAGAGAGAGAGAGAGAGAGAGAGAGAGAATCGTTTATTTGCATGAATTGAAAATCACAGATACATTTAATTTCAAAATAATTAAAAGACAAAGTCAAAACGTCATGTTTGAGCACAGATACAAAAGTTATTTAACAACAGCTTCTGAAGTACAAGAAAAGTTTCATCAAATAAAAAACCCGCCGTTGGCAACAGCACAAAAACATGGGAAAAAGGAGTTCAAACGCCTACTTGTAGCTGAATAAGGCAAACAATAATGACTCGACCTCATGAGGCGTTTGGGCACAAATTGGTGAAGAGGATGACAAGGATTCGACTCACATTTATGCAGAAATTTTAGACCATACTCTCTGAATACAATTGACAACTCACGGAACTCAACACATGAACATCCGTGCCCACAAATCAATCTATGAGCACGCTTTTGAAAGCACTCTAACTTATAAAGTAGGCCAACAGGTAAATTTCCATACGTCGGCGAGGCATACAAAATCAACGATGTAATCACAGCATGGTAGACAATAATAAGTTCCTTTCCTTTGACAAAACTGGCTTCAGGCAGCGGATAATGTACAATCTGCAAGATGCACGTTTAACAGTCTCACTGATTTGATGGTTCCATGATGAATCTGTCGGAAAAGATGAAACCGAGGATACGTAGATGATCAACTCTGGGGAAAACGCTCGTCGAAATTTGATTCTCCGGTAACACTGACTTTTGTAAAAGCAGTTTCTTGCACTTCCCAGAATTGAGTCTAAGCCCGCTGTCAGTAAATTTCTCCTCAATGAGTTGAGATGACAAAAACTGTTCTGATACTGATTTCCTTGTGATCTCTTCAATGATGGTTATGTCGTCAGCATATTTAATGCATCGAATACACTCAGCATCAAAATTGATGGAACCCATAAAAGCCGCGAACAACAAGGGCCCGAGGAGCGAACCCTGAGGAACTTCTGAAATTGCGTCTTCCCAAGGGCCAAAACAGCCATGTATTCGAACTCTGAACTTCCTGCCAACCAGATAAGACTGAAGCCAACTCAAAATTCCATGGTTCAGACCAGCTCGATTTGAGATAATTCAACAGACGATTGAACTCGTAATTGTGTCAAAAGCCTTTGACAGGTCCAAACATATGATACGAACAGCTATCGTTTCCGGGCGAATCCAATGATCGTGTGATTGGAGTCTTGTATGGCGACCAGAGCACTGGTTGTAGATCCTAAAGGTCGGTAAGCGTGCTGGTTGATTCCGTAAAGTGGAAAGAAGCTTGCATTTTATTTCACGCGATACGATTCGTTCGAATATTCTTGCTAATAACCGATGTCAAGGATATTGCGCGAAATTCATTAAGCTTTGGTCATGCTCTTCTTTGGTATGGGTTGTACAACAGCTTCTTTAAAACACATAGGAAATGTCTTAGTTTGAATGGATCGGTTAAATATCCAACACAAAGGTTCACAAAGAAGATATGCACCATAACCAATAGTCTAGTTGGAATTACCATCAGCGCCGATGCCTTTGTGGGAATTTAGATGCACTAATTCATTCATGCCACTTCATGAGAGGAGAAATTTGAAAATCCCAACGTTGATTCTGATCGCCGCCAATGAAACCATCGTCAGACGCATTATAATTGCACTTGAAGACAGACGTAAAGCAGTTCAACATATCCCTGATGGTCAGTAAATGTATGTTGCAAATGGCGGAACGGAACGAGTCAGATGATCTGGTACCCTAATCTCACTAACAATCTTCCATAAGCCGTTGGTACTTTGCTTGTGCTTATTAGCCCATTGTATCTTGGCCTTTATTATTTCGTCCTTTACTTTGATCTTGCAATGCTCGTACATTGGCCAGTTCCTGCTTCGAAAAGCCTCCCAACGCCTGTTGATGAGCATTTTCAAAAGAGGAGTAATCCATGGCTTGTCCTCAGAACGTCCAGAGTAACCATTTCACGAGGGATAACAGATACACACTTACACAAGGATTTACATAAAATTTGCTGCACATTACATCAATGGAGTGCGTGTTTTCAATCTCTGAAAAAGTCAGAGGATGACAGACGGGAAATAAATTCCTGAATGTGAGACTCGCGAAAATCCCAAACGGGGAAACTCCTGACAGAACACATTACTTGCCTCAAACAAAGATCTCAGAAAAAACCAACATTGTGGTCTGAATTACCAATCGGCGGACCAACGCAAGCGCTTTGCTCAAAAAATTCACATAGCTCGGCATCGATTAAAATTTTGTCCAGGATTTTGTGAGACCTGGTGGGTCATGCACTTTATTTGACAAAGCCAAATCTTGATAAAAAATTTCTGAAGAAAAGTCATTGAAATCTCCAGCTACTATTGACATTACAATCAGGATTGGAGAGAAGTATATGATCAATTCATTCAAAATAAATTCAGAAATTTTACAATGTTCATCTCGCTTTAAGACCAGGTGGAATGTACAAGACACAGCAAAAGGACATAGCGGTAACGAAAATGCACACTTCACAACAGGATCTCACAGAAAGAGGGACATTCAGCAGTAGGTGTGTGCAATGAAGAGTTAATGCTGTCATTCACAATACATACAGACACACCGCCTATTCGGTCTCTTCGATCCATACGATACAAAATGAAACGAGGGATGGTAATTAGTGCATCCATAATGCTTTCTGTAAGCCAAGATTCGGTTATCATCAAAAATCCCGGTTTTAGACTTAGTCGTGTAAGGTTCAGATCGTCGAACTTGGGAAGAAGGGAACGTATAATATGCACAAAACAAGGAAATGTCCCACTGATTGGGAATGTTCTTTAAAATCTTTCCAATGAAAATTTTGAAATTTGAGAACGAGCCACCAATTTTATTGCGAATTAAATGACATTAATCCTCACCATTTCGCGACGTTCGCTATAGTTCAGTTCTCAAAAAACTTTTTCCGTTTTCTTGCTTGTGAAGGAGTGAGATCGTGATGCAAATAACTCTTCGAAAATTTGCTGAGTTGCGTAATGATTTGGACTTTCTCAGAATATCACTTTTTCTTCAATGGGGTCATGGGACTTGGTATTTTGAGCGAGGACGAGTTTCCGTCACTGCGACTTTTCCCAATTGAACGATGGCCTGATATTTCGTCATCAGCAAGACATTCAAAGTTCATTTCATTAAATATTGCATTTAACTTTGACTTATCCCAATCAGTCCTTTCTTGGATGGTCCCAGTAGATTTCTCAGGGATGACCGTTGAAAAATCAAACTGTTCATACTCTCACCGTACGATTTTGAACCTCTTCCAAGCAACAGTCAAAAACGCACTATTGTTGCCTCACCAAAACATGTCGCTTCATTAGAGCGAGATCATTGGCTAAACTCTGTGTGATCTGGACCGTTATAGATGTTATTGGAGACCTTCAATCGCATCGATGCGGATGATGACAATATTGCTTTCTAAATTACGGAGGTCTGGATCTCAAGGCAGTAAATTACAAAATCACGAGATTCCTGGATCAAACTTTTTCAACTCATCGGCCTGAGACATTGAGATAGCACCCAGAGCGTGTCATTAGGCTTTGGAGTGACGCATCATCAAAAGAGAGAAGCAAAATAATGCAAAAGTCGTTCCTCAATTTTGCAAGCGCCGTTACCACAGAGATGTAAGTCCCAAACGCTAGCCACAGTACTTACGCAGCACAAAAGCAAGTCCTGTCAAAAAAAGACGCACTTACTCCGAATTGCCGAGAATCACGTGCATTACAGAAAGAATTCACGAAACGTCACCACCAACCACTGGACAATGTCACCTCGACGCGAAGCCAATGGAAGTGAGAGGAGATCACTGACACAAACGGGCGTGTATATTTCGCTTATTTCGATGATAGGCGACGAAGGAGACAATGATGACCAACACAACCTGCGTAGCAAAGATGAACGAGAACGAGCCGGAATCCAATGATATAAAAATTTTCAGGAGGAATAGGTTTGAAGAGGACCGACGGCAAACACAGATACAGATTGGTACATTGAATTTAACAAAATGAACA
>CAJQUW010014163.1:0-352599 GCA_907163375.1 Prostheceraeus crozeri | reverse complement strand
GTGAAATTCTGCATCAGTAGGGTGAGTTTCAAGTCAATCGGAGAGAAAAATTTTTCACTGACGTCCCCCCCCTCTGGACAGCTTGCTTCGATTTTGGCTTTCAGTGGACGGATTTTGTCGTGCCATAGCTCGTTTGAAAGCTAAGAGTGAGACAAATTCAGTGAAAGAATCGGCTTGTTCCTATCTGTCTTCGTTTAGATGTGAGACGCCATTTAAGATTTTGGGACATTGGTGAAAAACGACAGAGTTAGAATTTGGGACGTTTTGGGCTCTAGCTTCAAAACGAAGCATCGGATGGGAAAACGGATTTCAGATTTGGAATCAGCGTGAAATTCTTTATCTGTATGATGAGTTTCATGTCAATCGGAGAGTTTCAAGTCAATCGGCGAGAAAAATTTTCAACATTTTTCGAAAAAACGACAGAGTTAGAATTTTTGCGATGGCTGCCTACTGTAGAGCCAAAACGAAGCATCGGATGGGAAAACGGAGGCCAGATTCGGATTCAGCGTCAGATTCTACATGGAAATGGTGTATTTCCAGCTCAATCGGAGCACTAGAACCGGAGATAGACGGGTTTTTTAGTGTTTGGATGATGGGTGTTACGTCATCAGCTGATCGCCACACACTATATAAGCTGGGAACCGAGAGAGACTTGTCATTTAGAGAGAACGATTGTCAGAGGTAGTCGTCTCTCTGAGCTCCGATGATAGCTTCGGACATTCCAAATTCCGAGTTTCTGTAAGAAACCGACTTAGAAAATTTCATTGCTGATATCAGCTAAGGCGTCAGACTTAGAGGTTCGCCAGGAGATGGCCTTCGTCTCCAGGCCATAAAAGACTCCAAAACTTTAAAGGCTTGTAACTTTGCTTCTACAAGTCCGTTTGACTTGATTCAAAAAAGGTTCGGTCGCTATTGACCTGCCCTAAGTGATGGACTACTTATAAAATTTCATAAGTAGTGCTAACAAGTTGAAAAATTTAAATTCACTAGTTTTGGAGGTTTTCTGGGGTTTTCGACCCTGCTGAAGTCAATGAAAGCATTTTTAATGATGTCTGAGCCAGTCTTCTCATGGTATAAGCGGCTTTTCACTGAAAGCGAGCAAGACACGGAGAGTTTTGCTGTAATATTCCACTGACAGGGTGTTCCTTCGGGACGGCGGACGATGCCGTAGTGATAAGTGTGGCAAGGGAATGTGTCACATTTGAGACCGTAACCGCTGGGACAACTCATGTCTCATGTTGGGCATTTGACACAGCTCTCAACGTAGCACTTTGAACGCCAATCGGTTGAGTCTTAGCTATCTTGTCATGGTGGCCTCTAAACATCTCCATTGCAAAACGCTGGTGAATCAAGCTCTCTACGGCTTGCTATCAAGCTGATCAAAGCAATAACTTGGGATGTTTCCTCAAGGTTTTCAAGTATGCTGAGTTCAAATCTGCTATCAGATTTCAAATTTAACTAAGTCTAAGGCAGCTTTGAGGGGTTAGATCCCAGCTACTGTTCACTACCTTTGACTCGACGTTACTGTACCACTTCGGGGCAGTGACAATGATGTCTTAAGCTGTAAAGAGCGGGTATCGGGGAAGATCTCTCACTTCCCTAGTGATCAGTACAAGGCCTTCGGGCTGTCGACGGGATCGAGTGCCACTCACTACACTCAAATTTATCATTCCTCACTAAGTGTAAATTACTGACTATACATTTGTCCTGCTATCAGGTTGTTTTGACTTGCTATCTAGTTGAATAGTATCTTGCTATCAAGAGATTCACTTCTGCTCATAAAGCACATCATCGCTGTAATACCTCCTTTGCTCGAGCGTTCCTTCGGGACGGCGGGTACTGCCGTAGAGGGATTGTGTTGCACGGGTTGTTCGTCGTTTGTTAGACCGAAACCTCTGAGCCGTTGCTCATGTTGGGCATTCGACTTCATACTCAACGTGACGTTTTCTCTCGCCAGGTCAGAGTACTTCAGCATTCGACAAAGGTTAGTCTTTATGATATGGAGTAGAGTGAAATGTAATTCATTAGATGCCCCTTCAATGATTGCTCCCATGATAAACGTTGATGAGACAAATGAAATGATTCTCATCTTCCTTTTTCAGTGATTGAAATCTACTAACATACTACCGTATAATCGGCCACTATGGGGCAAGACATGATAGAGCCTTCAATGCGCTTTGCCCTGGGCAGTCTTTAGACTGGCGAATACTATCATGAAGTTGAATCTGCTATCAGTCAACTTGAACGTTGCGTCGCATTAGAGGGGTATATAAACCACTGCCTCTCATTTCATTTCAATCATGCAGACGCCGAACAGTCAAGTCAGCTCTCCTCGCGGACCGCAGTTAAGGCCGCGAAATTTATTTGAGGAGTTTGTCAGGCTAGAGGAGCAAGACAGAGTTTTTAATAATCTTGCTCGGATTGGCAATCCGATGACAGCAACTGCTGTCAATCCAACGGAATGGCGCTACATTCCACTTTTTAGCCATGTACCAGTTAGTGTGGAAGTCGACAGTGCTACCAAAGAGAGAGTCAAAGACTCTCTCAGTAGAATTGGTAGGGTTGTAAGATGACGTTACTCCCGAGAACGAACCATCGGCTCTCTTAAGGGCCACCATGGGGCAAGACATGATAGAACCTCCTCGCGGTTTGCCCTGGGCAGTCTTCGGACTGGCGAATACTATCATTAAGTTGAATCTGCTATCAGTCAACTTAAACGTTGCAAATGAAGTTCGGTGTAATACTTCCTTTCGACGGGCGTTCCTGTAAAGGGCGGCGGTGAAACCCGTAGCTATGTATACCGCAAGGGACATTCGGCAATGGTCAATCTTGTTAAACCTCTCTGCGTCATGTTTGCAAGTGATTGCCTCTGTCTCAACGTAGTATGCATTCGCGCCAGGGCGACATTTAGCCAACTGTCGAAGGTTGCCTAAAACTTTCCATTGCATACGTTATGAGAACCATGAGTTCTACCTGTCTCTATCAATGAGACGAATTGATGAATGGAATGAAATGGGAGGACACTCACGCGCCACACGCAACATAACACACTTCTCTCTTCCGTAGTCTAACAAGCTCTTTACACATGGATCGCAGTCGATTGCTATCCCTATATCAGAAGTGTAAGCTATCTTAATTTTATATAACACTATTTCATCTACCATTATCATCCATATGAAATGTTATAAGAATTGCAAGTTAGACTAAGCGTGCTACTATTTCCAAATGAAAAAGTATACATGGTTAAATCATCCACTGAAAACCCATCCGTAGTCTAACAAGCTCTTTACACATGGATCGCAGTCGATTGCTATCCCGGTATCAGAAGTGTAAGCTATCTTAATTTTATTTAACACTATTTTATCTACCATCATCACCCAAATGAAGTGTCATAAGATTTACAAGTTAGACTAAGCGTTCTACTATTTGAAAATGAAAGATATCGTTTCAACAGTTTACAGATTGAAAATAAAGTTTTCAATAGTGTGTGCGTTAGAAATAAAGCTTTATCTGTTTGTATGTTAGAAACAAAATAAAGTTTACAAGATAAAAAGTAAAGTTTCACCACTTTACAAGTTAAGAATAAAGTTCTATCTGTTTATATGTTAGAAATAAAATAAAGTTTCAATAGTTTGCAAGTTAAAAATAAAGTTTAAATAGTGTGCAAGATAAAAAATAAAGTTTGAACAGTTTACAAGCTGAAAATAAAGTTTTAATAGTGTACACGTTGGAAATAAAGTTTTAATAGTTTATGTGCTTCAAAATAGAGTTATAACAGTTTATATGTTAGAAATAAAATGAAGTTTCATCAGTTTACAAGTTAAGAATAAAGTTCTATCTGTTTGTATGATAGAAATAAAACAAAGTTTCAACCGTTTACAAGTTAAAAATAAAGTTTCAACAGTTTACAAGTTAAAATTAAAGCTTCAACAATTACAAGTTAAAAATAAAACTTCAAAAGTTTACCAGTTAGAAATAAAGTTTCATCAGTTTACAAGTCAAAATAAAGTTTCAACAGATTATAAGTTAAAAGAAAAGTTCCAATAGTATGTGCATTAGAAATAACGTTTCAGCTGTTTGTATGTTAGAAATAAGATAAAGTTTCAATTGTGTGTACGTTAGAAATAAAGTTCTATCTGTTTCTATGATAGAAATAAAACAAATTTTCAACCGTTAACAAGTTAAAAATAAAGTTTTAAGAGTTTACAAGTTAAAACTAATGTTTCAATAGTGTGTGTATGTTAAGAATAAAGTTTTATCTGTTTGTATGTTAGAAATAGAATGAAGTTTCACCAGTTTACAAGTTACGAATAAAGTTCTATCTCTTTAAGTTTATAAGTTAAGAATAAAGTTCTATCTGTTTATATGTTAGGAATAGAATGAAGTTTCACTAGTTTACAAGTTAAGAATAAAGTTCCATCTGTTTATATGTTAGAAATAAAATAAAGTTTCAATAGTTTGCAAGTTAAAAATAAAGTTTCAATAGTTTACAAGTTTTAAAATAAAGTTTAAATAGTGTGCAAGATAAAAAATAAAGTTTGAACAGTTTACAAGCTGAAATAAAGTTTTAATAGTGTACTCGTTGGAAATAAAGTTTTAATAGTTTATGTGCTTCAAAATAGAGTTATAACAGTTTATATGTTAGAAATAAAATGAAGTTTCATCAGTTTACAAGTTAATAATAAAGTTCTATCTGTTTGTATGATAGAAATAAAACAAAGTTTCAACCGTTTACAAGTTAAAAATAAAGTTTCAACAGTTTACAAGTTAAAATTAAAGCTTCAACAATTACAAGTTAAAAATAAAACTTCAAAAGTTTACCAGTTAGAAATAAAGTTTCATCAGTTTACAAGTCAAAATAAAGTTTCAACAGATTATAATGTAATAAGAAAGTTCCAATAGTATGTGCATTAGAAATAACGTTTCAGCTGTTTGTATGTTAGAAATAAGATAAAGTTTCAATTGTGTGTACGTTAGAAATAAAGTTCTATCTGTTTCTATGATAGAAATAAAACAAATTTTCAACCGTTAACAAGTTAAAAATAAAGTTTTAAGAGTTTACAAGTTAAAATTAAAGCTTCAACAATTACAAGTTAAAAATAAAACTTCAAAAGTTTACCAGTTAGAAATAAAGTTTCACTAGTTTACAAGTTTTAAAATAAAGTTTAAATAGTGTGCAAGATAAAAAATAAAGTTTGAACAGTTTACAAGCTGAAAATAAAGTTTTAATAGTGTACACGTTGGAATTAAGGATTTGTGTGTTCCTATTTTGTCTGTTCGTTGTAGTAGCTACGTTCATAACCAATGCTTCTTTCCTCCTTACCTCAACACTGTCAAAGTCCTATATGGTTATCATTGCTCGCTATATGACAGTTACCAGCTGTATCTATTTTATCTGTTTCAAACCATTGATTTGTAATGCATGCTTGTTACAGTTATTCAATAAATGTTATCATGCGAAGAGTTGTTGTTGTTATCATGCGACGGATGGGTTAGATGAAGGGTGATCATATCTTTTTCAAAGGACTGTGGAACATTGATTTCCATGATGAGGATTATAACAGCTAGATTTGATGACGAATAAGATTTACTAGTTTGCAAGTTAGACTAAGCGTTCTATTATTTGTAAATGAAAGATATAGTTTCAATAGTTTACACGTTAAAAATAAAGTTTCAATAGTGTGTATGTTAAGAATAAAGTTCTATCTGTTTGTATGTTAGAAATAAAATGAAGTTTCATCAGTTTACAAGTTAAGAATAAAGTTTTATCTGTTTGTATGTTAGAAATAAAACAAAGTTTCAACCGTTAACAAGTTAAAAATAAAGTTTCAATAGTTTACAAGTTAAAACTAATGTTTCAATAGTGCGTATGTTAAGAATAAAGTTTTATCTGTTTCTATGTTAGAAATAAAATGAAGCTTCACCAGTTTACAAGTTAAGAATAAAGTTTTATCAGCTTGTATGTTAGAAATTAAATAAAGTTTCAAGAGTTTACAAGTGTCAACAGTGTATACGTTAGAAATAAAGTTTTAGCTGTTTGTATGTTAAAAATAAAATAATGTTTCAACCGTTTACAAGTTAAAAATGAAGTTTCAATAGTGTATATGTTAAGAATAAAGTTCTATCTGTTTATATGTTAGAAATAAAAATGAAGGTTCACCAGTTTACAAGTTAAGAATAAAGTTTTATCTGCTTGTATGTCAGAAATCAAATAAAGTTTCACCAGTTTACAAGTTAAAAAATAAAGTTTCAATAGTGTGTACGTTAGAAATAAAGTTTCAATAGTGTATATGTTAAGAATAAAGCTTTATCTGTTTGTATGTTAGAATTAAAAAACCGGTTTCAACCGTATACAAGTTAAAAATAAAGTTTCAATAGTTAACACGTTAAAAATAAAGTTTCAATAGTGTATATGTTAAGAATAAAGTTCTATCTGCTTCTATGTTAGAAATAAAAATGAAGGTTCACCAGTTTACAAGTTAAGAATAAAGTTTTATCTGTTTGTATGTTAGACATAAAACAAAGTTTCAACCGTTAACAAGTTAAAAATAAAGTTTCAGATTAAAATAAAGTTTCAATAGTGTGTATGATGGAAATAAAGTTTAAGCGCTTTGTGCGTTAAAAATAAAGTTTCAACATTGTGTACGTTAAGAATAAAGTTCTATCTGTTTATATGTTAGAAATAAAAATGAAGGTTCATCAGTTTACAAGTTAAGAATAAAGTTTTATCTGCTTGTATGTCAGAAATGAAATAAAGTTTCACCAGTTTAAAAGTTAAGAATAAAGTTTCAATAGTGTGTATGATAAGAATATACTTCTATCTGTTTATATGTTAGAAATAAAATGAAGTTTCGTCAGTTTACAAGTTAAGAATACATTTTATCTGCTTGTATGTTAGAATTAAAGCAAAGTTTCAACCGTTTACAGGTTAAAAATAAAGTTTCAATAGTTAACACGTTAAAAATAAAGTTTCAATAGTGTGTATGTTAAGAATAAAGTTCTATCTGTTTGTATGTTAGAAATAAAATGAAGCTTCACCAGTTTACAAGTTAAGAATAAAGTTTTATCTGTTTGTATGTTAGACATAAAACAAAGTTTCAACCGTTAACAAGTTAAAAATAAAGTTTCAATAGTTTACAAGTTTAAACTAATGTTTCAATAGTGCGTATATTAAGAATAAAGTTTTATCTGTTTCTATGTTAAAAATAAAATGAAGCTTCACCAGTTTACAAGTTAAGAATAAAGTTTTATCAGCTTGTATGTTAGAAATAAAATGAAGTTTCACCAGTTTACAAATTAAAAATAAAGTTTCAATAGTGTGTACGTTAGAAATAAAGTTTCAACCGTTTACAAGTTAAAAATAAAGTTTCAACAGTGTCTACGTTAGAAATAAAGTTTTATCTGTTTGTAAAGTACGATCGTAGGATTTACTAGTTTGCAAGTTAGACTCAGCATTCTACTAGCTGTAAATGAAAATATCGTTTCAGCCGTTTACAAGTTAAAAATAAAGTTTCAACGGTGTGTACGTTAGAAATAAAGTTTTAGCTGTTTATATGTTAGAAACAAAATAAAGTTTCAACAGTTTACAAGTTGAAAAATAAAGTTTCAACAGTGTATACGTTAGAAATAAATGAAAGTAAGACCTTCATCGTATGCGTATTCAAAGCATGTTTTGTAAATCAAATGTGTGTAGTCCTGACATGATAGAATCGCGTTAGAAATAAAGTTTCAGCCGTTTACAAGTTAAAAATAAAGTTTTAACTGTTTATATGTTAGAAACAAAATAAAGTTTCAACAGTTTACAGATTAAAATAAAGTTTCAACAGTGTGTACGTTACAAATAAAGTTTTAGCTGTTTATATGTTAGAAACAAAATAAAGTTTCAACAGTTTACAAGTTGAAAAATAAAGTTTCCACAGTGTGTACGTTAGAAATAAATGAAAGTAAGACCTTCATCATATGAGTATTCAAGGCATGTTTTGTAAATCAAATGTGTGTAGTCCTGACATGATAGAATTAAGCTTGACAAACGCGTTTGTCAAGTTCATTTAATTCTATCATGTCAGGACTACACACATTTGATTTACAAAACATGCCTTGAATACTCATACGATGAAGGTCTTACTTTCATTTATTTCTAACGTACACACTGTTGAAACTTTATTTTTCAACTTGTAAACTGTTGAAACTTTATTTTGTTTCTAACATATAAACAGCTAAAACTTTATTTGTAACGTACACACTGTTGAAACTTTATTTTAATCTGTAAACTGTTGAAACTTTATTTTGTTTCTAACATATAAACAGCTAAAACTTTATTTTTAACTTGTAAACGGCTGAAACGATATTTTCATTTACAGCTAGTAGAATGCTGAGTCTAACTTGCAAACTAGTAAATCCTACGATCGTACTTTACAAACAGATAAAACTTTATTTCTAACGTAGACACTGTTGAAACTTTATTTTTAACTTGTAAACGGTTGAAACTTCATTTCTAACGTACACACTATTGAAACTTTATTTTTAATTTGTAAACTGGTGAAACTTCATTTTATTTCTAACATACAAGCTGATAAAACTTTATTCTTAACTTGTAAACTGGTGAAGCTTCATTTTATTTCTAACATAGAAACAGATAAAACTTTATTCTTAACATACACACTATTGAAACATTAGTTTTAACTTGTAAACTATTGAAACTTTATTTTTAACTCGTTAACGGTTGAAACTTTGTTTTATGTCTAACATACAAACACATAAAACTTTATTTTTAACTTGTAAACTGATGAAACTTCATTTTATTTCTAACATACAAACAGATAGAACTTTATTCTTAACATACACACTATTGAAACTTTATTTTTAACGTGTTAACTATTGAAACTTTATTTTTAACCTGTAAACGGTTGAAACTTTGCTTTAATTCTAACATACAAGCAGATAAAATGTATTCTTAACTTGTAAACTGACGAAACTTCATTTTATTTCTAACATATAAACAGATAGAAGAATATTCTTATCATACACACTATTGAAACTTTATTCTTAACTTTTAAACTGGTGAAACTTTATTTCATTTCTGACATACAAGCAGATAAAACTTTATTCTTAACTTGTAAACTGATGAACCTTCATTTTTATTTCTAACATATAAACAGATAGAACTTTATTCTTAACGTACACAATGTTGAAACTTTATTTTTAACGCACAAAGCGCTTAAACTTTATTTCCATCATACACACTATTGAAACTTTATTTTAATCTGAAACTTTATTTTTAACTTGTTAACAGTTGAAACTTTGTTTTATGTCTAACATACAAACAGATAAAACTTTATTCTTAACTTGTAAACTGGTGAACCTTCATTTTTATTTCTAACATAGAAGCAGATAGAACTTTATTCTTAACATATACACTATTGAAACTTTATTTTTAACGTGTTAACTATTGAAACTTTATTTTTAACTTGTATACGGTTGAAACCGGTTTTTTAATTCTAACATACAAACAGATAAAGCTTTATTCTTAACATATACACTATTGAAACTTTATTTCTAACGTACACACTATTGAAACTTTATTTTTTAACTTGTAAACTGGTGAAACTTTATTTGATTTCTGACATACAAGCAGATAAAACTTTATTCTTAACTTGTAAACTGGTGAACCTTCATTTTTATTTCTAACATATAAACAGATAGAACTTTATTCTTAACATATACACTATTGAAACTTCATTTTTAACTTGTAAACGGTTGAAACTTTATTTTATTTTTAACATACAAACAGCTAAAACTTTATTTCTAACGTATACACTGTTGACACTTGTAAACTCTTGAAACTTTATTTTATTTCTAACATACAAACAGATAAAACTTTATTCTTAACTTGTAAACTGGTGAAGCTTCATTTTATTTCTAACATAGAAACAGATAAAACTTTATTCTTAACATACGCACTATTGAAACATTAGTTTTAACTTGTAAACTATTGAAACTTTATTTTTAACTTGTTAACGGTTGAAACTTTGTTTTATTTCTAACATACAAACAGATAAAACTTTATTCTTAACTTGTAAACTGATGAAACTTCATTTTATTTCTAACATACAAACAGATAGAACTTTATTCTTAACATACACACTATTGAAACTTTATTTTTAACGTGTAAACTATTGAAACTATATCTTTCATTTACAAATAATAGAACGCTTAGTCTAACTTGCAAACTAGTAAATCTTATTCGTCATCAAATCTAGCTGTTATAATCCTCATCATGGAAATCAATGTTCCACAGTCCTTTGAAAAAGATATGATCACCCTTCATCTAACCCATCCGTCGCATGATAACAACAACAACTCTTCGCATAATAACATTTATTGAATAACTGTAACAAGCATGCATTACAAATCAATGGTTTGAAACAGATAAAATAGATACAGCTGGTAACTGTCATATAGCGAGCAATGATAACCATATAGGACTTTGACAGTGTTGAGGTAAGGAGGAAAGAAGCATTGGTTATGAACGTAGCTACTACAACGAACAGACAAAATAGGAACACACAAATCCTTAATTCCAACGTGTACACTATTAAAACTTTATTTTCAGCTTGTAAACTGTTCAAACTTTATTTTTTATCTTGCACACGTTTTATTTTTAACTTGTAATTGTTGAAGCTTTAATTTTAACTTGTAAACTGTTGAAACTTTATTTTTAACTTGTAAACGGTTGAAACTTTGTTTTATTTCTATCATACAAACAGATAGAACTTTATTCTTAACTTGTAAACTGATGAAACTTCATTTTATTTCTAACATATAAACTGTTATAACTCTATTTTGAAGCACATAAACTATTAAAACTTTATTTCCAACGTGTACACTATTAAAACTTTATTTTCAGCTTGTAAACTGTTCAAACTTTATTTTTTATCTTGCACACTATTTAAACTTTATTTTAAAACTTGTAAACTATTGAAACTTTATTTTTAACTTTCAAACTATTGAAACTTTATTTTATTTCTAACATATAAACAGATAGAACTTTATTCTTAACTTGTAAACTAGTGAAACTTCATTCTATTCCTAACATATAAACAGATAGAACTTTATTCTTAACTTATAAACTTAAAGAGATAGAACTTTATTCGTAACTTGTAAACTGGTGAAACTTCATTCTATTTCTAACATACAAACAGATAAAACTTTATTCTTAACATACACACACTATTGAAACATTAGTTTTAACTTGTAAACTCTTAAAACTTTATTTTTAACTTGTTAACGGTTGAAAATTTGTTTTATTTCTATCATAGAAACAGATAGAACTTTATTTCTAACGTACACACAATTGAAACTTTATCTTATTTCTAACATACAAACAGCTGAAACGTTATTTCTAATGCACATACTATTGGAACTTTTCTTTTAACTTATAATCTGTTGAAACTTTATTTTGACTTGTAAACTGATGAAACTTTATTTCTAACTGGTAAACTTTTGAAGTTTTATTTTTAACTTGTAATTGTTGAAGCTTTAATTTTAACTTGTAAACTGTTGAAACTTTATTTTTAACTTGTAAACGGTTGAAACTTTGTTTTATTTCTATCATACAAACAGATAGAACTTTATTCTTAACTTGTAAACTGATGAAACTTCATTTTATTTCTAACATATAAACTGTTATAACTCTATTTTGAAGCACATAAACTATTAAAACTTTATTTCCAACGTGTACACTATCAAAACTTTATTTTCAGCTTGTAAACTGTTCAAACTTTATTTTTTATCTTGCACACTATTTAAACTTTATTTTAAAACTTGTAAACTATTGAAACTTTATTTTTAACTTGCAAACTATTGAAACTTTATTTTATTTCTAACATATAAACAGATAGAACTTTATTCTTAACTTGTAAAGTGGTGAAACTTTACTTTTTATCTTTTAAACTTTATTTTGTTTCTAACATACAAACAGATAAAGCTTTATTTCTAACGCACACACTATTGAAACTTTATTTTCAATCTGTAAACTGTTGAAACGATATCTTTCATTTACAAATAGTAGAACGCTTAGTCTAACTTGTAAATCTTATGACACTTCATATGGGTGATGATGGTAGATGAAATAGTGTTAAATAAAATTTAGATAGCTTACACTTCTGATACAGGGATAGCAATCCACTGCGATCCATGTGTAAAGAGCTTGTTAGACTACGGATGGGTTTTCAGTGGATGATTTAACCATGTATACTTTTTCATTTGGAAATAGTAGCACGCTTAGTCTAACTTGCAATTCTTATAACATTTCATATGGATGATAATGGTAGATGAAATAGTGTTATATAAAATTAAGATAGCTTACACTTCTGATATAGGGATAGCAATCGACTGCGATCCATGTGTAAAGAGCTTGTTAGACTACGGAAGAGAGAAGTGTGTTATGTTGCGTGTGGCGCGTGAGTGTCCTCCCATTTCATTCCATTCATCAATTCGTCTCATTGATAGAGACAGGTAGAACTCATGGTTCTCATAACGTATGCAATGGAAAGTTTTAGGCAACCTTCGACAGTTGGCTAAATGTCGCCCTGGCGCGAATGCATACTACGTTGAGACAGAGGCAATCACTTGCAAACATGACGCAGAGAGGTTTAACAAGATTGACCATTGCCGAATGTCCCTTGCGGTATACATAGCTACGGGTTTCACCGCCGCCCTTTACAGGAACGCCCGTCGAAAGGAAGTATTACACCGAACTTCATTTGCAACGTTCAAGTTGACTGATAGCAGATTCAACTTAATGATAGTATTCGCCAGTCCGAAGACTGCCCAGGGCAAACCGCGAGGAGGTTCTATCATGTCTTGCCCCATGGTGGCCCTTAAGAGAGCCGATGGTTCGTTCTCGGGAGTAACGTCATCTTACACCCTACCAATTCTACTGAGAGAGTCTTTGACTCTCTCTTTGGTAGCACTGTCGACTTCCACACTAACTGGTACATGGCTAAAAAGTGGAATGTAGCGCCATTCCGTTGGATTGACAGCAGTTGCTGTCATCGGATTGCCAATCCGAGCAAGATTATTAAAAACTCTGTCTTGCTTCTCTAGCCTGACAAACTCCTCAAATAAATTTCGCGGCCTTAACTGCGGTCCGCGAGGAGAGCTGACTTGACTGTTCGGCGTCTGCATGATTGAAATGAAATGAGAGGCAGTGGTTTATATACCCCTCTAATGCGACGCAACGTTCAAGTTGACTGATAGCAGATTCAACTTAATGATAGTATTCGCCAGTCTAAAGACTGCCCAGGGCAAAGCGCATTGAAGGCTCTATCATGTCTTGCCCCATAGTGGCCGATTATACGGTAGTATGTTAGTAGATTTCAATCACTGAAAAAGGAAGATGAGAATCATTTCATTTGTCTCATCAACGTTTATCATGGGAGCAATCATTGAAGGGGCATCTAATGAATTACATTTCACTCTACTCCATATCATAAAGACTAACCTTTGTCGAATGGCTGAAGTACTCTGACCTGGCGAGAGAAAACGTCACGTTGAGTATGAAGTCGAATGCCCAACATGAGCAACGGCTAAGAGGTTTCGGTCTAACAAACGACGAACAACCCGTGCAACACAATCCCTCTACGGCAGTACCCGCCGTCCCGAAGGAACGCTCGAGCAAAGGAGGTATTACAGCGATGATGTGCTTTATGAGCAGAAGTGAATCTCTTGATAGCAAGATACTATTCAACTAGATAGCAAGTCAAAACAACCTGATAGCAGGACAAATGTATAGTCAGTAATTTACACTTAGTGAGGAATGATAAATTTGAGTGTAGTGAGTGGCACTCGATCCCGTCGACAGCCCGAAGGCCTTGTACTGATCACTAGGGAAGTGAGAGATCTTCCCCGATACCCGCTATTTACAGCTTAAGACATCATTGTCACTGCCCCGAAGTGGTAACAGTAACGTCGAGTCAAAGGTAGTGAACAGTAGCTGGGATCTAACCCCTCAAAGCTGCCTTAGACTTAGTTAAATTTGAAATCTGATAGCAGATTTGAACTCAGCATACTTGAAAACCTTGAGGAAACATCCCAAGTTATTGCTTTGATCAGCTTGATAGCAAGCCGTAGAGAGCTTGATTCACCAGCGTTTTGCAATGGAGATGTTTAGAGGCCACCCATGACAAGATAGCTAAGACTCAACCGATTGGCGTTCAAAGTGCTACGTTGAGAGCTGTGTCAAATGCCCAACATGAGACATGAGTTGTCCCAGCGGTTACGGTCTCAAATGTGACACATTCCCTTGCCACACTTATCACTACGGCATCGTCCGCCGTCCCGAAGGAACACCCTGTCAGTGGAATATTACAGCAAAACTCTCCGTGTCTTGCTCGCTTTCAGTGAAAAGCCGCTTATACCATGAGAAGACTGGCTCAGACATCATTAAAAATGCTTTCATTGACTTCAGCAGGGTCGAAAACCCCAGAAAACCTCCAAAACTAGTGAATTTAAATTTTTCAACTTGTTAGCACTACTTATGAAATTTTATAAGTAGTCCATCACTTAGGGCAGGTCAATAGCGACCGAACCTTTTTTGAATCAAGTCAAACGGACTTGTAGAAGCAAAGTTACAAGCCTTTAAAGTTTTGGAGTCTTTTATGGCCTGGAGACGAAGGCCATCTCCTGGCGAACCTCTAAGTCTGACGCCTTAGCTGATATCAGCAATGAAATTTTCTAAGTCGGTTTCTTACAGAAACTCGGAATTTGGAATGTCCGAAGCTATCATCGGAGCTCAGAGAGACGACCTACCTCTGACAATCGTTCTCCTCTAAATGACAAGTCTCTCTCGGTTCCCAGCTTATATAGTGTGTGGCGATCAGCTGATGACGTAACACCCATCATCCAAACACTAAAAAACCCGTCTATCTCCGGTTCTAGTGCTCCGATTGAGCTGGAAATACACCATTTCCATGTAGAATTTGACGCTGAATCCGAATCTGGCCTCCGTTTTCCCATCCGATGCTTCGTTTTGGCTCTACAGTAGGCAGCCATCGCAAAAAATTCTAACTCTGTCGTTTTTCGAAAAATGTTGAAAATTTTTTCTCGCCGATTGACTTGAAACTCTCCGATTGACATGAAACTCATCATACAGATAAAGAATTTCACGCTGATTCCAAATCTGAAATCCGTTTTCCCATCCGATGCTTCGTTTTGAAGCTAGAGCCCAAAACGTCCCAAATTCTAACTCTGTCGTTTTTCACCAATGTCCCAAAATCTTAAATGGCGTCTCACATCTAAACGAAGACAGATAGGAACAAGCCGATTCTTTCACTGAATTTGTCTCACTCTTAGCTTTCAAACGAGCTATCGCACGACAAAATCCGTCCACTGGAAGCCAAAATCGAAGCAAGCTGTCCAGAGTGGGGGGGGGCGTCAGTGAAAAATTTTTCTCTCCGATTGACTTGAAACTCACCCTACTGATGCAGAATTTCACGCTGAATCCGAATCTGGCCTCCGTTTTCTCATCCGATGGTTCGTTTTGGCGCTACACACCAAAACGTCCCAAATTCTAACTCTGTCGTTTTTCGACAATGTCCCAAAATCTTAAATGGCGTCTCACATCTAAACGAAGACAGATAGGAACAAGCCGATCCTTTCAGTGAATTTGTCTCACTCTTAGCTTTCAAACGAGCTATGGCACGACAAAATCCGTCCAGTGGAAGCCAAAATCGAAGCGAGCTGTCCAGAGGGGGGGACGTCAGTGAAAATTTTTTCTCTCCGATTGAGCTGGAAATACACCATTTCCATGTAGAATTTGACGCTGAATCCGAATCTGGCCTCCGTTTTCCCATCCGATGCTTCGTTTTGGCTCTACAGTAGGCAGCCATCGCAAAAAATTCTAACTCTGTCGTTTTTTCGAAAAATGTTGAAAATTTTTTCTCTCCGATTGACTTGAAACTCACCATACAGATAAAGAATTTCACGCTGATTCCAAATCTGAAATCCGTTTTCCCATCCGATGCTTCGTTTTGAAGCTAGAGCCCAAAACGTCCCAAATTCTAACTCTGTCGTTTTTCACCAATGTCCCAAAATCTTAAATGGCGTCTCACATCTAAACGAAGACAGATAGGAACAAGCCGATTCTTTCACTGAATTTGTCTCACTCTTAGCTTTCAAACGAGCTATCGCACGACAAAATCCGTCCACTGGAAGCCAAAATCGAAGCAAGCTGTCCAGAGGGGGGGGGGCGTCAGTGAAAAATTTTTTTCTCCGATTGACTTGAAACTCACCCTACTGATGCAGAATTTCACGCTGAATCCGAATCTGGCCTCCGTTTTCTCATCCGATGGTTCGTTTTGGCGCTACACACCAAAACGTCCCAAATTCTAACTCTGTCGTTTTTCGACAATGTCCCAAAATCTTAAATGGCGTCTCACATCTAAACGAAGACAGATAGGAACAAGCCGATCCTTTCAGTGAATTTGTCTCACTCTTAGCTTTCAAACGAGCTATGGCACGACAAAATCCGTCCAGTGGAAGCCAAAATCGAAGCGAGCTGTCCAGAGGGGGGGACGTCAGTAAAAATTTTTTCTCTCCGATTGAGCTGGAAATACACCATTTCCATGTAGAATTTGACGCTGAATCCGAATCTGGCCTCCGTTTTCCCATCCGATGCTTCGTTTTGGCTCTACAGTAGGCAGCCATCGCAAAAAATTCTAACTCTGTCGTTTTTTCGAAAAATGTTGAAAATTTTTTCTCTCCGATTGACTTGAAACTCACCATACAGATAAAGAATTTCACGCTGATTCCAAATCTGAAATCCGTTTTCCCATCCGATGCTTCGATTTGAAGCTAGAGCCCAAAACGTCCCAAATTCTAACTCTGTCGTTTTTCGCCAATGTCCCAAAATCTTAAATGGCGTCTCACATCTAAACGAAGACAGATAGGAACAAGCCGATTCTTTCACTGAATTTGTCTCACTCTTAGCTTTCAAACGAGCTATCGCACGACAAAATCCGTCCACTGGAAGCCAAAATCGAAGCAAGCTGTCCAGAGGGGGGGGCGTCAGTGAAAAATTTTTCTCTCCGATTGACTTGAAACTCACCCTACTGATGCAGAATTTCACGCTGAATCCGAATCTGGCCTCCGTTTTCTCATCCGATGGTTCGTTTTGGCGCTACACACCAAAACGTCCCAAATTCTAACTCTGTCGTTTTTCGACAATGTCCCAAAATCTTAAATGGCGTCTCACATCTAAACGAAGACAGATAGGAACAAGCCGATCCTTTCAGTGAATTTGTCTCACTCTTAGCTTTCAAACGAGCTATGGCACGACAAAATCCGTCCGGTGGAAGCCAAAATCGAAGCAAGCTGTCCAGAGGGGGGGGGACGTCAGTGAAAATTTTTTCTCTCCGATTGAGCTGGAAATACACCATTTCCATGTAGAATTTGACGCTGAATCCGAATCTGGCCTCCGTTTTCCCATCCGATGCTTCGTTTTGCCTCTACAGTAGGCAGCCATCGCAAAAATTCTAACTCTGTCGTTTTTCCGAAAAATGTTGAAAATTTTTCTCTCCGATTGACTTGAAACTCCGATTGACATGAAACTCATCATACAGATAAAGAATTTCACGCTGATTCCAAATCTGAAATCCGTTTTCCCATCCGATGCTTCGTTTTGAAGCTAGAGCCCAAAACGTCCCAAATTCTAACTCTGTCGTTTTTCACCAATGTCCCAAAATCTTAAATGGCGTCTCACATCTAAACGAAGACAGATAGGAACAAGCCGATTCTTTCACTGAATTTGTCTCACTCTTAGCTTTCAAACGAGCTATCGCACGACAAAATCCGTCCACTGGAAGCCAAAATCGAAGCAAGCTGTCCAGAGTGGGGGGGGCGTCAGTGAAAAATTTTTCTCTCCGATTGACTTGAAACTCACCCTACTGATGCAGAATTTCACGCTGAATCCGAATCTGGCCTCCGTTTTCTCATCCGATGGTTCGTTTTGGCGCTACACACCAAAACGTCCCAAATTCTAACTCTGTCGTTTTTCGACAATGTCCCAAAATCTTAAATGGCGTCTCACATCTAAACGAAGACAGATAGGAACAAGCCGATCCTTTCAGTGAATTTGTCTCACTCTTAGCTTTCAAACGAGCTATGGCACGACAAAATCCGTCCAGTGGAAGCCAAAATCGAAGCGAGCTGTCCAGAGGGGGGGGACGTCAGTGAAAATTTTTTCTCTCCGATTGAGCTGGAAATACACCATTTCCATGTAGAATTTGACGCTGAATCCGAATCTGGCCTCCGTTTTCCCATCCGATGCTTCGTTTTGGCTCTACAGTAGGCAGCCATCGCAAAAAATTCTAACTCTGTCGTTTTTTCGAAAAATGTTGAAAATTTTTCTCGCCGATTGACTTGAAACTCTCCGATTGACATGAAACTCATCATACAGATAAAGAATTTCACGCTGATTCCAAATCTGAAATCCGTTTTCCCATCCGATGCTTCGATTTGAAGCTAGAGCCCAAAACGTCCCAAATTCTAACTCTGTCGTTTTTCGCCAATGTCCCAAAATCTTAAATGGCGTCTCACATCTAAACGAAGACAGATAGGAACAAGCCGATTCTTTCACTGAATTTGTCTCACTCTTAGCTTTCAAACGAGCTATCGCACGACAAAATCCGTCCACTGGAAGCCAAAATCGAAGCAAGCTGTCCAGAGTGGGGGGGGGCGTCAGTGAAAAATTTTTCTCTCCGATTGACTTGAAACTCACCCTACTGATGCAGAATTTCACGCTGAATCCGAATCTGGCCTCCGTTTTCTCATCCGATGGTTCGTTTTGGCGCTACACACCAAAACGTCCCAAATTCTAACTCTGTCGTTTTTCGACAATGTCCCAAAATCTTAAATGGCGTCTCACATCTAAACGAAGACAGATAGGAACAAGCCGATCCTTTCAGTGAATTTGTCTCACTCTTAGCTTTCAAACGAGCTATGGCACGACAAAATCCGTCCAGTGGAAGCCAAAATCGAAGCGAGCTGTCCAGAGGGGGGGGGACGTCAGTGAAAAATTTTTCTCTCCGATTGAGCTGGAAATACACCATTTCCATGTAGAATTTGACGCTGAATCCGAATCTGGCCTCCGTTTTCCCATCCGATGCTTCGTTTTGGCTCTACAGTAGGCAGCCATCGCAAAAAATTCTAACTCTGTCGTTTTTTCGAAAAATGTTGAAAATTTTTTCTCTCCGATTGACTTGAAACTCACCATACAGATAAAGAATTTCACGCTGATTCCAAATCTGAAATCCGTTTTCCCATCCGATGCTTCGTTTTGAAGCTAGAGCCCAAAACGTCCCAAATTCTAACTCTGTCGTTTTTCACCAATGTCCCAAAATCTTAAATGGCGTCTCACATCTAAACGAAGACAGATAGGAACAAGCCGATTCTTTCACTGAATTTGTCTCACTCTTAGCTTTCAAACGAGCTATCGCACGACAAAATCCGTCCACTGGAAGCCAAAATCGAAGCAAGCTGTCCAGAGGGGGGGGACGTCAGTGAAAAATTTTTCTCTCCGATTGACTTGAAACTCACCCTACCGATGCAGAATTTCACGCTGAATCCGAATCTGGCCTCCGTTTTCTCATCCGATGGTTCGTTTTGGCGCTACACACCAAAACGTCCCAAATTCTAACTCTGTCGTTTTTCGACAATGTCCCAAAATCTTAAATGGCGTCTCACATCTAAACGAAGACAGATAGGAACAAGCCGATCCTTTCAGTGAATTTGTCTCACTCTTAGCTTTCAAACGAGCTATGGCACGACAAAATCCGTCCAGTGGAAGCCAAAATCGAAGCAAGCTGTCCAGAGGGGGGGGGGACGTCAGTGAAAATTTTTTCTCTCCGATTGAGCTGAAAATACACCATTTCCATGTAGAATTTGACGCTGAATCCGAATCTGGCCTCCGTTTTCCCATCCGATGCTTCGTTTTGGCTCTACAGTAGGCAGCCATCGCAAAAAATTCTAACTCTGTCGTTTTTTCGAAAAATGTTGAAAATTTTTTCTCTCCGATTGACTTGAAACTCACCATACAGATAAAGAATTTCACGCTGATTCCAAATCTGAAATCCGTTTTCCCATCCGATGCTTCGTTTTGAAGCTAGAGCCCAAAACGTCCCAAATTCTAACTCTGTCGTTTTTCACCAATGTCCCAAAATCTTAAATGGCGTCTCACATCTAAACGAAGACAGATAGGAACAAGCCGATTCTTTCACTGAATTTGTCTCACTCTTAGCTTTCAAACGAGCTATCGCACGACAAAATCCGTCCACTGGAAGCCAAAATCGAAGCAAGCTGTCCAGAGGGGGGGGGGACGTCAGCGAAAATTTTTCTCTCCGATTGACTTGAAACTCACCCTACCGATGCAGAATTTCACGCTGAATCCGAATCTGGCCTCCGTTTTCCCATCCGATGCTTCGTTTGGGCGCTACACACCAAAACGTCCCAAATTTTAACTCTGTTAAAATTTGAAGAAAAATTTTTTCTCGCCGATTGCCTTGAAACTCACCCTACCGATGCAGAATTTTACGCTGAATCCGAATCTAAAGTCCGTTTCACCATTCCACCACGCCAACCTAGACGGTCGCCCACGTCAACCTAGACGGTCGCCCACGTCAACCTGGACGGTCGCCCACGTCAACCTGGACGGTCGCCCACGTCAACCAGGCGGTCGGACCAACTCACCCGAGTCTCACACTCTGTCGTTCCAGAGGGGGGGGAGTCAGCGAACATGTTGTGAACGTGAACCCACCTGGTCGGCACACCACGACAGACCACAACCTCTGTCGTTCCAGAGGGGGGGGGGACTCAGACCCGAAGCACCACGGCGGCCGACCACGACACTCTGCCGTTCCAGAGGGGGGGGGCGCGCTGTGTTTATTATGGACCTTTTGTTACTACTATCAGCTCCAAGAATATATAAGTTTTATCACGATCTGCCCATCCGTTCGCAGGCAAACTTCACATTCGTATTGTTCCCATATTCACCCATCGGGTGATTCATCATTTTTCTCGGTGGATGTCAGGATTTGCCCGCACACAAAGGTGACTGAGACTCGCCACTTGTTCACAAACAATAGCAACAACTCTTCACGTCGCAGTTGCTGCGCCCGATAAGTGAATCGACAAGATTTTTAGCAACTCATTCAATGATGACAGGAAACGGTGGCAGTTATGACATGATCAGCTATGATATGATCATGAATATTTTTTCTAATCACTAATTACATTATTTAATTAGGCACACCACACTGTTTCCTAAATCAAGCAAGTTTTTCGGCTGACCAAGTGAATAAGTTCAGTAGTCAATTACATGAGCTTAAGCAGCTTACGGTTAAATTTGATGAGATAAAGGAAGAGATAAGCAAGAGATAAAGGAGCTTTTCGGGTTGTGCAACGATTTAGGAAACGGACTGTATGAAGCAGTCATTTCTGCGATCGCAACGAAAAGGTAAGTGATAATTTGGAATTTGGATTTGATAGTCAGCAATATGCTCATTTTCCCAAGACTCAGTTATAGCGAAAATATTGGGATGTAGCCTAAGGATCGTGATAACATGCAAATATCGTCCATCTTATTGCACATCGATCTTGCATTGGTAAGAAAGAAAGGGGGTAGCTTGTACCCATTTTGATTATCATTTGACGGTAAAAGCTTTAGTGAAAATTCTGAACCTCCTCTATTCTGCAAACTTTGCCTCGTAAAATGATGACATCCTCGTTTGCCGACGCCTGGCCCGGAGTTCTTCACGTACTCGTTTTCCTCAAACTGCTGCAAACGGGTTCTATCTATATCGATGAAGACAACATTAAATTTTATTAATGTTGTCAGCCTCCCCGAATTGCGAAATATGCTATCGCGCGTTCCTCTGTCTTGTACTACTTCTTTGAGTAGCCGTCCTTTATTACGCCTCATTTCGACAGTTTGAAATGCCTTGTATTCGCTGATGCTCACCTTGTCACCTTGTGCCGTCGAGTCGCCTTCAACCCCTGGTGATATCCATGGCGTTCATTCTCCATTTTCTTCTATCCTCAGCCAGTCTCGTCAGCTGAAGAACAGTGAGTCCCATGGCTTCTTGGATTTCGTCCTTCCACGTTTAACGAGGACGTCCCCTCCGCCTCTTGCCTTCAGTGTTGCCGAACATGATGTGTCGTTCGAATGACCCTCGCCGTCGTGACACATTTCTAGCAGGGACTACTGCAGCGGTTTGGCTGGTTTCACTTGATTGAAGATGGCATTCTTTGCAGCATTCTTCTCCGGCACCACAATTCGAAGCTGTCTATTTCTTGCAACCACTCTTGTGAAGCGTCCAACTCTCCGCTCCATAGAGTGCTACCGGAAATATTAGCATTTCGACGGGCTTTACTTTGGTTGATATTCAGATGCCCCAAATTTTCCATATTTTCATCATTCTCATAAAAAGAAAGTCCGAGACGCCGTGCACGGTTTTGTGGTCGATTCCCTTTTGTTCCACTCAGTTCTCGGAGGAAATGTCGGCTGCATATCCAACAATCTATAGCAATGTTGTTAATTCTTCGACTTATTTGAAGAGTCAGCGAGATCTCTTGCATTTTGTTAAAGTAACGTCAGATAATCTTGCCGCAGTTACAAGCCGTGACAGATATGCGAGTCAGATCGCTAAAATGAGCCGCATTGACTCTGATACATTGGGAGGAATAAATTAATGAGATTTCCTCAGAAATACGAATGGCACGTAGATAGCGGTGAAAATACAAAACATAGCACAACACGAAGAGCACACTGAACCAAAAAAGCGACGAAAATCTCTCACAGGAAGGCACATCTGAATCAGAAGACTCGACGATACGCCAGCGACACACAACCGACCGACCCACACGCTTGCATCAACAGTTGAGTCATAAACTTACAGTCATCGACGCACTTTGCAATTGTTGTTAATTCATTTAAATGTTGAACACAACCAAGTGCAAGGTATAAAGGAGAGGTCCGAGTAAAGACGTCTGAGGTATCCCAGACAACAGATGACGTTCGGAGTTGATGATGCCTGATTAGCGCGGTTAGGACGCATCTTTGCGTTGTGTTGTGCAAAAAACAGACGTGTCTAGTAAACCAAGAATTCATGCTATAATTCAACTATACTTCAAACTACCGTAAGACATCTATTTGAACGGCATGCCACTCTATTTTTCAAACCTCTCCCCGCACTGCCATTTAATTAGAGGTGCCGTTCAATTAGAGAGTGCCGTTCTATTTTTCGACTAGCTGATCAGAATTTAGAGATGAAATTTTCAGTAATTTTTATCTTTAATCTGTAGATTTTATAGATGAAAAGCGAAAACATGTAACATAAGAACTCTGCATATATCTATTTGACAAAAGTTAACAAACACAGGTTACCGGTAATCACTGGTTAGAAATCACAAACTCACTAGTGAACAGGGCGTACTTTAAGCATTTTTTAGTGGGTGGGCTAATTATTATAATTGAATTAATATACTGATAGATTTTTGCTCATCGATCTCTATAATGTTATATAAATTAATGGGCTCATGAGTCAAAATATAGAGTATTCATAGACAAATCCCTTCCTGGAATTAGTTACCATTTGAAGAAAAAAGACGTTTTCTTTCTCAGAAGTCATTCTTAAAAGTCAAAAAAGTGAGCCAAACAATCACGTTTCGCAAAGTTCCCAAATGAGGGTTCTCTGAATCGTCTTTCTTTCTTTAGCAAAAACTTGGCAACAGCCGGTCTTGGATCGAATTTGGAGGTCGTAGGTCCATTCAAGGCAATCGAAAGACGGTTTGCTGTCCCCTGTGGTGTCACTGATAGTCGATGAGCAGACCTGCAAGCGTACAAATGAAATCATATCAAAACTATCCCACACTTTTATATCGTAGGAAAATCGTTATTACTTTCACTAGAATGCTGATGATTCTCTGAGTTCTTCTCGGTTTGAGACCTTACATAAGTTTCAAATCAAACCGGCTACATTTTCGACTAGTGTTCCCCATTATTGTGAAAGAAATACAAGACGGAATCTTAATCAAATGTCATAGTAAATAACTAAGATAACATATTTTCATCTACAACCTATTTTGATTAATATATGCAAGCGCAATTTTGTTGCCTTTCATACTAATACAACTAAGACATTTACACTGTGACTTTAAATGATTCAACAGTACTTGATATTAGTAAAACAATCTAAATAGTAATAAATAGTAATAAATAGTAGTAAAACAATCTGGCCTAGTCAGTGATGCATCTAAGCCCGTGAGTTTTTCTTCCTCCGACTGCTTCGTTAGCGTTACTGTAACGCATTCCCGCCAAAGACAACCACCCAGGATTTATTCCTGGAGCCGAGGGTTGTCACGTCGAAGTAAGTCGAATCTACTGTCAGAAACGACGCAGCGACATGGCCCTGGTGCCGCTGTGGAGGTTAATCCATACCGTAAATTGCATCACCGACCTTGATTGTAATTTCATCATTTCACTGAAATGAAAATTCAGATCATTGATATTATACTTACTGTAAAATTAAATCGGACCGATTTGAAGATGGATGCGAGTGTCAACTGTGAACGTAACGAGTCACAAATCAGTATGACAAATTGATGAATCAGTTGCTTTTGAGTTATCAGTGGCACATATTACGGGGACCAAATGAAATCTAAGAGTTTACTTATAGACTTTGTGATTGGAGAATGTAGAAATAAACATGTACGCACGGGTCAAACTCACCTGGAACATTGCATCACTTAATGGATTAAACAGTCGCCGGACATTCCATCCCAAAATTTCCATGAGTTATTCATCAGCAGGAAATCCACAGCGATGTTCGCCTTGATTGATCCCTTGAATTGCTTTAGGCTACATCCGTAATTATAAGCAGCATATGTGTTGAACATTTCATTTACAGGCAATAAAAACAGAGCTGCATGAATGCGAAGCAGTTAGCAAATTTAAGTAAATATTAACAAAGAACCTCAATCCAAGTAGACGTGTTTCATCTGGCCTGGGAGTTATCGTCTGACATAATCATCTTCTTCCTTGCCTTGCGGCGTCGTTTTCGCGTTTGTGCATCTTATCAGATAAACCAGGAATAGAAAGAGAAAATAGACTTCAATTTACAATGACGTTACCAATGAATGAATATCAATATTTTTAGAAATCAAAATGGGCTAAACTGAGTTTGAGGCAAAATTACTGGGTGGGCAAATTATATTTAGTGGGTGGGCGAAATCTTTTAGTGGGTGGGCAGTTGCCCACCCACTTAATATGTTAAAGTACGCCCTGCTAGTGAAAATCAAATGACACATCGCTGTTGTAGCTGTCCTCGTCATTCGCATCACCTTCGGTATCATCGTCAAAGTTCTGACTTATTCCACGTTCGACACCAGCATTGGCTCGGGCTTGCAAACCAGTCTGAATTGGACCGTCCGAGTCTGGCTTGAAACAATGGATCTGGCAATCCTCCGAGCCGTAGAGAGTGTTGGTCAGTCCGCATCCTTTGAATGACTTGATGATCAGATCCTTCGGCAGCTGATACCAGGCATTGACAATCCATTTCAAGTATACTTCCATTGATGGCTCTTGCATGTTGCCGGATTTGGTGTAGCCCTTTTCGCCGTGCAACAATCTTCTGTTGCAATACTGCAGCAATCAACAATGTTCTTCTCGTAGAACTGTCTGACTTTGGCCTTGAATGGGGCATTCTAGTAGACGTCGGGGCCTGTATGAATTTGGTGCACCCGCCTGGAATCACGGCCACGTCAATCTGTAGTTTCTTCAATTGCTTCCTGGTGGTATCACTAATGTGACAACGGTATGAGTCCCAGGCCAGCAGGCGCTTGCCAAACATTGAAGAATCGATGATGTTCTGTAGAAACTCAGAAGTCAGATCGTCATTGAAGAACGTGCGGCCGGCCCAACACAGATGGAGCGGCCCAGCACAGATGAGATCACACTTGGTGGCGATCTCCTTATTTGGTCGCTTGTTCTCCCGAACGTACGGTCGACATTTATATCCATCGGATCGAGCGGTCAGCATGACAGCAACATGTAACTTGTCATGACCGGCAGTCTTCACCGGGACCTCTCGGACTCCCTTACTTTGAACGGTAAGGCTGCTTGAGTAGTCCAAGTAGACGGCCGTCTCGTCGGCAGCAGATATGTAGGTATAGTTGGAGGTACGACGTCAATGTTCGACAAACAAAATGTAATTCACGATCTTCTCGGCGTATTGTTCCGGCTCTTTCTGACAGGTCGTTAAAGGGCGGCGTGAGACCAAGTTGTAACGAAGTAAAAACTTTTCCAACCAGCCGTTGCTCGCTTTGAAATCCTCGTCTGTCGACAAAGCGAGTGCCTGTTTCTGGATTATCGTGCGGCTTACGCGGAGCTTTTTCTGTCGTTGCTGACGAACCCAACAGATGGTTTTCTCGTCGAATTCCTTGCCCCTCAAAGGGCGTCCGGCACCTTGGAGTCGCTTAGTTGATGAGATAGAAGATGAAGACGCCTTCAACTGAGCCTCAAGGTGTGCTTTCTGCTCCGTCCACTGTTGGATGCATGCACGAGGGACCTTATTATCTTTCACAGCCTTTGATTTGTTGTGTTTCTCGGCGTATGCAACAACTTCAAGTTTGAAAGGTATATCGTAATTTCTCCGCTTTGTAGGGGTCACATCTTCAGTGTCAGAGCTGCTAGACATGGCTGCCGAATTTCTGTGATCTTATCGAGCTGCGAAAATTAAAATATCCGGTAAGCTTCTACAATAATACAGAATTGACGAATGGGAATGAGTCTGGGAGTGGGACTTACCCAAAAAGTGGACTTATCCAGCGTCTAAAAATAAATACGATGCAACTCCATTGAATTGGACTTCCCAGCCTCTAAAAGTAGCTCCATAGCATTCTACAAACTATTTTCCTGTTTTACACGTTTTGCAGAAGATTATTTCAGTCATGCAATTGATGTAGGAGATGAATTCATCAGTGTCGTTAAATTAGAGGTGACGTTCAATTAGAGGGTGCCATTCAATTTTTCAACTCCTCCTCTAGACTGCCGTTGTATTAGATGTGCCGTTCAAATAGAGGTTCATTCATATTCAAATTTATACACATCGTTAGCCAACTAGCGCAGAACAACACAAACAAGACACAAACAACACAACACAAGCAACACAAGCAACGCAAACAACACATCAAGTGAAATATTTACATCTCAATTTCACACTCCCTACCCAACGCGTGATGCATGCGTTGACTTGGAAGACAAAGTTAAAAAAAAACACTCGTTGACACAGCATATTTACAGAACAATTAGTAAAATTAGATACTGTTCGTGAATGAACCTCAGAAGAAGTTCAGGTTCTTCGATCAGTCTTCCACTTCGAGTCTCCAGACTAGTGACCATCATCAAAGAATGCGAATCTCCAGCCATTTCTTGACTTCGTTCCTGTCTTCATCCACTTCTAAATTTGTTGAAATTCCAGTCACTAAATCACTCGACGGCATAACATAGCTAGTGCCATTACATACGATCGGAGGAGACTGAGTTCGCTCGATTTTATCAGCATAAATACTCTCTGAAAGGTGTGATCGCTTGATCGGACGAAGAAAAGTACGATTCCCTTTACAAGCGCAAGCCACTCTTACCTTTCCATCTGATCCAGCAATAACTTCAGAAATCACACCTAGCGGCCATTCAGCCTACCACAAGTACTGTCCTCAATCAAGACAACATTACCAACGCTCGGAACGCTACAGTGAACTTTCCTGTCACCTCCAGGAGTGCAAAGAAGTAAGATACTCCTTCCATCTTTTCCACAAGCTCATCACTAGTCCATTTCTCTTCCCGTACAATTGTTGAACGTCAGTGCGCGCCAACGATTCATCTGTTTGATGATTCTGACTTGAACCAGGTGCTTCGCAAAGTAGAAAATCTCTTGGAGTAAGAGGAATTGGATCTTTGATCTCAGAAGAAACACAGAATAGGTTGCTTGTTAATTGCTGACTCGACATCAATCAAGATAGTTTCCAATTCGAGGAAAGACTGACCTGAGATTCATTCCTAAAGTACGCCTAAGTGCACGCTTGACTGATCCTTCCAAACGTTCATACAGCCCACCAAACCATGAAGCCTTAGGCGGAATCAAAGGACCACCAAAATCTCATCCAGTAGACTGAAAAGGTTGTTGAACAACTGTACGTCTCAAAGGTAAAGCCGATTCTTCCGATTCAAAAGCGTCTAAACGATTCAAAAGGCACTTTCGACATTCATGTATCACTGATGTACATACTCGACGACCATGAACCACCCAGAACTCAGTTCGACTTGAACAAGAGTCGCGTTGATTCCTCCATGACATATAGATAGATTCATGATAGAACTGAAAGACAAGACGAGCCAAATATGACCTTTGATGGAGTAATGTCAGTGGACACGAGCTCGAGCTTCCGGAGGAGACAAGAATGTCATCATCATTCATACTTATTCTCAATATGCGTAAGTTCGAGTCTCTAAACTTGGGCGATGTACATAAATCAGACTTCAACATCTCAAATTCAGCTTTGTACGATTCCTGCTGGTCTTGACGAATACAGATCTTCTCAGCCTCTCTCAACTCAAAAACAGTAAGATCGCCATGTCTCTTCGGCGTCCTTAGACAATTGTGACGAAGGCGAATGATCCATGCAGTTGTAACGAGAAATCACTCCCAAGACGAAAAATTGGCTGCACTCCAGTGAGCGTCATCATCATTAGCGACACACACTTTGATCACGATACACAGTCCGCATGTCGGACGTCTTCGCTTCTTGCATGATCTCTTTATGAACAGAAAAATCATCCAAACAATCTGCCTTGAACTTAGGTGAAGAAGAAGTAAAATTGAGTAGCCACTCAGGACCACGCTTCCATAATTCGAGATCCTGGAATCTCGTCAAGAAGGCACTTCGTGATAGTAGTAGTAGTGGTAGCGTTTATTCACAAACTGATAATCACAAAGTTACACATTCAATGTTACAGATTTCAAATCAAGACATACGGTTAAGAAATATAAATAAAGAAGTGACACGAATACAGTGAAATCAATAGGTCAAACATAAAGGAACAAAAAAAAATAAGTAGACTAACATAAACCATTCTGTAGGCATGAAACCCACGGAAAGAATGAATTCAATCGACGTGTCGTGCTGGAGCAGGGCACTCTTAATTTCTTAGTAACACTTAATCTCTCAGGAACCAAGTCGTGTAGAGGATGCGAAATGTCTATCTCTGATGTCTGCAAGAGACACAAAGCAGAAAATTCAAGTTTCTCGGCTATCGGGGGAAATTTGTCACAGGAACAAGTAGAGTTACAGGTAAGTCTATCGGCTCTTCTCTGAAACTTTTCCAATCGATCACAAAGGGTTGAGGGAAGACAACCGTACACGGGGTATGCATATAGAAAATACTGAGTTATCAGAGAATGATATACATACATGATATCACATCTGCTGAGTTTTCACGACTGACAACATGAAACCAACTGGATCGATCCTTCAACGAACGAATTTCAGAAACTCTGTTGGCTGTTTCTAAAAAAACTGTTTCCAGCTCTTATCATTTCTGATCCAACGACAGCAAATCAATGTGTCCGTCCAACAGAAACAAGTTTCAGATGAAAAGATCTAACGATAGCTTTCAATACGACTTCCGATAGCTTTCAGTAGACGACTTCCTATCAAATACGCGAGTAATTCCAATGGTGGCAAAGTGATGTGATCGCTCTTTAGAGGTGCACACACTACTTTTGGCTATCACACAATAAGCATCAACGTTTGCTTCAACAGTTTCACCAACACAAAGCACAACTGTTCCATAAGCCTTTAACGATGCGTCACAAAAACATGGAATGATGAATTAAGTTTGATCCCGGAAAGTGTCTATTCAAATTCAAATCGGAGAGAAGAGGGATCTCGGCTTCAAATGAGCGTATTTGCTGTTCGATGCTTCCTACTAAAGGATCATCCCATCCAACCTCGTCTCACACAGCCATCGTTCTTTAACACATCGTCTCTTTGTCGAAACTATCCCATCATTGACTTCAAATGATCGGACTGACAACTTATCGGAACTGGTATCCCAACTCAAGCCAAGAACAGATGCATCTGTTTTATCATCGATCTCTTTCAGTTCACTGTCTTTCAGTTTCTCTTTCACAGAATCTACATTCGAATTCCACTTGCGCAAACTCATGCCAGCCTCTTTCAAAAATGTTATCATAACAGCCGGTTCTGTAGCATCAGCGTCAGAATCTAAGCCACTCAAAAAATCATCGACATGGAAGGATTGAGCCAATTTGTTGTTGACTGGACCTTCGTTTCCAAATGATGATGCAACGTGATGAACTAACCCCAAAGGGCAGTCGCTTCAACCCGTTTAACCCGAGAATGAAAAACCCGAAAAACCCGCCCCGGGTTAAACCCGAAAAACCCGCTCGCGGGTTTTTCGGGTGACCAACCCTGCTTCAACCTGCTAAGTTTCTCGATGCCTTCAAGATCAATCCAAATAAGCCGCAAATAGTCTCTCTGCTGTTCATTGACTTGAATCTGCATAAATGCCTTTTCGATATCACTAATTATGCCAACTTTGGAAAGACGAAAGCGAATTCACCCAAGTCAAGCAGCAGATTAGGACCAGTTTCTAGACATTCGCTTTGTGCTAAGCCACTAATATCTTTTGCACCAGCATCAAAGACCGGACGTACACGATGCGTGGAATTTTCGCTACCCATGATGACAGGGTGATGCGGCATATATGACATTCTGTGATCTTGTGAAGTTTCTTCGATAAAATCATTTACGATTAACTCATCGATGGCTGTCGCATAAATGTTTCTCATTGATGAATCTTGGCGATTAAGGATTCTTTTGAGACGAGCGCAAGCGCTATAGCGATTGCTCTTCAGGCTATCAATACTTTGAGTGACCGGTAATGCTACTTCACAACGACTGCGATCAAATTTTACCGTTTCTTTGAAATGGCTATACACTGGATCAATCTGACAAGAATCAGCTTCTGAAGGCAAAATTCCGAGAGATTCTCAGTCAAAGAAACACTTTAAAGATTAAAAAGACTCATCGTCAACCTGCCGAGTAGACTGCACCAAATTCACTGATGTGTCACCAGAATCTCCAGAACTTTCATCCATTCGACCCGACAAAATCCAACCGAAAGATGTCTTTATCGCGAAAACCTTGTCTCCTCTAACGCTTTCATCCGAAACAAATTCCCAATAATAGTCTGCTCCTATCAGAACTTGGATCTCATCAGTATCAATTGACTGACGATCTGACAATTCTAAATGCGCAAATGATGTAGGTAGCTTGATGCCTGGAGTATGACAGGGAATACACTGCGAGGAGTATGACAGAGCTTATCAATTGATATCAGAATGAGAAAGCTCGATTTATTTGGTCAATCTATCTATCTATTTGCAAAAGGACCTTCATTAAAATTCATTTTTCAAGGTGGGAAATTGAAGTTATGCTGTTGTTATATTGGAATATATATTTTACACCAATATATTTCAACGACTAAGCGTCGTTATCATCAGTGCACATAACATAAAAAGAAACTATTCAACAATATGAGATCAAATTTGAAAAGCTGAAGATGCAAAAAATTAGTCAGATCAATGTTTTTGGCAATCGGTGCCATGTAACCCTGTTCTATCTGTTTCATGACCGTGATCGGCGGTAAAATCGATCCTATATATTTTTATTTTTAGCTTCAGAAACACTCACATGCTATTGCCGCATAATCGCATAACTATGATTTCCCAAAGACACAGCCCAGTGCTAAAAATATCTATTTTTGCATCTTCACCCTTTCAAATTTTGAGCTCATGTTGCTGAATAGTTTCTTTTTATGTTATGTGCCCTGATGATAACGACGCTTAGTCGTTGAAATATATTGGCGTAAAATATATATTCTAATATAACAACAGCATAACTTCAATTTCCCACCTTGAAAAATATCTATCTATTGCTGAGATGCAACACGAAACACGAGGCGAATTCCCACTAAAAGTTAAATTTCCTCTGGACCCTCGAACTGTAATGGCTTCACAACCTTGTGCAATTAAAAGTGATCACAAAGCTTTTTGCAAATAAAGCTTCTCTCAGATCCAGGATCAAACAAAATTTGAACAGCTCGACTTCTCCTACTCGCAACGGCTACCTGCAAAATTTCCACGCCGAGTATCAGTAGAAAAGTGCGCTTGGACAACTTCAGTGGCAGAACGAGCACTAGAAGTCTTATGACCCTCAACTAGCCTTTTATCGCACAGAAATTTGTGATAAGAAAAGGAATCACGGTGAATACAATTTTTCTTCTACTTACAGAACTTTCTCAAATGAGTGCCTAGACAGATGAAACAGAGCCTTTTCTCTTTGGCTATTTCCTTAACTTTGCTATTGACTAGCAAGTTACTATGTATTGATTAGTAGTACTATTGTATTTCACTACAGTACTACTATAGTATCTAGTATACTCTAGTATAGTATAATACTACTGTAGTATTTTGACAATTGTAGGATTCATGAGATCCTTCACAAAAAAGCACAAGATGGAGCTTGGGACATCTTCTCACATGACACTCGAAATGAAGAAGCAGAAGCCACATAACCTTTAGGAACACGATTATTGCTGTTAGAACTTTCGCTTTTCAGCTCACCCACAATTCGTAGATCTTTTGTAGCGTTGACACTTTCTCTCAAAGTGACCTCTTTGTGCAACTTATCAATGACATCTGACAATTTCAAATCATCTAATTCCAAGTCAATAGACCTTGTCAGCTCGAGAATAACACATTTTGGGAGTTTACAAAGTATTATCTCTACATACAGAAATCCAAAATCACTCTCAGGGTCACCGAGGTTTTGCAGACCACGAGTATGCTTTAGAAGACTGTCATGAAAAATTCTCAATGACTTGGAGTTTGACTGTGGGGATTCCATTGTTAACAAACCGTTAAGATGAGCCCCTTTAGCACGATCTGGCTTTCCGTATCTCTCGTTCAAAAGTTGCCACACAATCTCAATTAGTTGTGACAGCCCAGTATCACAACTTGCTGCCTCACCAGTGACCAATCGTATCAAATAGGACAATTTAGCAACATCTGAAAGATCTTCCCTACTGTGAACTGAAGCGTGGAAAAGATCCCTGAATTCAGTCCGCTTCATATAATCACCGCTAAAAATAGGCAATTTAATCATAGGGAGATTCGCTTGTGCCCTAGCAGAAACAGATGGAAGAGAAGAACCAGAATGATTAGTCACAGAATCACTAACCGACAAAATATTCTTTACCTAGACACGACACTTCATTATTTCATCGAGGAACTCAGCCTCCCGAACAATATCTGCTTCAATATCATCATCACTTTCAACCAACGATTCTATTATACGCTGAACAGAATTCAAGGCGTCAGCTCTCTCTTTTAAACTCTTTTTAAAATGTGCTAAAATTGCACATTTATCGTAGGCGTCGGTGTCACAAAGTTCATTTATACGAATCAATGATTGGCGAATCCAACCTTTCAACGCAGATCGCGTACGTATTGCAACAGAGATATCTTTCATCTCTGCACAGAGTTACTTTGTTACCGACGGATAAAATGTAAGAATGAACAAAGCAGAGGATGATATGTAGTAAAACTATGACCGACCATAGTTCTTGTCTCCGCAAGAAATAGACGCAACAATAGATTTTCTTGACTCAGCAAGAAATTGCATTAATCTATTACGTGACCTTTGACACATTTTGACAGTAATTATTTGACCGTTATATCCTGGTCACGCCACCAAATGTGCGCGGTTAGGACGTACGTTTGCGTTGTATTGTGCAAAAAATGGACGTGTCTAGTTACCCAAGAATTATTTATATTCATATTCAAATTTATACACATCGCTAGCCAACTAGCGCAGAACAACACAAACAAACACATCAAGTGAAATATTTACAGCACAATTTCACACACCTGACACTTTCACTGATTGAGTTTGATTGGTAAAATAGTCTCCTTATGTAATTGAAACAATTGTGGCTGTTTGTGATTTTATAAATAAAAAGCGCACAGAATGTTTTTGAAGTCATAATAAAGTTTATTGAAATTAGGAAGGAAAATGTAAACCTGACATGTTTCGACTGGTCTTGTCAAAGGTAACCCAGCATGTGAAATTACATTGAAAGATAGACATTTTATAAGAAGGAGAAAGTTGAGATACAGGTCAACACGCGATAGCAGCGGCAGACTGTGAGTCACCCGATTACCATGGCAAGCGAAGATTAATCACATGGTCCTTTTGCTTGCACAGGTTGGGATTATCACGTCGAATAAACAATGCCTCAAAGATACACACGAGTAAAATGCGGTCATAGTAAGCGTGGCATACAATCTCAAACTTGCTGATAGGATCATTCGGAACACTACAGCAACTGAGCACATGTTCAGCAATTGCAGAGGGAGAAATTCCTAAATGACCATTTAAGAACCACCTGGGTATGTGCTCCCGCGCTCGAAATGTCAGGGGTCGCGACGTCCGTCCAATATAGGTTGATCCACAACCACAACGAAAAGAATAAATAACAGAAGACGTGGCGGCCACTAGCAGACGATCTTTAGGAGAAGCAACAGGAATACAGTTGGTCTTAAAAATAATGATGGGTTTTTCGGCAGGAGCAAACTTGGCCAGCAGTTCATTGATCGATTTGCGAATGAAAAGACTAGATTTGTCACCATAGAAAGGCAAGTTGACATAAACAGCCTTTCCTTCAAAGGTGGCAACAGAAACATCATTGATCTCAGTAACTTTATATTGATCGATGAAGTGCTCAGGATAAGCATTAGACTTCAAAATAGCACGAATGGTGTTGAATTCTTGGTCTAACATTTCATCAGAACAAATACGAAGCGCACGAATAAATAGAGAACGGACAAGGCCTCTTTTATAGGCAATGGACACGAAACTGTGAAAACTCATGTAAACATCTGAAAAAGTTGGTTTACGGTACACTGTGGTACACAGTTTCCCGTCAGGCATGCGTTGTATAGAAATATCAAGAAACGGTAGTCTGCCCTGCTCTTCACATTCATAAGTAAAATTTATATGAGGATGAAAACTATTGAAAATGTCAAGTAAAGATTCTCCTTCCTCCCTGCTCCTCACAAGAGCTTCCTCACTGCGTTCAAGGCAAAACTAGTTTCTCTAGCATCGACGTATGGTAGTGCAAGGGTTGAGAGGAGTTGTCTTCTACCGTGTCACATGGATGAGTTGATCGACTTTAACCCATTTATAGTCCGGGAGCTAGCGTGAAGTTGTGCAGGGAACGAGGTAGTACATAAAATTTTCACATACATGTAGCATAGTACACCTCTAACCTACTGCAAAACTTCGCGTCTGCTGGATCAGATCATTTGCTTTTCAGAAATAGAGAGAATAACAAAATCCTATGTATTTCCAGTGGTAAAATAGTGACATTTAAGGTGTTGACTCCATTTTTTCGAATTTTTGCTCATAAAAGTTACACAAATTGGTATTTTGTTGAACTGGTCATTATAGAAATCATCTACAGATCATGATCTTTCAAATGAGTTATCATTCAGTGACAGAGGATGAAGTAAAGTGTACAAACAGACACTTTTCGTTGGTGTAACTGCAAATTTTAACATAGAAATTTCACGAAAACTGTTGATATACTTTAACGAAAAGTGTCTGTTTGTATACTTTACTTCATCCTCTGTCACTGAATGATAACTCATTTGAAAGATCATGATCTGTAGATGATTTCTATAATGACCAGTTCAACAAAATACCAATTTGTGTAACTTTTATGAGCAAAAATTCGAAAAAATGGAGTCAACACCTTAAATGTCACAATTTTACCACTGGAAATACATAGAATTTTGCTATCCTCTCTATTTCTGAAAAGCAAATGATCTGATCCGGCAGACGCGAAGTTTTGCAGTAGGTTAGAGGTGTACTATGCTATGTGAAAATTTTATGTACTACCTCGTTCCCTGCACAACTTCACGCTAGCTCCCGGACTATTTAAGGCCGCCTATATAAATATCGGCAATTTTATATAAAAATGGTGGTAAGTATTTCAGAATGCTATAATTAAGAATAATACATGATGACCAGTGCACTACTATAGCCATTTCTTAGAAATTAAAGCCGTGGCGATTTCGTTACGATGGCGTTATATGATGTCAAAATATACAAAAGCATGGTTTTTTCAAATATAGCCTATGAATTACTCCAACAATACATGCCGAAGTAATGTGTTATGATAAAAGCTCTCCATCACATTTCAGAGCTATTTGTCGAAACTGTGAATTAGCAAATTTAATCAAAGGCCTGCATTATGCTACTTGTCGTTGCTGCTTGCTGTGAAATCGTTATCGTTCAAATGAAAATAAGTTTATATGGGTTTATATATTTCGAAATTCCTGTCGAGAAATTTATTTTCTTACTGCGTCGACTCCAAAGTCAAGTTAGAGTTGGAGACGCCTCGGTAATTCACAATGTCCACATCAATGAAGAACACTAAGAAATGAACGCATTTGAGATTGTTCAGCATTATATAGGCCTAAACAATTCTTTTGTCCCGGGTAGTCACTGGTTTCTGCCACTAAGAGATCGATAAGACCATCAGCATGCGCATCAAGCATCTCATAAAGATTCTTGCCCTGAAATGCATCCAGAGAATGTTTTTTATCTTATTTGCGAAAATGAGAATCACCGATATTTGCCATTTTATTGACTGCTTTTTCTGTGTACTGAAATGATCATTCAAATAATATTTCGTTGCAATTTCACACTGCCCACTATGTCACTAACCTCTGAGACATCGCTTGAGACACATACCTCTGAGATGCATATACTCATCTTCAACTCATCATCCTCAAAACTCTGATGAAGCATTTACTTCTGTAGTCTTTGTGGCAACAGTCATATGCCGTCATCGTCGGTATTAGGCCTACTGCATATTTCAGTCCATAGTAAGCAACAGCTTGGGTATTGTCTTCAGAT
The DNA here is from genome assembly GCA_907163375.1 of Prostheceraeus crozeri. Taxonomy (NCBI): domain Eukaryota; kingdom Metazoa; phylum Platyhelminthes; order Polycladida; family Euryleptidae; genus Prostheceraeus; species Prostheceraeus crozeri. The sequence continues at coordinate 315,477 of CAJQUW010014163.1, read as the reverse complement.
AGCTACATAGGTTGATATAATCAAGTTTAGCCTTTATAAATCTTTTAAACCAGTTTGGGCCATCTCGAGCTGCTGGCGTGCCCTAGTAGGTCGAGACGCACCGTCTACGGCCAATGAAGTTTTGCATTGAAGTTTTTGTAGTCGGAGGACATCTTTGTATTCTATGCTCAGGCGAACTGGCACCCTGCAATGTTTATGATTAAGCTATAAGTGGAAATGCTTGAGATTTGATCTCTCTTTGACGTTCGTTCGTACATAAGCCGACAAGCATAATGTTGGGGAACGTGATATGGCAATGGACTTTGGTTGGTTTTGTGATGGGAAAGCCATAGGCTAAAAATAGCAACAAGCATTACACACACTTAGAAGACACTAAGAGTGCAATATTCCAATGCAATTGTCGATCGTATTCAGTATTCAACAAGCATTAGTTTTGAAGAAAATTGACAGTACTCACCACCGTTTACTTCATTTACACTGTTGTTGTTTTTGACATTTTGTATATCATATTACGCCAGCGTAACTAAAACGTTACGGTCACAAAAAATTGACATGCCATGTCATGAATGAATATCTGATGAAGTATTGATTGCTATTTTCGGTATTTTATGAATAATGAGATTACGCAAATCACATGGATAGCAAATTACATGTGCACGTTCATCCACTGCGTCTTCCAGTATAGAAGCATATTTTATGGCCAGTTTTTGTCTAATTTCGTGATCAAATTTAAGCACCAAAAAGTGCAAATTTCTGAATTGGCGATAGTTTGCGTGAAAATATATGATAAAGCATGAATGGCAATCAAAATATTGTATCATATGTCGCTAGCTGGAGAAGACAGCAGATTCCGAAAAGTGCTGTAACGAAAACGCTACGATGGCGCCAAATGGGTTGATCGACCTTAAGAAGAATCCCAACATCGTTGTTATCTTGAAACCGAATAAGGGATCTGGTGTAGTGATAATAGATAGACATGACTATGTTGATAAAGTGAGCTCAATTCTATCTGATCAGACTAAGTTCCAAGTTGATCAATGCCAGAAAGACCAGTCAGCTAGTATAGCCAAGAGTATTTCTGACACATTACTCAAGCTCAAGAGAAAGCAGGTGATTTCGGATTACACTTACAAGGAACTGACGACTTCATCCAATGATATCCGACGCCTCTACGGTCTTCCCAAGACGCACAAGCCTAATGTGCCTGTTCGTCCTATCTTATCGATGACAAAGACTGTTTATGAGAACGTCTCAACATGGTTGGCATCTTTACTCAAACCTGTTGAGAGGTGTTTCTGGAACTTTTGTGTTAAGGATTCGTTCACTTTTGCAGAAAGCATTCGTGTTATTGATTCATCTGCCACGTCTATGATGTCTTTTGGCGTTAGTACCGTTCACTAATGTTCCCGTGAGTGAGACTATGCGCCTCATTGTTGACACGGTAAGAAAGTAACCTTTGTCGAATCCCTGCCGACATTCTTTCTGAATGAGCTTCTTTACAAGTGTTCTAGCAATGTGCAATTTTTAGTTAACGGTCAGTTTTACCGTCAGGTAGACGGTGTAGCCATGGGCAGTGCTCTCGGTCCTCTCTTTGCCAACATTTTCATGGGAAACCTTGAGAGTAGTTTGCCTAGTCATATTGATTCCTTGTGTCATGTGTATTATCGTTATGTTGACGACACGTTCGCTCTTGTGAGGAGCAGGGAGGAAGGAGAATCTTTACTTGACATTTTCAATAGTTTTCATCCTCATATAAATTTTACTTATGAATGTGAAGAGCAGGGCAGACTACCGTTTCTTGATATTTCTATACAACGCATGCCTGACGGGAAACTGTGTACCACAGTGTACCGTAAACCAACTTTTTCAGATGTTTACATGAGTTTTCACAGTTTCGTGTCCATTGCCTATAAAAGAGGCCTTGTCCGTTCTCTATTTATTCGTGCGCTTCGTATTTGTTCTGATGAAATGTTAGACCAAGAATTCAACACCATTCGTGCTATTTTGAAGTCTAATGCTTATCCTGAGCACTTCATCGATCAATATAAAGTTACTGAGATCAATGATGTTTCTGTTGCCACCTTTGAAGGAAAGGCTGTTTATGTCAACTTGCCTTTCTATGGTGACAAATCTAGTCTTTTCATTCGCAAATCGATCAATGAACTGCTGGCCAAGTTTGCTCCTGCCGAAAAACCCATCATTATTTTTAAGACCAACTGTATTCCTGTTGCTTCTCCTAAAGATCGTCTGCTAGTGGCCGCCACGTCTTCTGTTATTTATTCTTTTCGTTGTGGTTGTGGATCAACCTATATTGGACGGACGTCGCGACCCCTGACATTTCGAGCGCGGGAGCACATACCCAGGTGGTTCTTAAATGGTCATTTAGGAATTTCTCCCTCTGCAATTGCTGAACATGTGCTCAGTTGCTGTAGTGTTCCGAATGATCCTATCAGCAAGTTTGAGATTGTATGCCACGCTTACTATGACCGCATTTTACTCGTGTGTATCTTTGAGGCATTGTTTATTCGACGTGATAATCCCAACCTGTGCAAGCAAAAGGACCATGTGATTAATCTTCGCTTGCCATGGTAATCGGGTGACTCACAGTCTGCCGCTGCTATCGCGTGTTGACCTGTATCTCAACTTTCTCCTTCTTATAAAATGTCTATCTTTCAATGTAATTTCACATGCTGGGTTACCTTTGACAAGACCAGTCGAAACATGTCAGGTTTACATTTTCCTTCCTAATTTCAATAAACTTTATTATGACTTCAAAAACATTCTGTGCGCTTTTTATTTATAAAATAGGCTCCATTCCATGCAATGAATTTCTCCTGGAAGCCATTCCGAATTAAGTTATCTACTAGAGTACCATGGCCCAATTGGTCAAATGGCTTGCTGAAATCGTGCGTGAACACCCATAATATTTCTGAATTCCAGAGGATTTGTTTCGCAATTTCATCAATATGCATATGAAAGCTGATGTTGTTGAGGATGTGGGATGCATCCAAACTTGTCATATGAAAACAGGCCTATGCCCAAGCTTTGACATAATACCTGAATTTAGCACTATTTTCTCACAAATCTACGAAAGAGAGCCGGAAGCAATGAGATTGAACGCAAATAATTCACAGAAGCTGGGAGTGACTTGGGAACAGGAGAGATTAGGCTGCGTTTCCATACTAGTAGTAAGCAAAACTCCACCACTGGACCGCGCAAGATGGCCGCCGTCGCTGACGTCCCCCCCTTCCTGTCCGTCGAGTCGGTCGTGGTGTGCCGCCGTGTTGCTTCGAGTCTGACGTCCCCCCCTCCTCTGGCCGGCCGTCGTAGCGCGCGATGATGTGCTGTCCAGGTTGGCGTGGTGTGCCGGCCAGGTTGGCGTGGTGTGCCGGCCAGGTTGGGAGGGTAGACTGTCGGAGCTCACCTGAAAAAATCCTAAGTGTCAGAGTGGCTTTGTATGGGTAAAATTTTGAAAATTTTCCAAAGTGTGGCATTTCGACCTGGGACCCTCACCAAAGTTTGTTTCATCAAATTTCACTGACCCCCCCCCCCCGACAGCAATCTTCTAACTTTGGTTCTAGTGGACGGATTTTGTCTTACAGCTACTCGTTTGAAAGAGGAGAAAAAACTGCTCGACGACATTTTGAGCTAGCTTCGATCTTGGCTTCCAGTGGACGGATTTTGTCGTGCAATAGCTCGTTTGAAAGCTAAGAGTGAGAAAAATTCACTGAAAGAATCGGCTTGTTCATATCTGTCTTCGTTTAGATGTGAGACGCCATTTAAGATTTTGGGACATTGGCGAAAAACGACAGAGTTAGAATTTTGGACGTTTTGGGCTATAGCGCCAAAACGAACCATCGGATGGGAAAACGGAGGCCAGATTCGGATTCAGCGTGAAATTCTGCATCGGTATGGTGAGTTTCAAGTCAATCGGAGAGAAAAAGTTTCGCTGACGTCCCCCCCCCCGTCACCGATCTTCCAACTTTGGTTCTAGAGATCGTAGAAGTCGTGCAATAGCTCGTTTGAAAGCTAAGAGTGAGACAAATTCAGTGAAAGAAACGGCTTGTTCATATCTGTCTTCATTTAGATGTGAGACGCCATTTAAGATTTTGGGAGATTGACGAAAAACGACAGAGTTAGAATTTCCCAAGAAACAGCTCCAGCGGGCGAATGAAGGCTCGGATTGGTAAACGGAGGCCAGATTTGGAATCAGCTTGATGTTATTCTCCAATGAGGATCATCATCCAATGAGAATCAAGCATTTCTATATAAATAGCGAGCCTTCCACAGTGAGAATCATTCCATCGTTGAATCACAAGAGTGACGGACGCACATTTTCTCTCTCTCTAGTTCCCTATTCTATTATCCAACTAAAATCGTAAGTCGCTACTTTCCTCCCTCTCCTCCCTTGAACGTAACCTTAATACAATCTTTTTCATTTTCAGGCATCTACTCCATCTGCTGCACTAGTAGGACAAAATGGCGGTCAAACGTTACAAGGTTCGCTACGATCAGATCATCTACAACTGAGGCCAGTGGAAGAAACAACCAAGGTACATAATCCTACACCGCTACAGCGTAAATTTAAACAAGTCTTGCGTTATGACGATCATAGCGTAGTACTCCAAACGGGAATGCTCCCTTCCACGGATGTCAAGATAATGCACAATCAGTATGGAGACTACATACTGATCCCCGTGAGTCCGTACATTCGCCACCAACTTGATATTATTGAGGAGTACGTGACATTAAATATGGACATTCCTACTCCTCTTGCTCAAGAGTGGAAGGCGAGAGATGACAAGGATACTCCCTATAGAAAGATTTGAGATGGTAATCAAATTTGCCTACCGGTATCACATTGGTGCACTTACTGTAAGAAGGAGGGAGATCATTCAACACCCATCACATGCGACGAGCTCGGAGAAGGTACTTGGGATATCCTTTTCAAAGTGAATGGGCTATATTATGGTCGTCACAAGGATAATAAAATAGCCTCTCTCTCCATCCATATGGAATCCATCCTATATATTCCAAAACAACCCAACTTGGACGACATAATTGATCAAATCCTTAACAGCAGTGGTACGAAGCGCAAGTCGGAGAAGAATGCTGCATCAAAACGCAAATCAAAGAAGGAGAATTACTAGTCCTTTCCTAACTTTACCCTATGACAATTCGCTTATGTGCTTTGAGTGTCGTAGACGTGGTCTTATTAGATACATTTTACTTCTTCGTTGCCATCATATCATTTGCGTATTTTGTCGTGAAAAGCATCGATGTAATTCTTCATTTTGTAATATGTTATAGAACGTTTCCTTAGATGTGTAAATTTCCGTTTTAGGCTTCTATCATCATTTTCATGGATTGTGAGGGTGTACAGGAGCTCAGTGCTATTGCTATGAACAATTGGACATATCAGATTGTCAGTGTCTATCATCAACATGCCAACTGTGATCCCAATGTTGATCAATGGGCGAGAAAACACATTCATGGACTTAATCTGAAATATTTGCAAGACTATGGCTTTTCTTGTGAGAGTGCTCTTCTTATTGACTTTAAACGATGGTTAGCTGCTTTCAATGTTATACGCATCTTTTGTAATAATCCTGGTGAGGAGAGGAAAGTATTTCCCAATCTAATCATTGATGATATTTTGCTCCCGCCTTGGGATAGTAGAGTGAATCAACACTACCATGAAGTCACGAAACGTTTTAAGGATTTGTCTGTTCCTATTTTGTCTGTTCGTTGTAGTAGCTACGTTCATAACCAATGCTTCTTTCCTCCTTACCTCAGCACTGCCAAAGTCCTGTATGGTTATCATTGCTCGCTGTATGATAGTTACCAGCTGTATCTATTTTATCTGTTTCAAACCATTGATTTATAATGCATGCTTGTTACCGTTATTCAATAAATATTACTATGAGAAGAGTTGTTGTTTTCATGCAATGGATGGGTTAGATAAAGGGCGATGATGTCTTTCTCAAACGACTGCGGAACATTACATTTTCATAGGCAAAGTTTAAAAGGAGCTGTTCAAGATTATGTGATAAATTTTCATAAATATGAGACCGACATCGAAGCAGTGGTCGATGATGCTAGCACTCTATTTCTAGAGTTAATGAATACATTCTCTGATAGCATTGTCATGGCGCGATTAGTTGCGAAAATTAAGTTTAGTCATTTTGGAAAGGAAGAGGTGGAAAGTCTTTCTTTCCATTTTGCTTCTTATTCAATGGAAGTGGTAGATCACCCCGAAGAATTTTTTAAAAGACATATGATAAAAATTGCTGAACGTCTTAACGCATTTAACCATCATGGTAGCAGTCTAGTGATTGAAGCGATTTCAGATATTCACATTCAACTTTCCATAAAGAAAAATTGAAAATGCAGTGGTAATTGATTGTAGCACAACTGGTTTTCGAGCTATGTCTGCTCACTCTCGAAGGATATTCCTTCTGTACATGCGTCTATTATTTAGAAAAGGCTAGCAAATTCATATCTTCAAAAAGACTTGCTATAGACATCAGTAACGGTGAAACTATGTGTTGTGATGTATGTAAGCGAAAGGATGGAAATGAAAAGCGTATCTTCAAGGGATGTAAGCTCGCTTTTTGTCAACGCTGTTTCATACGTAATTGCATTTAACTTCGCAAATGTAACCACTGTGATATTGCTCATTTCGAGTGCCACTTATGCCGCAATAGTTAGTACCCATGCAAATGTGGTAAAGATAGGTTTTAGCAAAGACTAACACGAAAAATGGCGAAACGTAAAATGACGAAACGTAAAAGACAAAAGTCTTCAAAGTTTTCTTCAGCCATTCAAGCTCTCCGACGAATGAAAGCAAATCAGCGATACAATGCTATACGACATGCTAACGATAAATTCATTCGTGAAATTATTTCTCATGTGAGAAAGTTGAGGACGAAGAAATTAGCACCAAAACAACGAAAGTTACTTAAGCGATATGCTACGAAATTGCGTTTCATCTCCAATCCTAAAGTCACCCTTCAAAGAAAGAGGGAAACTCTAACACAAAAGGGCGGTTTCCTTCCAGCGTTACTACCGATGCTAGCTCCTATCGTGGGCAACGTATTGGGTAATATCTTTGGCTCCAGACGTTAATTATGCAAATGTTGAATCTCAAAGTATTATAATGGATTTCAGACTTCAATGTGATAAAGTTCTGACTGTATCAGGTCCATCTCATGCAGGTAAAACTGTTTTCACGCTGAATTTATTGGATAAAAGAAGGGAGTTGTTTAAGGAACCTATCAACCGAGTGATTTGGTGTTATGGTATTTATCAACCGTCGCTGTTTCAGGAATTGCAAAGTCGCAACTTTATTCGACATGAAGGAATTATTCCAGTGGATAAACTTCAGTCTAATGATGTTGTTGTATTGGATGATTTATTAAAAGAAAGTAAGAATTCAAAAGATGTTACAGATATGTTCACTCGCGCAGCACATCATAAAAGGTGCTTTATCATCTATATCACACAAAATTTGTTTCCTGATGGAAAAGAAGCTCGTACACGAAACCTGAATACACACTATTATGCTATTTTCAAGAATCCGCGAGATAAAAGTCAATTTGAAATTTTAGCGCGACAAGTTGCACCCAGAGGATCAAAGATATCAAGGATTGATCAAAAAGACTCTCCCACCACCTACAAGTTCAAAGATTACGATAATGAAGAAATTGAGGGTAGCTTTTACCGCGATGAGATTGAGGTAGTCACTGAAAGTGAAACATATTTGGTAGAGAAAATCATTCGGTGTAAAAAACGGCAAGGTGAAGAATGGTGTCTTGTTAAATGGACTGGTTATCCTTCAAGTAACTCTTGGATGCGTCGTGCCGACATCTTTCATCTAAGTGATCGACAGTGATTCATGCAAAGTTGTAACTAACAATGTTTAGGGTTTGAGCTATGAATCCAACTGCCTCATTTTATTCACGACCCTCCTATGTAAGTAGTGGAGGACAAATTTACAGCGGCGCTCGCCGCCAACGTAGAGGTAGCATACTTGGTGCACTGAAATCTGTTGTAGCACCTCTCATATCCAATGTCGAAAGATCTTTAAAACGAAATGTTTTAAGTAATGCCGTTGGCTTTGCTGGTGATGTTGCTAGTGATCTTTCCAGAGGTAGAAGTTTTAAGAGCAGTTTGTTGAATCGTGGGAAGGAACGCGGTTTAAAAACATTGAAGCAGACCTTTGCTGGTGTTACTCAAGGAAAGAAATCGCCTAAACGAATGAATAAAGGAAGGAGGAAACATCGCGGAGCTGGTAAGGTGCGATCTTCAGTCAAAAGGCATTCACGCAAACGTCGCAGAGGCTCTAATCATTCATCAGGCGCTAAACGACGACGCTGCCATAACTTCTAATCATGGAGTGTAAAACTTCCGGATTTTGTTTGTTTGATCAACAAGCCATACAGACAGATATTCTTAGTTCAAGTATTGTAGATTATCATCCTCGAACAGCTGAGAATGCTGGCCCCATTGAATTTGTTATTCCTGGTGGTAGTGATGACTACATAGATTTGAGTTATGCGATGGTTGATTTGAGGTTTAGAATTCAGCAAGCAGATGGAACTGCTATTGACGATACACATAAAGTTGGACTGAACAATTTACCATTGACTACATTACTTCGCGATGTTTCTCTAACGATTGGAGAGCAGCAGGTGGAAGGTGGTCAAAGCGATTATCCCTATAAATCATATTTCAATCATGTATCACAGCTTCATCCAGCAGCACAAAAAAGTCATATGGAAGCCATGGGATGGTACAGAGATGAAGCAGGAAAATTTGATGCTGAAACAAACAGTGGCTTTGTAAAGCGATCTGCTATGATTAAAGATAGCAAAGTATGTCAGCTATATGGTCCGCTGAATTTAGACTTCTTTAGACAGTCAAAGTTTTTACTCTGTAATACCAGCATGCGACTCAAGCTGACATTGAATAAGCCTGAATTTGCGCCGAATGCATTTGCTAAAGTTGACAATTTTAGAATTCATGTGGAAGATATTGCACTTTACATTCGTCGAGTAGTACCGAATCCAAGTGTCATTCGAGGGCATGCTGAAGGTCTTAACCGCCAAAATGCCATTTACCCCATTCAGCATACAAAGCTTTTCACCTTTACAATTCCGAAAGATCAAAAGAGTTACATGACAGATGGCCTCTTTCCATCGGAAGCACCGAAGCTCCTCATGGTGGCAATGGTTGAAAATGATGCATTTAATGGTAATATAAAAAGAATCCTTTCAATTTTAAACACAATCAGTTAAGTGAAATTGCTTTACGTGTAAATGGTGTGAGTCATCCTGGTCCACCCTACAAACCAGATTTTGCTTCGGATCAATTTATGCGCAGTTATGTTGATTTTATGGATGTCTTTGGCTTTTACAATACGGATGACACCAACGGACTGACTATGAAAGAGTTTAAGAGTGGATATACTATTTATGCATTTGATTTGACTGCTGACAGCGATATTAGTGCAACCTATCGTCAAGCGAACGTGCCTCATAATATTCGTTTGGATTTGACGTTCAAAAGAACACTACCTGAGACGATCAATGTATTAATTTATGCAGTCTTCGATTCAAATATTGAAATTACAAAGTATCGTGACGTGATTCTTCAGTATAATCGTTAAAGATTTGCTTGACTGCTGACGATATGAAAACTAAAGTACAGCGTAATGCAGACGAAGCGACTATGAAAGCTTTCGATAATGTCTATTCGCTCGATACCTTACCATCTGCAGTAAATCACTATCCCATCTTTATTGTGCTAAACACTCATTCGCAGAATTTAGGCGGTGAGCATTGGAAAGCGATCTTTATTGGAGAAGACCGACGTGGTGAACTATTTGACTCTCTTGCTCAACCTCCAAATATACCAACACAGCAGTGGTTGAGAAAACATGCGCGTCAATATCAGCGAAATGAACGCATACTACAACATCCACTTTCATCAACGTGTGGTGCTTTTGTACTGTACTTCATCTTAAAACGTTTACATGTATCTCGATTTCTATCTGTTATTCAAAACTTTTCATGTAATCCATCCTCTAATGAAAAAATGATTTGTAAGTTCTATCATGATTTGAAATAAAAACATCATGTTGGAAAAATTGTTTTTTATTTTACAATCCGCTGGCTACGTACATACTCGATGAGATAGTCTAGGATCACATTTGCTTGTACATGAGATTTTAGTCCAGTAATGATCACTTTACTATTATGAAAGATTGCAACATGCACAGGTAACCAACAACTAATGAGAGCTGCAGGAAAAAGTTCGGGTTCATAAAACAAATTGTACTTGCTGGTACGAATCTTCAAAAATGATACACTTTCACTCAATTGAGTAGAGATCACCATATTGTCCACAGTCAGATTCGACATCACACACCTCTCCCTCTTCCATATCCGACGTAGTAGTCTCTGTAGCTCTAAGCGCATTGACTGCGCCGATGAATGAGAAAGGGCACCGAGAATCTGTACAGTCCCATTTGGGAAGAGTTGAAGATTCCGTGAATTGTTCATCTTCACCACTAACATTTGAGGTCGGCCCAGGTAATACTTGCTGTTTGGAAGGTGTTGGTGTAATGTTGTGAGATCGATTTTGGTGTAGAGTCTGAAGCGACGGAGAATGTTGACGATGGTGTAGCGATGGCGCTTCATGATGAAAAAATGAGTAAATTGAACGATGTACCTTCCTTTTATACTTTTCCCAACTACCTTGATGAAATGTGAAGTTAGTATGGAGTTGGGAATGATAGAGTTGAATTCGCCGTTTGTTGACGCGCAACCAGATGCGATTTCCAATACGTGAATGTCTTTTCATATAGAAGTATTTCAAATCCTTCATGATATGATGTAGAGATTGAAAATGACGATAAGATAAAGCAAACTCTCTTCTCACATTTCCAGTTGAATCTTTGAAATAGACGTTTCGATCATGATCCGTTTCAATACGTTGTAGGGAATCTAATTTCCAACTCATGGTGCGTGGTAGTCATGTCTGATTAAGATTTGCACAGTAGGGCGATGAACTCACGACGAATAAATGTCATGATGGAGCGATGTATGTATCTTCTATACTTCTCCCAATTGTATTTGCGAAATGAGAAACAGTTTGCGGAATGAGAATGGCAGATTTGAATTTCATTTCTGCAATGTTGAAGCCAAACTTGATCACCCAAGGAGATGAATCTTAATGTTTCAAAATATTCCAAATCCCTCATGATATCATTTAGGTTGACAAATTGTCGCCATGTTAATGTAATACCTCTTGATGTATGACCATGAGAATTTTTGAAATGTACGTTTCCATTACGATCAACTCTGATATATTGTAGAGAGTCCAAAATCCAAGTCTTCATGATGTTATGCAAAGCCGCAGATCAGCAAAATCAAAATGTCGTTTTATCATATTTTGCTTAGCAATGCGGCTGCAAATAGATTTGCTAGTAATCGAGCCGCACTCTTTTCTACTCCCATTGATCATGCACAACAGCTAAATGGAAAGTGGGAAGTGGGTGTCACTCAACTTGTTCATAGCAACTGTGTCTATACTTTTGATCATGAGGTGATGACTATTAATATGAGACGCACAGCTGCTTACCAATGTGAAAAGGGCTGCCGAGTATACATTCCAAAGTGGCCAAAGAAAGATCTCTTATCATGTAAAAAGTTTATATATGATTTCTTGAATAAAGCGTGTAACCATATTGCCCAATTTACTCCGCACAATGATGATCATAATTATGTACATCATGTAGTTGAGAAAGATTGGATTGTTGGTTTAAGTCCAAGTTTAAGAAATGATTTAGTTTACCTCGCTAGCGCCTTAACAAGCTATGATAATTATAACGTTAATTACCACCCAAGTGGTCATAAACAGTTAATATATCGAGAGGAAGCTTATTATGTAGATCTTATTCCAAAAAATGGGAAGACGTTGGTGAAGAAGATTGTGATTAAGCCAAGAAAGACAAACATGACTCCTGAAACATTATTGAAGAAATTTAATTATCTCCTTCGAGTTGATGGTAAACAAGTGGCAACATTGACTTATATCAAATCATCTAATCATATTGCAATAAGTAAATTAAATGATGATGACCTAGTATTAGTTTGTTCAAAAGATTTTCATCAGTTCTTACGACATCGTTCTGCAGCTGTTCATGGAAAATTTGATATGCAACATTTACCATGTGAAAGGTCAAATCAATTTGATACAGAATGGGCCGTATCTTTATACAGAAAGTGTGTAGAGCCTTTCGGTGGTGTCTTACATGAAACAAGAGTGTTGATGCCTCGCATTATTACTTCAGTTAAATTGGTTGTAGATTATTTAAATGAAGTGATTAATGACCAACAAATTTCATTTTCTGAAAAATAAGGTGTTTTGTCTCTCAATATAAGTGGAAAAGGTATTGAACTAATTATGGATAAAACTCTAATGGACATTTTGGGTTTTGATCAAAATATCTTTAAAAGTGGTACTGTAACCAAAGCTAGCGCAGACATGTCACTATCGCGTCGTATTAACTATTTTCAGATATATTCCAATATTGGTGAAGATGTACGTGTGGGAGATGTTGAAGCTCCATTGCTAGCAATGATACCATACCAGCCAAAAAGCTGCAGTATTTTATCTGAGCATACTTTCAAGAAAGTGCATTATACAAAGCTGAAATCAAACTACATCCCACAAATTGATATTGCAATTTATGACGATGCTGGAGCGTTGATTCCTTTTCATAAAGATGCTGTGACAAGTATCACACTCCATTTCCAAATGAAGAGTTAATGCAAAAGTATGCTAATATATTTTTCCAATGTGAATAATATGGAAAGTGAAAATAAGGACTCGCTTCTAATCTACTTGCCCAGTAATGCTTCTATGAATAAATTTTCCAAAAATAAACCATCAGACTATCGAGTAGAATTAAATCGCCCACTACATTTAGAAGGTGAATGGGAGGTTGGCGTTTCTAGTATTTGCTATGATAGCAATATTCAGAATGTGAATGATTTGGAAGAAATGATATTGACTCCTCGCACCCATGATGGAATAACGATGAATAATGCATTCCAGTTCCCATACAATTTAACGTCAGATGGAAAGTGGAACTATGAATGGATTCAGATAAAATCAGATTATTATGGTCCATTTGGGAATGAGAAAATTATTAAGGCATTCAACAGTGGTAATACTTCCATCATGAAGAATAAGGATCAGAAAGTTTATGAGTTTACTATCTATCATTGGAGTGGGAGACAGTTCCTTCGCTTTCATTCTTTTACTAAAGGTCTTACACTGAGGTTGCATAATGAATTCTATCCACATCTCGGTTTTGGTCATGGACTACATCTAACGTCAATTGCTACTGCAAATGTTAAAAAAGTTTATTCAAACCGAATAAACAAATTTCATTATAAATTTAAAATATTTGATGAAGATGTTGTAGAATGCGAAGAACGCATCATTTTGAAAAAGCGTGGTGTTCAACCTTTATCACTTATTGAGTTAGTAAAACGATGGAATGAGACTGTGGGTAAGAAGTATGGAGAGAAAATTATGGCGGACAAAAATAAGTTGGTTATTCAGAAATATAATGACAAACTTACAGTTTATTTCTCTCCAACCTTGCGTCATTTTATAAGACATTATACACCTATTATTGGAAGCGGTCTGGTGTATGCTTCTCATGAATATCACACTAAAGCTGATTCAGTTAATGATGAATGGTGGGTGGACATCTATGGTGATCGCATCAAGAAAATTTACCAGTCTTATGAAGAATCTAAAGTTGCTATCAATATAATGCCGCGTCTATATCATACAGTTGAAAGCTTCATTCATGTAGTAAATCCTTATATACAACAGAAGTTGAAGCATGTGATGAAAAGTAAATATGATGTAAAGACACACCACATTTCGTTTTCAATTGAAAATCAACGCGTTGTTCTGAAACTGGGTGATGACATTCAATGTCAATTGAGTAAAAATTTGAAAAAACTCTTTGGTTTTTCAATGCTACAAACTGTGTTTACTGCTGCGCATACGATTGGTATAGAAACACCAATGACACTTGATAAACATGAACAGCACCTTTACATTCAAAGTGATTTGATTCTTCCTATTTCTGTTGGTGAGAAAAAAGAATACATTTTACGCGATTTCATTCATGATAAAGACGCTTCATATGGAATAGTCGAGAAGATGTTTCAATCTATTTTCTATCATCCCGTCGTCAAACAAACTATACCCTCTATTGCTATCAAAATTACCAATGGTTTACAAGAGTGCATCCATGTGAAAGATACTAAATCCCTCGTAACTTTAGTGTTTCGGAAAACAAAGTGAAGTCATTGTGATATGTTTATTGAAATAAAAATATGTGTATGAAAAAATCTTTTCACAGATAAAGGGGGAATGGGCTGACTGTAGGCATATATTCACAAGGAAGAAACGATCTCATGCGATACATAAAACAACCATGTATATCTACAAAAAGCAACATCAAAATACTGAGTTAAAGTTGATTATGTCAATACATCTCCTGAATGTGGTAGCGTGAGTTTTATTCTTTTGGGTGGAGGTATGTTTGTGTCAGGATGTCCATGTGGAAGAGATGTGTTATGTCCTATCCAACACCTCTTATCCTCCCATGCTGAAAGCGCTCGTTTCTTGAACGTGTGCGTTTTCACAGTATGAACTTGAGATTTTAAGATTGTCATATTGACAAACGTCATAGTTTTATTTTTATAGGCCTTCTTATAGGACCGATGTTTCATTTTTTGAACAATTGATTTTGATATACCTTTAGCACGCTTAATACTATCTGCACATTCTTTTAATTTCATGGAATACATTTTAGGACGGAGGAGAATCATTTAATCTATTTCCTTTCCTGCTGTTTCATCCTTAAAACAACCAAGTTTGGCTTTATTCTGCATGGAATAGAGTGGATGAGTGGGATTGTAGTTAGATGTGTCGAAATATTTTTCTAATGACTTGCCTACTTCATTAAAATTTAAATCTTTTTGAGTGGTAATTCCTAAAAATAAACTATCTGTATCACCACCCAACAAACGAACCTCTTTTACGAGAGGGCATGGTTTTAATATTTTGTAGAAGAGTTGATACATTTCAAGCTTGGAATAATCTAAAACGGCTTGTCCAATATAGATGGGTTTGCACAACTCAACTTCTGATTTTATCATTTTAACACCTACAAGATCCTCATCGATGATGTCTCTATCAATGAAAAGAGGTGATGACGTTAATTTGTGATATTTTTGTTCATCAACGACTAGTTTGTAGTTCATACGTTTTCTAACATCCTCCATGGTCTTTCCGAAAAGACTGTTATTCTTATATTTATAAAAATCCTTTTCAAAATTATTTTGGGCGAGTGCACGTTTTTGACTGTTACTATCTATGTAGGGTTTGAGGAAGGCTTTCTGTCTAAATTTGATAATGCGGTGAACTGAGTTTAGAAGCATGCCCATTTCTAAATAGAATTTTAGTATGCAGAAGTGTACGAGATAATTTTTCTTATCATATTGGGTGAGTAAAAGTTTGCGGCATGGTTTGTACCTTGGCTGTCCACACTCTGTTAAGTTATTATGAAATTGTGACATGAATGGTGAAAACATATCTTCAGTCACTTCACCAGATTCAGGTGCGAGTGGGAAATCAGCAGTTTTATTTTTAATGCTATTTGGATAAATCAAATCCACTTCAAAGTAATATCCCCAATCACCTTCATCTGGAATCTTCAGTATGTTTGAAGGGTTGGAGTAATACTCAAGCTCATCTTGATTTAACCAACTAAACTCGGAATGAGGTAGTGGTTTAGACAGTGAACTGCCATATAAATTATTTTGGTCATAGTAGTTTAGGTGGATATGATCATCACCTACTGTTTCAGATTTTATATGATGTTTATTTACAAATGTGAGACCACCGCGTATTCAGCGCTCAAATATATTATACATCTCCGGGTCTTGTAAGAGATGAATGGTCTCACCAGTCATTTTAAAGGCTGATTTAACGGACATGGCTGGTAGACTGACACAGTGGACAGGATCTAATTTGTCTTCTTCTAATGCCACTCGTCGAAATTCCTGAAAGACATCAGCCAGCAAAATGACATCTAATTCTAAGTAAGCGATCATGTAATCGCCAAACGTTTTACAATCAAATTTTAACCATGCCTCTTGAGCATGTTCATAATCTTCTACTGGACAATCTTGACCCGTCAAATCGTTTTGGAATTTGTCAATGGAAGGAAGGGTTGTTTCATTTAGTTCAGACATTGAGCTAAAATACGCATAAGGAAAGACTCCTTTGCGAGTGATTATTTCATCCGTTAAGTTTGGATAGTGTTTCTTCAAAGTTCGACTATGGGGAAGAAACTTGAGATTACGAACGAGAGAAGCTAGTGACGCTGACATGAATTGGAATGAATCTAAAAATTTTATTTCGAAGAAGACTGTCTTATTTTCTTTAGTTTTATCTACTGGTACTTTTGCTGTCATTGCCATGAATTTTTCTCTCGTTTGCGCTATTACATTAAACTGCCACGATTTCATCTGGCTCAACCCTCCTTTTCTGAGCATATGACTGTCATAGCCCTTAAAGTTATGAAAAATGACGGGTAGTACACGACGTCTCAACCTAAGTGAAAAGTTACATTTGGAGCAGAGTGCGTTTCTAAATTTACCAGTGATGTGATCATGATCACGCACTTTCTTAATTTTATCGTCATCAAACGTTTTATGACATTTAGGGCACGATGTGCAACTTTCAAATTTTTGTTTGTCTTCATCTGACATATGTAGTGACTTACGCTGCAATTGGGAATCATATGATTGTTGAAATTTAGCAGCTTTATCGAGAAATTCTAGAAATTTTGAAATGCAATCTTCACCTTGCCAAGTATGCATTTTGTTTTGTCTATTCCTAAAGTGGTCATGCCATACTTCATAGCAGGATATGGCTGCTGGCTTGTGGATGATATCATCAATGTAGCATTCTATGTCTGCGTAAATGACACGCAGGGGACTTAATTCGTCACCATTATCCCTATGTGAAAATATTTTATCTTTGGGCATGCGTTCCATTTGTAATTTACCTCGCTTGCACCATTCATAGTGAGTTTCAAATTTATCTTTACTCCAAATGGAGCGGATGCAGCGGTCGCATACAAAATGTTCACCTCTTTTAGAGTGCCCCAAGTGAGTGTACAAGCGAGAGATTTTGGGAATACCACAGTAGTGCCATTCCTCGCTATCATCTTGTTTTACTAATAAGAGGTTGACTACACGTTCATAACAAGTTGAACGTGAATTATAGCGGGCACCCTTCAACCCCTTCTCCCACACGTGAACGACAATTTTAATCTTATTATGTTTTTCGAACGTTTCTACATCTTTGATTTTCATGTTGTTACTATCACAACCTTCAAAGTCTAGTTCATCCTCCCACTGTCTATAGCTATAGGTGCGATCTCGGTGCGCGTTGATATCATTATAGTGAAGGATGGATAGGACTGCATATTTGAAACACTGTGATTTACAATCGACATTGATGACACCTTTCTTATTATACAACGTTTTTGGTAGTTTAAATGTGCCTCGAGCTGCATGACTTTCTAATAGGGAAATTTTGAATATGGCTGAGTCCACACCATCAAAAATGAGAGCGCTGTCGCGTTGATTGAATTTATCTACATTTGATTTTAAACATTGAATGTGAAAATTTAGCCAAGACTCGCAGTCTACAACTTCGGTTGCGGAAGAGGAAGGAACATGAAACTGTATTCTCTCCGTCACTTGACCCGTTTGAAAATCTATCTTAATATATTTTAGTTTAAGGTAGATGAGCGCCTTCATTCTAAAATTGTCTAAATTGTTGAAGAGCGCTTCGATAATGTTAGAATTTTGAAGGAGCCACTCAGGAAAATCTACTATTTGAGTATTGGACTCCATGCAGTAGTCGCGTACTAAATTATTATGTGAAACATTAATGAGGGAGATGGTAGAGGTACCGTTGGTGTAGTGATCATTTGCATGCGTGTGTTGAAGTCTGTGTGAAGATCGCTGAAAGTGACTATCAAAAGAAAGAGGGCACAAATCGCAAGGAAAGGAGATGTCATCGTCAGAATCAACTTCACCTCCGGAGATTGACGCCGCTTTGCGTTGACACACACGTTGTTTGATGTGTCGAAGGAGACTGTGCTTCCTTGTAAACATATGTCCGCAGTCGGCAAATTCCCACTCGTTGCCTTGTCGCGAGAGTCCTGAGCTGGAACTCACATCACCTGAAAGAGAAATCATTCTATCATCTCTGTTCAAGTCTCAGTGTATTGTTACAACCTACTTTGACTCAACAACTGTAAACTTTCCTCGAGAAGGGACGGCGTTGGTGATGAAGTTGATGCCTGAAATTGAGGAAGATGCTATTAGCCACACGTTTGAGGGAGATGAGAGAGGAAATCTTCAACTTACCATTTCAACGAAATCGAGTTTAAGGTTGATACTTCAACAAGATAGAGACTTCACGAGAGAGCAGTTCACTTGTATGCCTCAAATATAGAATTCGCCAGAGAACACTTCACTTATATGTCACAAAGACAGAGTGAAATGACACGAATGTCACTTTACATATATACTTTCATATTCATCATTCATTGGCTGTTCATTCTGATTGGTTGCTTGTTGATACTTAAGAATTAGAAAACATTTCAAAGTTATCATTCACAGTCAACATGACAAGCCCTCCGACAACACCAAACACAAAATTCTCTTCTCCATGCTCAACACCAAAGGCGCTCGTTGCACCAAACGCTCCAACGAAGGGGAAGGTAGAGAAGGTGTACCGACTCGACAATATCAGAAAGTTGTCATTACCAGCGGACGACGAAGAGAGTGTATGTGAGAAGGAGTGTCCCGACTTAACAGGCGTGAGGTGGAAGTATCTCCAGTACGATACTGACGATGTGTCGGAGATCACCAGCACCAAATGCCTCCACCAATTATGGGAGTGGTACACCCCTAACTCCCAGCCACGAACTATGGCGGAGTGGGAGTATATCGACAAAGTGAGGCTCGCAGTGGAAGAACGATTAAAGCAAGTGAACTGCTTTTGTTATCTATGTGAAGCCAGACTCTGGGACGATATTGACGATGAAGACCTTTTGAAATACATGCCATAATAAATTTTTATTTCGTATTATCTTTGCTTTCATACTGACTTACTTGAACGGGGCTTCAGTGGATGATTTAACCATGTATACTTTTTCATTTGGAAATAGTAGCACGCTTAGTCTAACTTGTAAATCTTAAAACATTTCATATGGGCGATGATGGTAGATGCAATAGTGTCAAATAAAATTAAGATGGCTTACACTTCTGATACAGGGATAGCAGTCGACTGCGATCCATGTGTAAAGAGCTTGTTAGACTACGGATGGGCTTAAGTGGATGATTTAACCATGTATACTTTTTCATTTGGAAATAGTAGCACGCTTAGTCTAACTTGTAAATCTTAAAACATTTCATATGGGCGATGATGGTAGATGAAATAGTGTCAAATAAAATTAAGATAGCTTACACTTCTGATACAGGGATAGCAATCGACTGCGATCCATGTGTAAAGAGCTTGTTAGACTACGGAAGAGAGAAGTGTGTTATGTTGCGTGTGACACGTGAGTGTCCTCCCATTTCATTCCATTCATCAATTCGTCTCATTGATAGAGACAGGTAGAACTCATGGTTCTCATAACGTATGCAATGGAAAGTTTTAGGCAACCTTCGACAGTTGGCTAAATGTCGCCCTGACGCGAATGCATACTACGTTGAGACAGAGGCAATCACTTGCAAACATGACGCAGAGAGGTTTAACAAGATTGACCATTGCCGAATGTCCCTTGCGGTATACATAGCTACGGGTTTCACCGCCACCCTTTGCAGGAACGCTCGTCGAAAGGAAGTATTACACCGAACTTCATTTGCAACGTTCAAGTTGACTGATAGCAGATTCAACTTAATGATAGTATTCGCCAGTCCAAAGACTGCCCAGGGCAAACCGCGTGGAGGTTCTATCATGTCTTGCCCCATGGTGGCCCTTAAGAGAGCCGATGGTTCGTTCTCGGTGTCAATGGTGTCAATTAAGTTGACTATTGGCTGGAATAGTCAATGGGTATGACGGTTAGGTTGTCATAGACCCTGTGCCGCCTAAGCCGTGGTGGTGCATCTGGCACCTTTCGGATGCGAGTGGTATTCGGAGTCCATACCTCATCCGTCCAAACGATCTTCTTGATCTTCCCCTTCTTCTCATCCTGTTCATCCCACTCGTCGAGGATGATGAACTCGGGAATGGCGTTGTCTTCATCGATGAAGACGGGAATGGTGCTAGTAGATGTTGCTTCCATCGTGACTTAAAATTGAATGAGAAGCGCTACAATCCTCTGGCTTATATAGAGTTTTCAACAATGAATTGCTCAACAGCGAATCAGAATGCTTCAGGGATGGCAATCGACTGCATAACGTTCAAGTTGACTGATAGCAGATTCAACTTAATGATAGTATTCGCCAGTCCAAAGACTGCCCAGGGCAAACCGCGTGGAGGTTCTATCATGTCTTGCCCCATGGTGGCCCTTAAGAGAGCCGATGGTTCGTTCTCGGGAGTAACGTCATCTTACACCCTACCAATTCTGCTGAGAGAGTCTTTGACTCTCTCTTTGGTAGCAGTGTCGACTTTCACGCTAATTGGCACGTGACTAAAAAGTGGAATGTAGCACCATTCCGTTGGATTGACAACAGTTGCTGTCATCGGATTGCCAATCCGAGCAAGATTATTGTAAACTCTGTCTTGCTCCTCTAGCCTGACAAATTCCTTAAATAAATTTTGCGGCCTTAACTACGGTCCGCGAGGAGAGCTGACTTGACTGTTCGGCGTCTGCATGATTGAAATGAAATGAAATGAGAGGCAGTGGTTTATATACCCCTCTAACGCGACGCAACGTTCAAGTTGACTGATAGCAGATTCAACTTAATGATAGTATTCGCCAGTCCGAAGACTGCCCAGGGCAAACCGCGTGGAAGTTCTATCATGTCTTGCCCCTAGGTGGCCCTTAAGAGAGCCGATGGTTCGTTCTCGGGAGTGTCGTGATGGGGTGGTGAAGGCGGGCAAAGATCTGCAATGAAAATGATATGTATTAGAATAGGATATACTATCTTATTTACTTTTCACTTACCAAGTTAGCGATCCTTAGGTAGTCTCGCGCGCTTCCGAATAGAAAATTTGTGCAGATGACCGCGCATTCTCAGGCTGGCATGTAGGCATTTTTTGGTTGGATGGCCGTCGTAGCATATGATGGACTCGTCGAGACTTTGATTTACAAGGACTTGTCCATCCAAATGATTATCCCGAATAGGGATGTGAAATTCAGACAACCTATCCTCATTCACACGATTCCACTCATCCCTCATGCGCTCCAACTTCTCATACGCCTGCCTCTCATCACCCCGCCGAGCCACAGTCCTCTCCAACTCAACATTCTTCGCTCTCAACACACTCATCTCCTTCATCATCTCCTCAAACTTCGCTTCTGCATCTCTCATTCTTCTCTCCGCAGCACTCGCCCTCTTCTCACAGTCATGATTCTTCTCTTCCAACTCTCGCGTCTTATTCTTCAAATCAGTCACACTACGCCTCATTCGAATATTCTCATCCGCTACCTCCTTCGACTTCAGTTCCTTCTTTTTCAACTCATCCAACTCCTTCACGACTTTATCCTTCACCTTCTTCAAACTCTCATAATTATTCACCAACAAATCATGCGCCATCTGCTGCGACACATGCCTCTTCTCTTCATCCTTCATCCACCTCGCCGACTGCTTACGAATCCCACCACTCTTCACTTTTGCGGAAGATGAGCTCTTCGGGGGGTCGGTGATGACAATGTTTGACACCTCCGACGACGAAGAGCTCAACTTCCTCACACGCTTCCTCACACGCTCCCTATCTAAATCCACATCATCCTCATCATCACTCTCAAGCACTCTCTTTCGCCCAATCTCAGCCTCCAACGACGCAACTGCTCTCGCCAACTCATCATTCTCAACAACATTCTCAACAACATTCTCAACCTTACCCTCTCGCTCGATCGCCAACATTCGCTCCCTCTCTTTAACAATCAACTGCGTGAATCGCACGTCATTCACCAAACCTCCACTACAGTCAGCATGCACTCTGTAAAAACGCGCCTCATCCTCATCACCCTTCAACACTCTACACTTCACACACGCAACCCTATTCAGGATAATCATGTGGTCGGTGCCCGCCTTCTTGACATGCGCCTTGGCGTCCGCACTGCGATTGATTCTCCCACATGTACACATTTTAATATGGAATTTTCTATTTTTGTCGTTAGCCATGCCTGAGATTTCTTGTTAACTGTAAGATAATGAAATTTGTATAAGTTTGGAATCATGTAGTACAGTCATATTCCTAAAGCATTACACTTAGTGAGGAATGATAGATTTGAGTATAGTGAGTGGCACTCGATCCCGTCGACAGCCCGAAGGCCTTGTACTGATCACTAGGGAAGTGAGAGATCTTCCCCGATACCCGCTATTTACAGCTGAAGACATCATTGTCACTGCCCCGAAGTGGTAACAGCAACGCCGAGTCAAAGGTAGTGATCAGTAGCTGGGATCTAACCCCTCAAAGCTGCCTTAGACTTAGTTAAATTTCAAATCTGATAGCAGATTTGAACTCAGCATACTTGAAAACCTTAGTCTACATGTTAAAACTTTGAAAAAACTGAAAATTAAGAATTTTAAAAAATTCCGCATTTTACTACTCATACTACTTTTAAAAAATTTTATCAGTAGTAAAGACTCTATCAAACTCTATCATACAAACTTTGAAGTAAGAAGATAGCTTGCCTACTTCAAAAGATAGAGTCCTTTGAAACACCCGATATCGGGAGCTCAGAGCGACGACCGTCGCTTACCTCGTCTTTCGATGAAGTGATCAGACTTACGTTGTCGGGGGTTTATATATGCTCGGAAGAAAACTTAAAATGGCTCTATCTCCGAAAGTATTCATCGTAGCGACATGCGGTATGTTGCAAACGATTCGTCTCATCATTCTCTATCATATGACACCTGAACCATTCTCATGTGACCACGGGAAGTTGGTGGGTCAGCACATGGCCATGTAACATGCCACAAGTGAAAAAATTCCTAAGTGTGGGAGCTCCAGTGTGGTGAAAATTTTGGAAAATTTAAAACTTCCGAATTTCAATCTGGGACCCTTACCAAAACTTTTTTCATCACTTTTCATTGAGCTCCCCTCCCCCCCTACCGTTCGGAGAAATTTGATGAAAAATGTTTTGGTGAGGGTCCGAGGTCGAAATGCCACACTTTGGAAAATTTTCAAAATTTTACCCATACAAAGTCACTCTGACACTTAGGATTTTTTCAGGTGAGCTCCGACCTAAATTCTTGTAACAGCTCTAATTTTTGAACGGCTGGTCCGATTGACTCGCGGCAAAAATGTCGTCGAGCAGTTTTTTCTCCTCTTTCAAACGAGTAGCTGTAAGACAAAATCCGTCCACTAGAACCAAAGTTAGAAGATTGCTGTCGGGGGGGGGTCAGTGAAATTCGATGAAACAAACTTTGTTGAGGGTCCCAGGTCGAAATGCCACACTTTGGAAAATTTTCAAAATTTTACCCATACAAAGTCACTCTGACACTTAGGATTTTTTCAGGTGAGCTCCGACCTAAAATCTTGTAACAGCTCTAATTTTTGAACGGCTGGTCCGATTGACTCGCGGCAAAAATGTCGTCGAGCAGTTTTTTTCTCCTCTTTCAAACGAGTAGCTGTAAGACAAAATCCGTCCACTAGAACCAAAGTTAGAAGATTGCTGTCGGGGGGGGGGGTCAGTGAAATTTGATGAAACAAACTTTGGTGAGGGTCCCAGGTCGAAATGCCACACTTTGGAAAATTTTCAAAATTTTACCCATACAAAGTCACTCTGACACTTAGGATTTTTTCAGGTGAGCTCCGACCTAAAATCTTGTAACAGCTCTAACTTTTGAACGGCTGGTCCGATTGACTCGCGGCAAAAATGTCGTCGAGCAGTTTTTTCTCCTCTTTCAAACGAGTAGCTGTAAGACAAAATCCGTCCACTAGAACCAAAGTTAGAAGATTGCTGTCGGGGGGGGGGGGTCAGTGAAATTTGATGAAACAAACTTTGGTGAGGGTCCCAGGTCGAAATGCCACACTTTGGAAAATTTTCAAAATTTTACCCATACAAAGGCACTCTGACACTTAGGATTTTTTCAGGTGAGCTCCGACCTAAAATCTTGTAACAGCTCTAACTTTTGAACGGCTGGTC
Source organism: Prostheceraeus crozeri (assembly GCA_907163375.1). Classification (NCBI taxonomy): domain Eukaryota; kingdom Metazoa; phylum Platyhelminthes; order Polycladida; family Euryleptidae; genus Prostheceraeus; species Prostheceraeus crozeri. The sequence continues at coordinate 291,026 of CAJQUW010014163.1, read as the reverse complement.
CGATTGACTCGCGGCAAAAATGTCGTCGAGCAGTTTTTTCTCCTCTTTCAAACGAGTAGCTGTAAGACAAAATCCGTCCACTAGAACCAAAGTTAGAAGATTGCTGTCGGGGGGGGGGGTCAGTGAAATTTGATGAAACAAACTTTGGTGAGGGTCCCAGGTCGAAATGCCACACTTTGGAAAATTTTCAAAATTTTACCCATACAAAGTCACTCTGACACTTAGGATTTTTTCAGGTGAGCTCCGACCTAAAATCTTGTAACAGCTCTAACTTTTGAACGGCTGGTCCGATTGACTCGCGGCAAAAATGTCGTCGAGCAGTTTTTTCTCCTCTTTCAAACGAGTAGCTGTAAGACAAAATCCGTCCACTAGAACCAAAGTTAGAAGATTGCTGTCGGGGGGGGGTCAGTGAAATTTGATGAAACAAACTTTGGTGAGGGTCCCAGGTCGAAATGCCACACTTTGGAAAATTTTCAAAATTTTACCCATACAAAGTCACTCTGACACTTAGGATTTTTTCAGGTGAGCTCCGACCTAAAATCTTGTAACAGCTCTAATTTTTGAACGGCTGGTCCGATTGACTCGCGGCAAAAATGTCGTCGAGCAGTTTTTTCTCCTCTTTCAAACGAGTAGCTGTAAGACAAAATCCGTCCACTAGAACCAAAGTTAGAAGATTGCTGTCGGGGGGGGGGTCAGTGAAATTTGATGAAACAAACTTTGGTGAGGGTCCCAGGTCGAAATGCCACACTTTGGAAAATTTTCAAAATTTTACCCATACAAAGTCACTCTGACACTTAGGATTTTTTCAGGTGAGCTCCGACCTAAAATCTTGTAACAGCTCTAATTTTTGAACGGCTGGTCCGATTGACTCGCGGCAAAAATGTCGTCGAGCAGTTTTTTCTCCTCTTTCAAACGAGTAGCTGTAAGACAAAATCCGTCCACTAGAACCAAAGTTAGAAGATTGCTGTCGGGGGGGGGGGGTCAGTGAAATTTGATGAAACAAACTTTGGTGAGGGTCCCAGGTCGAAATGCCACACTTTGGAAAATTTTCAAAATTTTACCCATACAAAGGCACTCTGACACTTAGGATTTTTTCAGGTGAGCTCCGACCTAAAATCTTGTAACAGCTCTAACTTTTGAACGGCTGGTCCGATTGACTCGCGGCAAAAATGTCGTCGAGCAGTTTTTTCTCCTCTTTCAAACGAGTAGCTGTAAGACAAAATCCGTCCACTAGAACCAAAGTTAGAAGATTGCTGTCGGGGGGGTCAGTGAAATTTGATGAAACAAACTTTGGTGAGGGTCCCAGGTCGAAATGCCACACTTTGGAAAATTTTCAAAATTTTACCCATACAAAGGCACTCTGACACTTAGGATTTTTTCAGGTGAGCTCCGACCTAAAATCTTGTAACAGCTCTAACTTTTGAACGGCTGGTCCGATTGACTCGCGGCAAAAATGTCGTCGAGCAGTTTTTTCTCCTCTTTCAAACGAGTAGCTGTAAGACAAAATCCGTCCACTAGAACCAAAGTTAGAAGATTGCTGTCGGGGGGGGGGGGTCAGTGAAATTTGATGAAACAAATTTGGTGAGGGTCCCAGGTCGAAATGCCACACTTTGGAAAATTTTCAAAATTTTACCCATACAAAGCCACTCTGACACTTAGGATTTTTTCAGGTGAGCTCCGACAGTCCACCCTCCCAACCTGGCCCGCACACCACGCCAACCTGGCCGGCACACCACGCCAACCTGGACAGCACATCATCGCGCGCTACGACGGCCGGCCAGAGGGGGGGGACGTCAGACTCGAAGCAACACGGCGGCACACCACGACCGACTCGACGGACAGGAGGGGGGGGACATCAGCGACGGCGGCCATCTTGCGCGGTCCAGTGGTGGAGTTTTGCTTACTACTCATACTTCAGGGGCTTTGCCCACTTTCAAATTAGAAATCAACTCGCAAAAATGATTCACGAAGATCATTGAGAATACAAAGACGGTGATTTATAGGAATCATATTGGCTCTAAGAGTGCAAAGAATAGTGTTATGGTTCGAATCAGCAACAGGAGAACCAACACTGACATTAAATTCATCCTTCAAACATAATGATGGCAGCACAAGGTCCAGAACCACAGAACCAAGAACATGATCAAAAACTTCATTACAAACATCGAAACCATTCTCCAAATACATAATGTTAATGCGATTGAAACACCCAGCAAAAAATGCCAAAATGAGGGTGTTTCATGAGTTGTTCAAATTTGTAGTTATGAAGGCAATCATATCAGCAGAAGAATGAATTGTAGTGGAAAGATAGAAATGCGAATTATAAAACAGCAACCATACCCTACAATGACAGCCATCTGGAATGAAAGCGGAAAGGTGTAAAAAACGATTGCACCCAAACGATGACTCCACCTCCTTGACGGCCATTATCGCGGCGTATAACAGACCTATTTTGGGATGTCAGAAACCTAAAAAGGAAACTAAAGTGAAAGATTTGTCCCCATAGCCTAATGAAAATAATTAAATGACTTGCATTGACAACAAAGATGTTTCGGCTGAGCGAGGACTTTCCAGTGTCAGTAATCTGTAAGCCTAGAATAACAAGCAGTGGAAATAGACAACAAGGAGAATAACAAGAATACTGGATACAAGCTATTAGATACTAGAATACAAGAATAACAAGGAGAAGTCTTGTCACCCCTTCTATTTGCCATTGCCGTGAATGACTTTCATGTTCGATGTGAGACTCAACATCCTCAAATTCGCCGATGAATTTTTCATCATCCATACTTTAAGACAGTCTAGTGATGATCACCTTTCTTTGGAGTTAGAGCATCTAAATTCCTGGTCAGTATCTCATGGTTTCCAACTCAATAGCGACCAAAGAAATGATGAAACATACAAACAAAGAGATCTCTTACTTTTTCTGCATTGCTTGATAAAACATCCGATTCTGAAATTGAAAGTGTCGAGATGGCTAAAACATTGGGTCTAACTTTTGATCACCATGTCAACTTTTAATTATCATATCGACGATATCCTAAGTCGTGTGCGAGAAAGACTGTATATGCTTTATTCTCTAAAGTAAATTAATGCCCCTCAACGCATAATGTGGCTGGTATATTGAACGGTCATCAGATCGGGGGCCAGTTACAGTTTTCCCGCATGGTACAATGCTAGCAAAACGTATTTTGAGCAAATTGTTAAGCTTGAGCGACGTGTTTTCAACATATTCAATATTGATGATGAGATCAACTTCTCTGACTTATGTGATTTGTTGGCAGCTCGACTAGCACGAAAAGCACTGCGTCCTGAACATCCTCTACATATTATTTAATGGCAAAGCTCCTCTGAGATTCTCTGCCCTCTCTTACAGAGAGGTCAAAGCCGCAACAAAACGTTTTTAATCTTCTTTTATCAAATATGCATAATTTGCCCGTTCTGGGTTTTATCTCGCACTTTTATGTAGATTCTCTTTGGGTCAAATCCATTAAAGCAAATACCTGAATGACAAAGATACCAGATTCTCTGATCACGTTGTACCAAAATTGAGTGGAAGTAATGATGAATCAGGCGCGAAGCAAGCCAAATCTTCTTTGAAATAGTCAGTGTACCTTCTCGATGATTTACGTCGTCTGGTTCCAGTTTGCTTACAGTCCGGTGAAGTGGCCTTGTGGAAGAATATTCTCTCTGCGTTCGGAAACCTGGATGCAATCCTTGGTTTAGTCAAACCTAAGACTTATAAAATGTGTCCACTCTGCATTCTGACTAGATACTCAGCACATAGGACTGACAGTGTGATAACCCGGCCGCATGGAAGAAAGGTGTTCGCCTAATCTGCCTCATGGTATGGTATAAACAATTTATTCAAATAATGTAAATAATATAAATATTTGTCCATAAAATTAAGAAAAATTAGTTTTCTTAATTTCAAAGTAGTTGATGGTATATTATAACGCAGCTGATATTTCGCGACACAATGCTACGGAATTCTAGTTCTATTACAAAATTTCAAAGGTTGACTTGGCCAAAAACGTCATTTAAGATTAAAACCTGTATTACAGGCAAGAAAAAATTTCCGAAGCTTAATTATCATAGACAGCCTAACAACACCATATTTTTTGTAAACCGCCATACCATATCCTCCAGCGGTCACACACATTCCTTTTGCTTCTATCCAAGCCTTTTGCTGGTTATGCACCCCCTTTTGGTTCTTTCCAAGTCTTCCGCTGGTAATGCATCCCCCTTTGATTCTTCCCAAATCCTCCTCTGATCATGAACATCCCCTTTGTTTCTTGTCACATCCTCCTGTGATCATGAACATTTCCCTTTGTTCGTTTCCACATCCTCCTCTGATCATGTACACCTCCTTCCTTTCTACATCATCCTCTGGTCATGTACACTCCTTTGTTTCTTTCTATATCCTCCAGTGGTCACATAAATTCCTTAGATTCGTTCTACATGCTGCTCACGTCATGTACAGCCTTTGATTGAGAGAATCGAAAATTTCTTCGGGTACTCATAATGAGATGTAATTTTTTCCAGAATTTTCGCCTTCCGGCTTTGTCAATGGAACATGTAGAAATGCAAGCAATGCAAATCTGGCCACTACCAGTGCAGCGTGAGCAACATTCAAAAATTAATTTACAGCAGAAGTCAAAAATGAGTAAATACTACTAAATACAAATAAAAGTAAGATGAAGGAAAAGACTTATTTACAAAAGAAAGAAAAGGATGAAGTTCATGAATGACAAGCGAGGTTAAGTCCATAACATCCATTCATCAGATTTTGCTTCGGAAATTTATTGATGTATAGAGACTCTAATGTTCTCCTTTTAGTAGTATATGAGACGCCTGTGTGCAGTAATGTCCATTCGAAGTCAATTCGGCCTCCATGCATATTCATCGCATGCAAACATTACTGCACACAGGCGTCTCATATACTACTAAAAGGAGAACATTAGAGTCTCTATACATCAATAAATTTCCGAAGCAAAATCTGATGAATGGATGTTATGGACTTAACCTCGCTTGTCATTCATGAACTTCATCCTTTTCTTTCTTTTGTAAATAAGTCTTTTCCTTCATCTTACTTCTATTTGTATTTAGTAGTATTTACTCATTTTTGACTTCTGCTGTAAATTACCTTTTGAATGTTGCTCACGCTGCACTGGTAGTGGCCAGATTTGCATTGCTTGCATTTCTACATGTTCCATTGACAAAGCCGGAAGGCGAAAATTCTGGAAAAAATTACATCTCATTATGAGTACCCGAAGAAATTTTCGATTCTCTCAACTGTCTGTCCGGGTACTTGGAGAACCACATCATGCATTCGTAGCCCTTTGATTCTTCAAAATTCTCCTCAGATCACGTACGTCCTCATTCTTTTCTTGTCCACATGCTCCTCTGGCCGTGTACACCCCTTTGCTTCTTTCCACATCCCCTGATCATGTACATTCCTAGCTTCCTTCCATGTCCTCTGATCATGTATGTCGTTGTTTGTTCTTTTCCATGTCCTCCTGTGGTCATGTACACAGCACATCACTCTTCGTTTCATTCCACATCTTTCTCTGGCAATGCATATTTCGTTGTACTTGTGGTCAATTGCACATTTTCTTTTGATCAATCACATAATCCTTTTCATTAATTTGTCTCTGCATCCGCCATATAATCTCCCATTAGCATTCATCCTTCACTTGGCGTTCAAACTTGGTATAATTTCACACCTCGCAAGTATCTCTGCTTTGAATATTTTTGTTCTCATTGCTTCATTTCAGTTTGCGTTTCATTGCCCCACTGATTAAAGTCCAATTCATCTTTCTTTTCAGTTTGCAGCCTTATGTCCCCTTTACTGCCGCCGCCATTGTCATAAGGGACCTAGCACACTGTCCGCCGTAGAATATGCTAACCTTCGTAACTGATGAATATGCAAATTGCATTGATTTTTCATTGAAGGACTATTCGACTCATCACAAGTTTCTCAGTCAACCGAGCTGTCGATATTTGTCATCCATATATTCATGAAAGCACTGATCATTTTCCTAACTCGATATATTTTTGTCCGTTTACAATGAGATCCACTTTGAAATATTTCCAGGATTTTGTATTGATCTTCCATGGCACCGTAATTGTGACAGATAGCATCAATAACGTGACGACATTATCATTTTCACAGTCACAATGATCTAAAACTTCTCATTATCATTTTGACTGTTGAAGATTGATAATTGAGATCCATCTACATGTAAGGTAGACAATTGGAAGACAAGTATTGGTGATGTGATGAACTCCCGAAGTCAGAAGCTCGACTAGGGATATACAACGACTTGAAAGAAATGATGATAAGAATGAAAGAAATTAAGTTACTGTTGAACGTCCATTGCTTGAGAGTTAGAATTTATTATAACACGTTAGAACATTCACAACACGTCTGGTTCAATGCATAAATTACAAGTGTTGCCTGAACAACGATTATAATACAACTATGATTACTAACATCAACTTAAAGTTAGATAAGTAATAAGTATAGCAATATCAAAAGATATATGACTAACATTAACAGTCAATACACTACATCTCTCCCCCTCAAATGAAGAATGTTCATACTATCAATAGAGAATAAATATTTTTGAGCTTCAGATTTCACAGGACATCCTAATCGATCAGGTTGGTGTCTTGCCCTCACACTTCTTCTGCTTTCTGTATTTTGATTTGGAGAAACCATCACAGAGTCATTGACATCTTGAGTTGGTATGATAATGTCTTCACCATGGGTTCTCTGGATAATTTCATTTTTATCTTTTCTACCATCATTTGTATTATTTTCATACATGTATCATTGGTTTTCGATAGCATTTTATTTGATTATAACTTCGACGAATAGTTTCTTTGTTCTCTGAGCTTTTCAAATCATAAGTCCACTCATCTAATTTCTTAACGACTTCATAAGGTCCATAAAAATTATATTTCCTGAAATCTTTCTGTTTTCGTGATTGTCGGACAACAACTAGGTCACCAATGTTGAACGCTTTATGTAAATTTCTTTTATTGTAATAGTCGGCTTGTTTCTTCAATGTACCAGCTAAATTTTCCCGCACAATTTCTTCAATTTCATGTAACCTTCTCTGTAAACGAATAGCATATTCACCTTCTAACAGGTGTTCACCATTTGTGTACTTGGGTAAATCCAGATTAGATTACACTTTTTTTGTCGCAAGGGGTTTGAGCATTATAATTTTGAAATTTTGCCCTAAAAATGTCTGTGACATCATAAGAAACTAAATTGGCATAGTGACAACCACAACAAGTTCATGTGGCCATATATATCAGACTCGAAGAAAAGATGAAGCGTCCCTCAAGTTACACCAGGCGTCCCTCAAGTTACAATGTTCAATTTATTTTGCTCAGGTACCTTATTTTCGTAGAAACTTAATCAAGATAACATCAACAGTTATTTACGTAAAAGATTGCAGCTCTAGCACTTATTTCTGTTTGGACGTCAGCCCACTAAATGCATAATGGTGATTTTTCGAATTTATCTGAGTTATCTGGAGTTAGCATTTTTGGAGTTTATGTTTACCTTGAAGGCAGTAATTGCACTCTGCTCAGTGTTTCCTGTGATTTAGTGTTTACTTCTATGTAGAACTGTAGAACTATGATACCCAAATGGGTTCTATCTTTATTAAATGGCCAGCATAAAAAATACAGCTTTATGGGCACAGCATGATTTGCATTTATTCACAGGCCTATCGTTGCAGGACTACAAGTTTTTTTGATGAAAAATAAAGCAGCGATCCTATCAATGTCAGCGAACACTTTTATCCCTCTTCTATCAATAGTTGGATCATCTAACTTTCTCACAATTTCCCAGGGAGATATCACGGAACAATCAGTTACAAGAGAATAGACGAATTCATTAAACGTCCTCTAAACGTGTATTGCTTCAAAAAACGAACATGAAAATCCCCATTCTCAAATCTGCTGATAATCTGAGCCACGAAATGTTTTTTCCTGTTGCCACCCGTTTCGAGACCAACAAGTATCCAATCATCGGATTTGAGTGGGACTGCAACCACAGGAGATGAGCTTGTGGACAATTCATGACACGTTGTGAGATCACTTCCATTTGTTTTGTCAAACGTGTCAAGTCCACCACTGTTGCAATTATATGCGTAATTAAATGTCCTTGGATTGAAGCAAACACAGGAGGATTTGCAGTGGCGAGCCAAGTCTCTAATAAGATATCCATTTTGAGCCGACCATTTTAGGTAATGACATCTCGAAATACCTGAAATTTTGAATTTCATGCTTATGACATCGAAAAGCGTTTTTGAAAGCATGAAAATATAGGCAGGCCTAAAGAAGCAATTTCTAGCGTGACACACGGGGAAAATAAAAATGACGTGTATAGGCCTGTCACTAAACTCTAGGGCACGAAATTTCGCTTGAATTAGGCACGAAATTTAGGCATCAATTCTAACCAACACAAGGCACGAAGTTCATAGTTCCGAGTTCGTGTCCAATGATTTTTCCTTCGATTTCATTGGATAAACAGATATTTGGTTTGGTGCCTATTAGTGCCTAGTGGCGCCTACTGGTGCCTCGAGGCACTGGAAAGGCACGAACTAGGCGATAGCTGGCACGAAATTTCGGCTTCGTGCCTAAATTGGTGTCCTACAGTTTACAGTGTATGGCCTATCTCGTGATGCATTCATCATGTCAAAATAATGAATAAAATTCTAGAATAAGCATAGGCCCTAGATCAAATGTGATTTTATGCATAAAATCTACCAAGCTCTCAATTTTTCTTCTTTATATCAAGTTCAAGCAATTACCATTATGAGACCTCTACAGCAGAATGATCTTTTCAATAGGCCTGATCAATGTTTGCAGTCAGAAGCTATAGGAAGAGGCTTGATAATGTAGCTTTAGGCCTACTGAATGAGCAAGACTAGAAGGCAACAACAGTTCATTTCTATTCATGTCGCTCTCCGTAGATAGGCTACATGTAGGCCACGGTTGGTAAAAATGCAGCAAATCCTGCAGTTGAATTTTGATCGTCAATCATCAGAGTAAGCATTCATATCTACACAAAAAGTGACATGACAAAATATGAAATAACTCACCCTTCATGTCAGGCAAGTTTGACTTCCAATCTATCTTTCTTTCGATTTCCTCTTTGGACACAGTGGTTATCAAAATATCCACATTTTTTGTCAAATCGCATAAATCTCCCAGGTTATCAATAAACTCTCCACTCGAAACATGCGAATCCCATGTTCGTTTCAAAACAGCGCCGACGCCATCCGCTGCGCTTTTACCGTGCCCACTCTCACTGAAATACCATTCTAGAGAATCGATATGCAAAAAATCGCAAAGTCGAGCAAGAAGCTGAACAGTAAAACGGCTACGGTACTGTGAACTAGGGCTATCAGAGAAGATGATCAACTTCTTTACATATGTCCTGTCAATCAAATCGAGAGCTTTGTGAATATGTAACCACTGCTTCGGCTGTTTTCCGCCTGTCCGTACTTAGTGTCGCAAAACATTTCGGTTCCTCATTTTGTGCATATGCTACTCCTTGGTGAATAGTAATTTGCTCATTGTAGCCGAAGTGTGCCGATTGGACTTCATTCCCGAATTTCATTGTGTAATTTTCACTGAAATCCACCAGCAAACAGATTTCATCTGTTGACATCATTTGCTTCGCTAGCTTCATTTCATGATACTGGTTAGTGAAGGAGAATTGGTGATATGCATACATTTCCATCGCAGTTTCACATTTCAGAGCTAGCTTCTGGACAGAATCAGTGAGTTGAACACGCTTGGTGACTGCTACCGAGACTTCTGTGTCTTTGATTCGCTGCCATTGGACATAAGGAATTGTTGACAACGATGACAAAAATGACCCATCTTCCTCCCTTGGACACACACTCCTTGATTGATATTCTGGACACAGGCGCGAACAGCACAACTCTGAATAAGGCGAACATACAATTTGTCGAAGATTTTCAGACATACTTGATGACTTTAGAACTTTGATATTTCGTAATGCCTGGAGGAGCAATCGAGGATTTTCACATTTTATGCACATGCGTAACTGTCTGTCAGAAAGCTTGGGCTTCACAACTTGTTTTGGCTTCAATGAAAAGAACAAGGACCGAGAAATCTTTTCTGTTGAATTTTCGGACATATATTTCATGTTCAGGTCACTGATAGAAAACAGCAGATACCTCTTCTGAAAAGACTGTCCACGAATCCTAATAAACTCTTTCTTCCCTGATGCAAGTCTGGAATTATCATCACGACAATAGAAGGAAATGACTGAGTGACGAATTGGATTTGACCGAGTAATGTTGATTGTAGCATTATTTATGGTCCTGCAATCTGTCTGTGGCAACTCTCTCAGATGACTCTTGGCACCAAGAAACTTTCTACTGACGTCTTTTAGCGTGCTGGCTAATTTTCTGCGTATTTGGTACTTTCTCTTTATTGACTTTATCAGGGCTAGGTGAACATTTATCATTAACTTTACTTTTTTTGAAGATTTCATGGCAATTTCTGATGAGGCATTTGGACCATCCTGACACAAAGGTAGGCCCACACTTCCACCTTGGGCTTTCAATCTCTCAATTCTCTTTTGAAATTTGCGCACTTGCTTTTGCAGTGCAATGTTTCTGTAATTTAGGAGTTTGACCTTTTCCCTCCTCTTATTTATTTCTCGTTTTCTTGCTGCACGCCTCTTTGAATCACTGGCAGATCTATCAGAAGACGAACATGGAGATGATACTCTTGAATTTGTTGCGCTCACAGATTCTGGTTCATTTGGTTCATTTTGTAGAGATTGGTTTTTAGTTGCTCTGTACTCTCTCATGTATAGTTTTCTTTTTCTTGCAAGAAGACGTTTCTGCCTAGGATCACTATTTTCCTTGCATTTGTGATAAGATCTTAGTGCTTGCTCCCTCACCTTCATCAAACGTTCTCCGCCATCTTTCTTTAACTTTTCTCGGTATCTCCTCTTTCTCTCAAGCATCTTTTGTCTATCAGGGGCCATTTTGCAGAATACAGCCAATGTCGTTGTCGACCTAGCATGAACTGATGATTTCGTGAAGCAGCAAAAATCACTTTGTCTGAGAGCCGTCCAATCACAGCTATTGCTTGTGCGACGATTCGATGACGTACACACGTCGATAGCTTTTTACTTCGGAGTTCTATGTGATGCGCAGGATGTGTTTATTGTAGTCAAAGAATTTGTTTGAAAAGTGGTGACATCTTCGAAACGGAAAAATTTCTAAAAGGACCTTATCAGTGGTGACATATTTTAACAAACCCTGATCATTCACAAAAGGAGGACTTCGTTCGTGTGGCGAAAGGTCTCTCAAACTAGCAAAAATTCAAGATGAATTTAGAGAATTATGTCTCAATGTTCGATAGCTCCCATCACTCTACAAAGTCAATTGTGAGCGCAAAATGTGCAGAATTCAACTCACAATGCCCAAAAACTCACGAGACTAATAAAAAACACAATATATGGCTGATTTTGCTGAGGTGCCAACATAGATAGAAATGCGTAACTTGAGGGACGTCCCTCAAGGTACGTCCCTCAGGTTACGATCTGTGCGTTTCTTCAATCTCTATCAAAGTGCAATGACAATTGAGAGGAACTGAATGAACAATTTAGCAGATAGCTCATTGCCACTTCCTGACATACACTTGACTGAGTTCAAACTTTTTCCAGTTGTCCGGGAACTGGTGTCCCTCAAGTTACGAATTTGTGGTGTCAAATATCCTTCATTTTACCTTAAATTCATTCTCAACATTCATTCATGAGCAATGAGACCGATTTTCTTGCGCTCCTTGCTTCATGATCATATGATAGTTTACCACAAGTAACTACTTCCATCAATATGCAGCTGCATCTTATAAAGCAAGGCGTCCCTCAAGTTACAAATTGCGCGAGTTTTTTAGCTACTAGTTCCATGCGACAGCATCATAATCAATTCTGTTACCGTAGGTGAAGAGACTTTCAACTCCAATCGAATTTTTCTTTCAATTTCTCTTCATGGCAAAGCTAAATGCGAGAAAAGCAATTAATTACAGAAATACTTCTGTACTCTGCGAGTCTGTCCAAGATAGCAGCTTACTTCATGCGACAAGGTATTTTCGGACTTTTTTTTAAACCTTTACATCCCTGTGCACCAGTTATGATAAAATTACTTTTAATTTTCTACGTGACCAAGTCCTATGGATCATATGAGTCACGATAGAGAGCAAATCGGATTAAATACTATTGAACTTCACTCGACTAGGCAATGGGACAGAATTTTATTAAAAAGTGTAATCTATTCTGGATTTACCCACTTCTTACAAAATTGCCAATCCAATGGAAGTCTTGCAGTTTTTCCAAAAATAACTTCATAAGGTGTATATTTTGTTGATTGTGAAATTGAATTTCGAAGTGCCATATTAACTGTTGGTAAAGCTTCATCCCAGTCTTTATGATTATTTGTTACGACTGACTTTATCAATGTTTTTGTTGTTCGGAACAGCCTTTCTACCAAACCATTGGCTTGAGGATAATAGGGTGGTAAATACATTTCTTTGATTCCTATAAGCTCACACAATTCATTTTTCAGGTAATTCTTGAAGGAAGTTTCGCTATCACTCATTATTTCCAATGGAGCACCGAACAGAGATATCCAATTTTCGTATAGTGCTTCACATACACTTTTTAGCTTCGGCGTTTTTTATTGGAATTAATCAACAAAACTTTGAAAAATTGTCAATCACTCCTAAAATATAACGATTACCATTAGATGTCGCATAAAATGGACCGGTCAAGTCAACAGAAATCCTTTCATTAGGTTCAACTGTCATCGTACTTTGTAATGGCGCCTTACGCACGTATTTCTAGGTGAAGTATCTTTAGTCAATGAGCACTGTTTACATGATCCAATCATCCAATTTATAGCTTCTTCCATTCGAGGCCAATAAAATCTCTCTTTCAACAACATAAGTGTTTTCTGTGTACCTATGTGGCAATGGTTCTCGTGATAATTTTTTACTATATGATGCCTCTTATTAAACGATACAACTAGACGAGAATTTCCATCAAGTCTTCTCAGGTACAATTCATTCGAATTTATTTCCAGTTCACCTCGCCTCGCCCACAATATTTTCGCTTCTTGATTGAGGGATCGTAATTCCTTGGGGTTGACTTCCTCTGTTCGACCGTTCTCTATTAAACGTATTATTGATTGTATATTTCTGTCACCTGAAAGTTCGTCAATTTGTCGCACTGATTTTATATTGTTTGTAATTAACATTTTGGAAGGTCGAGACATCGCATCAGCAAAAACATTTTCACAACCTTTTATGTTTTTCACAACAAAATTATATTGTTCCAATTCACTTCTCCATCTACAAAACTGACTAGAAGCAAGCTTATCACCTTTCAGAACAAATTCTAGACTCTTGTGATCTTTTCGTACTTCAAATGGAACACCCATAAATAGTGTTTGAAGTGTCTTATAAAATGGACAATGGCTAATAATTCTTTCTTTGTTACACTATAATTCAATTCTGCCTTCGATAATTTCATCGAAGCGTACTTTCTCTTCTTCGTTTTGAATTTGACATAGTACAGATCCCAAAGCATATTCACTTGCGTCTGTATATAAAATGAATTTATCAGTTTTGGTTGGATAACTTAGAATTGGTGGCGAAGACATCTTTCAGTGACTTAAAAGCTGTTGAGTGCATACTGTTCCATTCAAATGTTTCTTTGGGCGACGTCAGATCGTAAAGAGGAGAACTTATCTTAGCAAAATCTTTGATGAATTTTCTATAATAGCTGCACATTCCCAAAAATGTCTGTAACTCTTTTCTGTTTGATGGTTCTTTCATTTTTTCTATGGACAAAATCTTTGGTGGGTCTGTTCGAACTCCAAATTTACTTATGATGTGTCCGAGAAAAGAAACTTCTTCCTTGAGAATTCCACACTTTGTTGGCACTACCTTCAAACCATTTTCTTGTAAAACTTTTAATACATCATTTAAATTTGAATTATGTTCTTCAATAGATTTGCCAAAGACTGAAATGTCATCCATGAAAACGACACACTTTTTCCAATTAATTGATCGCATTATTTTGTTCAAGACTCTCTGAAAGGTACATGGTGAATTCGTGACACCGAAAGGCATTCTTGTAAAGCAGTATTGCCCACTTTTTATAGTAAATGCTGATTTCTCTTGAACACACTTTCCTAAGGATATCTGATAAAATCCTTGTGATAAATCCAGTGTAGAAAAATAATTCGAGCCATTTAAACAATCTATTATCTGTTGGTGGTCAGGTATAGGAAAACTTTTTTGATTGTTATGTCATTTAATCTCCTGCAATCAACACATAGCTCTCCTGATTTCTTCCTTATGGGTATAAGGGGAGAATTCCAGGGTGAGCTACATTCCTTGATAATGCCATTTTTCAATAAATCAGATATTTTTTCTCTACCTCTTCTTCCATAGCATATGGCATCTTATATGGTTTCCAATACACTGGTCGATTTTGATATATTTCAATTTCATGTTCAAGTCCTTTGTAAATTCCAATGTCATTCTTTTGTTCACAGAAGATTTTCTTAAAATGTCAATCACTGATTCCTCGGCTAATCTTCTCTGATATTCTCTGATCATTTTCTCAAATAAAATATTTGTAGTATCATTCTCAACTTTACACACTCTTGACATGGGGCTGAAATCTTTTTCAACCGAGCAATGCCCCTCCTGGACGGTTGTTATTGGTTTTCCGACACAATAGATTTTGTTTTGGAAATAAATGGTATTCGCTTATTTTGTATCCATATGCAATCAGATTTAGCGTCTAGGAAAATGCAACTGTGCTTCATCTGGCGTAGTCCTATTATCATTTTAGGAAATAAATTTGGGCTGATAGAGAAAGTCATCATTTTCTCATATTGTCCTATTTTTGCTCTCAATGACACACGTCCCAAGCTTCTCATCTTTTCATTATTCGCACAGCGTATGTTCTCTGGCTCAATTTTTACATCTTCTCCAAGTTGTCGGATAAAAGATTCGTCAACAACGTTAAGTGCTGCTCCACTATCAATGAGGATTGGTATCGATTTTCTATTGCATTGTCCATATACTAACGGCTTGTCTGACGATTTTTCAGTCCTTGATTTACTGATAACAGTTGGACTATAAAGAGGTGGTTTTTGGAGTGTCTGCCCGTTAACATAATTTACTCATTCGTCAATGTTTTGGTGATATGAGTCATTTCGATAATGGTTAACTGGTCTTTTCTTTTTGGCAATCCTGTGCTTCCGTTGACTTCCTTCATATTCTTCTGTGATTACTAGGCAATCATCCGCATCATTGGTATTTTCATTTGTAATCGAAAAATTCTCCTCTAGAATATCATCGTTTCCGTTTTCTTCACAATCAAAATATCTGACTGCATCTCCTTTTCGACAAAATCGAGTTAGGTGCCCAGTGCAAGAACATTTCTTACAAATGAGTCTTTTGCTACAACTTCTGAAAGAATGTCCTATTTCATCACAATTCCAACAGGTAAAAGGACCTTGTGCTTGAAGCATTCACATTAGGAGCTCTCTGTGTAATCCTTGCTGGTTGATGATCCCCTGTACCGGCTCGTACGGCATGTGCATATGTCTTATAATTTCGAACATTATTTCCTTGATTTCCACTGTTTCTTCTTATTTGGTTAGTTGGTCTTGATTCGTTATTTTTCCGTTTCATCATGTTTGTTAAAAATGTCACTTGTTCCGAAAGAAGCTTAATCTGGATACTCATTTCCTTTATCATAACACCCGTTGGTTGGTCTTGGTCCGTTGAGAATGCAAAACAATCCTTTTCAGTTCTCATCTTTTGCTTTGTTTCTTCTTTTTTCGCTACCGTTAATGCTTCTTCTGCATCTTTTGGTTTCAGTATTTCTACTGCTTTGGAAATGCGCTTATTATTCAATTCATTAATGAAAGCATGCAAAATATACTTTCCCCTTTGTGTTTTATTACATAATCCCAATGTTTTGTACGCTTTAACGCGTAATCTGGATAAGAATGTTGCTGCCGTTTCAAATTCTTACTGTCTTTCTTCTAGGAGAACAACTAAATTGGATATTTCAGTTTTGTTCTCAGCGTAAAGCTTTTTCAGAATAGATATGATATGTTCTACGTCATCATTCTCTTCGTTGTAGTCTGGATGAGAAAACTTCTGGCAGTCTTCATCTAAGGAATTTATCAAAATAACATTAGAATAGTTCGATGGTGCTTGAATGTTAGACAAAAATTGCATTAGACTCTTGATATGAGTCTGTATGTTCATTCCTTTGGAATATTTCTTGGGTGAGCGTACCCATTCCATCATATTTAATCCAAAAAAAGGTGATTTTGTATCAGTTGCGGCAGTTTGTAGAACGTCCATTGCTTGAGAGTCAGAATTTATTATAACACGTTAGAACATTCGCAACACGTCTGGTTCAATGCTTAAATTACAAGTGTTGCCTGAACAACGATTATAAACTATCTATGATTACTAACATCAACTTAAAGTTAGATAAGTAATTAGCATAGCAATATCAAAAGATATATGACTAACATTAACAGTCAATACACTACAGTTACAGGTGGATTTTCGACAGACAGTAGGAAAAAAGAGATAATCAGATAACATAGAAGTAATATAGTGTGGTACAGCATCAGACTGGACGTTACAGTATTGATAAACAAATGGTCAGTTTCCGGGGACGCAGTATGCGTCAATACATGCCTAAAAAGCCTAATATACTCACTGACATAAATAATGAAACCAACTATCATTGACTTGAATGGAAGTTTGTTTCATTTTTTTCTATGGTTTGAGATGACATCTCGCTTTCTATGTATCACCATTGAACTCCATATGATAAGGGAAATGATATAGGACCATCAAATTTCAAAATTTGATATTGATCACAGTAACAGATAGAAGTTGAACAGAATCACCACCTACTGCTGACCAGATTTGACTTATGAAATGGAGCACGATAACTTTACCAGAGGAATGGCAATTGTGATGATGCGTTGTGGGCAAAGTTCTACAACTGTTGCGAAAGAATTGAAAATTTCAAGGGTCATTGTATGGAGGTGGTGGTGTCGTTGGAAAGCAGAAGGAAATGTGGAAAAGAAGAAAGGATCAGGAAGACCAAGGGTATCATCCAAGCGGACAGATGCACGCTTAGTTTTATCTGCTAAAAGAAACAGATTTGTGTCCGTCCCGAAGCTAATTGTGTACTGGAAGGTTGCTGGGAACGTTGCCTGTAGCGTTCGAACTGCATATCGAAGATTGCGAGAAGCTGGTATACAGTCTCGACGACCCGCTGTGAGAATTCCGCTGAGCCTGGAACATCGAAGGAGACGAGTGACGTGGTGTCAAGGTCATCAGTCGTGGAGTGACAGTCAGTGGGAATGTGTGCTCTGGACTGATGAATCGAGGTTTATTCTCGATTTCAACGATGGTCGGATCCATGTTCATCGCTTGCCAAGTGAACGATTTGCTCCATGTTGCGTCAAAGAACACGACCGGTACGGCGGCGGTAGTGTCATGGTTTGGGCCGGTATCTGTCACAATGGAAAAACACCAGCAATCGTAGTGAAAGGAACATTGACAGGACAGCGATATGCCGACGACATCGTGACACCGGTCGTGGTTCCAGCAGTGACATCGAATCAATTGATTTTTCAGGATGACAACGCAAGGCCCCATCGCGCTTCAGTGGTGTCTAACAGGATAACAAGCAGTGGAATCCCAACATTGGCATGGCCCTCACGTTCTCCCGACCTCTCCCCCATCGAGCACTGCTGGGATGAACTTGGTCGCAGAGTGAGGGAGAGGTACAACCACCCACCAGTGTCTTTGAAGATGTTGGCCGACAGACTGATCGAGCAGTGGAACCTCTTAGACCTGGCATTCATCCAGCGACTGTGCTCATCCATGCCCTCACGCATCGATGCCTGTTTGGATGCTCGCGGTGGTCACACCCGTTTCTAACATAAGTTGATAAAATCATGAGCATCAAATTAAATGTTTTTGAGTAAAGCATTCGAGTTCTCCTTTTACAAACAACAAACAAACGTACAGTACAACCAAGTTTAAGTCATAAGTATTCATATCAGGACTTGTTTCATTCTTTTTGTCACTGAGTATATATTTGCTGCCTAACTTATGATGGTGCTCAAGATAATTGCATGAACTTTGTTAGAAAAACAAAGTCTTGTAGTTGTAGAAAACATGGTTAAATGATGTCTTTGATTCTAAATGGAATATTATTAGTTGTATTGAAAATCTTTTCCATTCACAGCTGATCGACTGATTTCCATATTGCGCTAACGCTTTGACAATCTAAATTATCATACTTACCTAAATTATGTTATTCATTATGCAATAGAAACATTATTGGACCAATGGGCGGCAACACAATTTTCTGTTAGATGGGCCACAGATAGGTTAATCAATTTTACCATTAACATTGTTGAAAGAAAGTCTCAAGGCTCGTTCTACGACATGTAATTATTACGTCATCGAACATATCATTTTCAAGTGATGTCCACAGAAAAAATTTCGACTTGCTTCTTCGTTGATCAGATGCGCATAAATGCGTTGCTGTCAACAAAGTGATACATTTGTATGAACAGTATGACCATTTGTAAATGAGAATGGTTCGGCCACTCTTAAGAGTTTCTTCTTCATGCTTCTGCATAATATTTCTTCCCTTTGCAAGGAACGTCTACGACTGCTAAGGAAATTGGCATTTCCAAGTCTCTGAATAATCGTATCTTTCTGTCATAATCCAAGCCGAACCTGCCTTCTTTTCAGATTTTTGATTTTTTGATGGTAGTACACTATATTGCGTATTAGAGTAAGTGAAGTGGAATACAAGTTTTTCATAAGATTTATCAAATAGAGGGAATACTTTATTCCAAAAAGTCCCTTTATTCGAGATTAGTTGTGCTCAGAAGTAGCTGGTATAAGAAACTGAACTGTCGTCGTAACTTTTTAAACTCTAAAGTTGGCTACATTCAACACGAATGAGGAAAAAATGCTGAAATCATTAGATAAATGAAAAGTGAGTCTATGAAGTATATGCAAATGATGATTAATGAATGAAGTGATGAATGCACCATCATGTGAATATGTCGCTCAGCAAAGGGAAGGTGCGGAATCCAAGTTTTTCACATGATTTGTCAAATAGACGGCATACTTTATTCCAAAATTATGATTACAATTCAATGGGGATTTTGATCTAAATTCAGATAATGCAATTTATGAACCACCCTTAATTCACACAATGAAGGTCTACCAAATATCAAATTTGAAAACTTAATTGCTCAACTCGTGAAATACAATGTTACTCTGTCACAGCTCTGAGCAGCCAATATAGAAAGTCAAGCACACAAAAAGTCTTCAGCTGATAAGTAGGAAATATTCGGTGTTGTTCATAGGATGGGCCTCTCATGAAGTGACCCATGAGTCCTGGACTCATTTGACAGGGTTCGACTTGATGAATTAACAGAGGCTTTTCATCAATAATTTTAGCTGTTTGCATCATAGCATAACAGCTACACACTTCCGCCATACGTGAATATAAGACTTAAACAGGGCTTCCCTCCGATTGACAGCATCATATTCACTAATGAAAACAAATTAGCGGATTTCAAATTGCCCATCGAGTCTAAGACTTTTGCAGGTTTTGCCGAGGGATGAGTGACGTCCTTCTCGGATCCACATTTCTGTGCTTTTCTAGACATTAAACTCCTCCATTATCGGACCATTGCAGCTTCAGAAGAGCAACGTCCTGTGCATTATGATATTGCTAAGTTAAAGAATAGCAAAAGGATAATGCAATGAGACTTTTTTAGTTACTCAGTTAATTATTGCGTGATCTGTTCCGTTCCCTGGAATTGCTGAGAAAAACCTCGTTCACATTCCGCAGAGGAAATGACAAAGATGCGAATCTATTCTTCAGATGATTGAATATGCTAGGGATCTCCTGATTCTCCTTGCCATCTTTCCAATTCCGACACTCGAATTTTAACCCTGCAAATTTGAGATGTCAACAGACCAGTGCGCTCGTCTGAATACTTTTTGATTTTCATGTTTTAATCGATGAGGACGATTTGACTTTTCCTTGAGAAGTTTGTGCACACATTATTTTCTGAGCAACATGTGCACTTTTTCCATGATAGAAATCTATCGCGACCAATTTTAGAAGGAAGATCATCAATGTTTCCCACACTCTCTACGCTTTGAACACATTCCTCACATCAGGATTGGATGTCACCGTTCAGTTGCCGCAGCTTAAGTCATCACATGATGTAAGCTGTGAATTGGTCTATGTGTCCTCCATAACATCGCTGATGCTATGTACGTGAAAATTATCATACTAGTACTATCTATTTTTTACTGTCTTCGAGCTATTTAGGCAATGAATAGATGATTCACTGGTTGTTTTGAAGCTAGTGCGGGAGGGTGCGCAGTCTGTGCGGCTATAAAGTTGATACTCAAATGATCATAAAATTCTGCAAACTGTTGCTCATGCAGCGCAGTTGTCTCATCACTTACTCCAACATCCATGCAGTAACTGCCAAGTTAATTCGCTACTTGATTATCACACAGACTGTATTCTGAGTTGTCCTTCAAAATAGTTTTTGAAACCGCTGATATTATCCGAATTGCATTTCTTGTTGAAAAAGTTAGCTGCTGCCTTTCGACTGAGTTTTCTCTCCTCTCTTTGTAGAATGTCTTACGGTTCCCCAAGCATAAGATATTTGATTCCGTTTTCCTGTAATCTGAACCATGGGCTCTATTCAGCCAATAATGTTTCTGTCGTCTTGCGCGATCTTCTCGTTGAACAATGTTATGGAATTTTGTCGAATTTTTGTTTCTTTCGTAGGTACATGTTGGTCCAATATTTGAGTGTGCAATAGATTAACAAAATTATACATGTCATCAACTGTTTCAAAGATGCTGTAAACACCTAATGCTAGTAGAATTTCCTGTAGATCCGATAGAACTTCTCAGGGTCAAATTTCTTAAAAGACCTGCACACAAATAAACGTTTTTCAATCGCCGAACGCTCAAAATTCAAAGTAGCCAGCATCATGCAATGGTCCAGGTTCATGGACCTTGACGTCAACTGTAAGGTCTTAATTCGTAAGGATTTGATCAAGACACGATACACTTTGAGGTTTTGATACTTCCCTTATCAAATAATTCACTCCAAATTGGTCACAAAGATCCTCCATCAAATCCTCATTTTGTTTCTTATGTGTTACAACTACACAGAGATTCAAATCATCCATAATCACAAGATTCGATTCAATGGAACAAGCAATTGTCATAATATGATTGATTCATTTCGTCTCGCGCTATAGACAGAGATATCGAAGGTCTGGATATATCACAGACCTAGGATTAGAGAAGACTGCCTGCTCTCATCAACACGTGAAGCCGGTAAACAAATTGGGCAAGAAGTTGGCGGATACTATTAGAGTCGCGGCAATTATTCAATGATAAAAGCGATCATAATGAGAAGTTCATGTGATAATAGGTAAACATTTACACCATTTCTACTTATATAAGTAATCACGCAGTAGATACTGTTTCTGAAACGAATGTTTATTCAGTCTTTTAGTAAATACAGCTTGATAAAATTGTATCTCTTTCCATACGTATTTCCATGGACATCATGCCTTTGCCGAGAGTAGGCGTGTATTGGCATTTAAACATAGATGACATGAAGAAGTATATTTCGATGAAATGTACCGCTCGTTGTTCACAACAACCTAGTGTGATGAAATGTCTATTTTACATTAAATGGAATATCAAAGCATGACATAGTCTTCAGGGAATCTATTTTCCTCGAAACAAAACCAGTTTTGTAGCCTACTGACGGGATTGAACATTATTAGTAAACAACATGCGATCAAAATAGAGTTTACCATAGTAATGGGCAAAAGACCGTTCCAGGACACCCCATTTTTCAATTTTTTTTCACCTTTAAAAACGACTAAATTTATCAATTTATGCCATTATTTCAGGTTTTTAAGACCTAAATTCATGAATTTAGACCGTTCCAGGACACCATAAAATTCAAAAAAATAGTATCTTTAAAAACGACATAAATTCATGAATTTGAACCCTTTTTCAGGTTTTTAAGACCTAAATACATGAATTTAGTCCATTCAAAAAGTACCATTTTTTTGAAAAAATGGTATTTTTAAAAACGACATAAATTCATGAATTTGAACCCTTTTTCAGGTTATGAAGAAAAAAACCGTTTTTAAAAATACCCAATTTTTCAAATTTTTCAAAATCTCAAATTTGTGATTATGACATTTTTCACCCTCCCTTAAAATCATGACCGTTCCAGGACACCGAAAATCATAAAAGTTAAGAATCTCAAAATTTGAGAATTACAATTTTTACCCCCAAAATCATGACCGTTCCAGGACACCAAAAATCATAAAAGTTAGTATTTTTAAAAACGTCTTTTAAAACCATTTTCAGGCTATTAAAATATATCATGTGTCTAATAATATTTCTTTAACAGGTAGCGGTTAATGCAAAATGAAAACACATTTCCATCTTTAGAAAATATTTTTATTCACATATATGTGCAAGTAGTTTAGATTACAAAGTAAATATATGACAACTAGAAAAATGTTACATTCATAAACTGGGAATGGCATTCCCATTTTTCTATTGTTACATAAAATGATTGACAATACACGACACTACGTCAAATAATATGCTAGAAGTCACACAGTATAAGAAAAAATAAATAATGTTACATTTATAAGCTGCGAATGCTCATTCCCATTCTCTTATTCCGTCTCACAAAATAAAATGTTAATGCATGCTACTCACATAATATAGCAAAGTCTTACAATATAAGAAAAAGCAACCACTGTTTCATTTATAAGCTGCGAATGGCATTCCCATTTTTCTATTCTGTTACATAAAATGATTGTCAATACATACTACTCATTTTGTGTTTGGCGCTCCTGTATATGTTGTGTCTCTAATTGCTGCGTTAGTCCAGTTGACATATCAGATGTTTGATTGGATTCTTGGGAAGAAAATATCCCTGAGCTAATTTGAAGCAACTGTTCCTCTTTTTCAAATTCAAAATAATCTTCAAAATACTTAAAGTTTTTGAAAACAAAGAATATACTTAAAGTACATGTTTGAAGTTTTGTGTTGGCTTGAGAAAGGCGATATAATTTTATCAAAAACGTTACATACCTTCTTGAGAATTTAATGTTATATTCACTCTCCAACTTTTGAGTAAAGGCTACCATTGTCAAATGTTGCATTGATTTTAATTTAGATAACACAAATCCTTGGCAAATAGCAATTGATAAGGAAGAATTATTGTGTACTTTTTCTTGATAAATTAGAGAATGTAGGGTTGTAACACAGTTTTGGATAGTGCATGTCGCCTGTGCACTCAAGTCGAGCTGTCGTTGGATTAGTTGTCCTGATGAAAATGAGTTTCTTATTTCAGAAAAAATCTCATTTTTCTTGTCTTCTTTTTCTGGTTTTATCTTCTTTTGAAAATAGAATTCATGATTTACAATAAGAGTTTTGAAAAAATCTTTCTTCTCATCTTTGATGAGTGGAAGTACTTGATCACAAAATTTGAGGAATTCGCGATGAATAGAAGCACTCATTTTTGACACAGCTTCGATGTTTAGGTCTCGGATAAATTGTAAACAGTCACAGTCTCGTAGAACGCTCACAGAATGAATGCACGCAGTAAGACTAAAATTGTAATACGTGGAATAATGGCAGCAGCTGTTTCTGAGAGAGAGAGAATCTTTATGACCTTTGCCCCAGCGAAGCGACTAAAGCATACCCGCATATGACGCTATTGTCTGCCACAAGCCGCAGCTGCTACCACTTCAATGTTCAACGTCAAAGCAAGTCAAGCGAAACAAACTAAGATTAGCGACTTTTTCTGCAGAAACTAATCAAAATGTGCATTAAGATGCATGTCTTCCCAAAAAGGATATTTTTCGTGGAATGAAGAGTAGTTTTTTTATCCTCATAACATGTACGATTGCATCGGTATTGGGCAGTAGAGGTATACTGGTGTATACAAAAGATTCAATTGCTTATCTACGATTCATACTGGCAAACAATTCCTTTGATAAAAATGAATGGCGAAAATCTGACTGAGTTATCTCCCAGAGCTTTTGGTCTGACTGAGTTCTTAGAAAATATACGGCAAACAAACAACTACCAATTTCGATTTAAATAGAATTTCAGAAGATTGTATTCAAAATATTTATTCAAAATATTTCTTTAGAAATGGATGAAACAAAAGTGGAAGAAACCTCAACGGGGACGAAAATGGAAGAAACCTCAAGAAAATATCCTTCGTTATCATATGAACGTAGTTCTACTTTAATGGACATTGAAAAAATGAACAAAGAAAAACACAAAGATAGAGTTAGGTATATGAAAGATAAGGAATCTCAATTATTACTTAGACTAGAACATTATAATAAATTAAGAAAAAGATGGACTAATGTTAAAAATGTAACACAAGGAATTGGCATATTCTTAACAATAAGTTTAGTTGCTTTAACAATTGTTATATCTTCAGGTGTTTTATTAATTCCAGTAGTTGCTACAGCTTTAACAGGTACGGGTGTTTTTGCAACTTCACTTGTTACAATGTTAGAAAAATCTTTAATATCAAAGAAACAAAAATTATTAAAAACTAAGCATTTACATATTAAAGAAGTCTATGATAAACTACATTACTACTTTCAAAGAGTATGTGATGATAATGTTATTACGTTAGATGAGATTGAAAAATTTGATCAAATAACTAATGAAGTAAATCAAATATCATTTCAATTACAGTCAGAAAAAGTTGATGATAGGAATAAACAGGATGGCAAAATTTCTGGTGATGGTAAAATTTCTAATGAAGAAAATGACAAAATTTTTTTAGAAGAACTAAAAACTTTAAGCGAAAATTTAAGCAAAACTTTATTAAACAAAATTTAAAACGAGAAAACTTTAAACGAAAAGATGTCAGACAACAAAGCAATAAAAAAATAATTCGTTCAGTAAAATGTTTTTGTTGTATTCCAATGTTACCACAAAATTCAAATATTATATTTTAAAAATGGATAAAATTAAAGCTGATAATCAAAAAAGAATTAAACAATTAGATGAGTTAATAAAACAAACAAATATTATGAAAGAAAATCATCTTCAACATATAATGATAAAAGCTGGTATTCAATCTGATATGTTTGAAAAAATGCAGCAAACCGAGCAAGTAAAAACTGATTTTGAGAAAACTATTCAACCATTTAAAAATCTTGAAAAAGAACTTACAAATAATGATAAACAAATTAATATAACAGATCCAGAGCACAAAACTATATTAGATAACTATGGATTACTAGAATCAAACATTAATAAGAAATTACCAAAATCTATGCAATTTGAGCATTCTATTTCATTTATAGATGGAAAAACAATACCTAGATTTTATCTCGGACAAAAAGAAATATTTCCACAACCTTTTCGAGGTTTAATTTTTTCACCAGATAAATCTCCTTTTAGTTTAGATAGAAATTTTGTTGATCTTTTAAGAGGAGCAGATTTAAATAATTATGCTGTAGAAGATCTCATAAAATATAAAGCTATGTTAGATAGAGTTAAAGCAGGAAAAACTCTTAAACGTTATAGAGAATTAGAAAATTTATTATCAACGGGAGTTAAAGTAGGAAAAGGTTTTAAAACTGAAACAACTGTATTCTTACAAGATGATCCAAAAGAATTACTAAATAGATTAAATATTTTAATATCTGCAATAAAAGAAGGACATAATTCTAGTTTCAATGAAATTCATGCTATATTGAAAAGACTGTTAGAAAAGAAGATTCTAAATGAAGAGGATTATAAAAGTATAACGGGACATCGGAGATGTCTTCCAGGGCTTCGCCCGTAGCTGAAATATGTTGTTGTTTTTAATTTTTTTTATAAAAGACATTTATTCAAAATTTTAACTAAAAAATGTGTTCAGCAGATTTAGACAAAATTAATAATCATTTAGAAAATTTGACAGAGATTTTGGGTTCATCAAAATTTAGTACGACGTTAAAAATTATAACAACTACTTCATCACACACTTGTAATTTAGAACCCATTCTACATTTGGAACAAAATAAAAATTATCGAATTGCATTGACTAGTTCCTCCACATTTAACACTATTCAAAACGTTATCAAAGATGTGAATGACCAATTTAGATATTCTACTGATAAAGGAAAAACGTGGAAAATACTAACTTTTCTTCCTGGTTCTTACGAAGTTGAATCAATATCAAATGAAATTAAGAGAAATTTAGGTATACCATTTAAAGATAAGAAACAATTACATTTTGCAGTTGAACCGGCAGTTAATAAATTTTCTCTTACTTTAAACGAAAATCATCAAGTTGATTTTAATCATGATAGATCATTGTCAAAGCTATTAGGATTTAATAAACAAACCTATAGTCAAGGTTATCATTTAGGTGAGAAGATTCCAAAAATAACTTAAAAAAATTCAATTGTTGTACATTGTGACATTATTGAAGGAGGATATATAAATGGTAAATTGTCAAATTTAATATTCAGTTTTCCAGCTTTTACTGTACCCATTGGTTATAGATTAAATGTAATTCCACAAACATTAATATATTTCCCTATTACAAGAAAAACTATTAACAACATTAACATAAAAATCACTGATGAAAAAGGACAAGAAATAAATTTTGGAGGTGAAGAGATTATGATAGATCTTTTGGTTCGAGAGGTATAAACTCCAACGCGAAGCTAGAGAAGTTTAATTTTCTTCTTCTTCTTCTTCTTATTCTTCTTATTCTTCTTTAGAAACAAAAAATTAAAAAATTAAAAATAAATTTTTTTTATTAAAAAATGAGTGAAGTACTACCATTAAATAAAAAAAAACTTAAATTTAATCATCATCCAAATTTATCTAATAAAGTTTTGTCAGTTATTTGTGGAAGATCTGGATGTGGAAAAACATATCTATTATTTAAAATTTTAACGACTCCAAATTGTTTGGATTATAACAATCTTATAATTTATACAACAACAGCAGAACAACCCGTCTATCAATTTTTAAAATATGGATTTGAAAATAATCTTAAAAAACAGCAATTGCTTCATTATTCAAAGAATATGAAAATACTGAAAATGAAGAAGAAATAAGTTCGTGGTGTGAAGAAGCAGAAAAAATAATCAGTTATTTGAATCCAATAAAAATAAGCATATAAAGATACAATTAATAGATGATAGTGGTAATATGCAAGATCCCAGTAAACTAGATAAAACAATGAAACATTGTGTAATTTTTGATGATTGTGTTGATGACAGAAATCAGTCAGTTCAGAGAAATTATTTCACAAGAGGTAGACATAATAACTGTAGTGTTTTTTATTTAACACAAAGTATGTATTCATTAGACGGAAGTGTTATTAGAAAGAATGCAAATATATTTATACTATTTGAAAAAAATGCAAGAAACTTAAGTGATTTGTTAAGAGATTTATGCGTAAGAAATAAAGATGAATTTAAACAATCGTGTAACAATGCTTGGTCAAAAGATTATGGCTTCATTACAATTAATATTGATAAAAAAATTCAGGATAGAGTTATAGAACATTTGTTTACCGAGTGATAAATATATACAAATATAGTGATATCATATTTTATTTTTTTATTTTATATATATATCAAATTTGTCTATCTTAGAAATTAGAAAATTAAAAAGGTGAAGTAGTTATTCCATCAGGTAAAATTTTTCTTTTATCTTCAAATGGATCTAATGCTAATTTATGTGCTTCTTTTAAATACATTTTATGTTTCTTTGAATTAAGTCTATAATTACATGCTGTTTTTATTTCATTATTAAATAATACATTTTTATAATCTTGAAATGTTATTTGATTAGCCACTGATGCCTTTGAAATTCCTTTTAATGTTTTATGTGTTTTAATATTATTAGTTGTGTTATAACAATAACATTTAGATTTTAAAAATATAGCTTCTGTTATGAAATCTTCATTTCCTTCTAATTCATCTTTTACTTCACATAAATCAGAAGGATGAATGATATCTTTTATTTTATTAATTTCTTCATCAAGTGTAGAATTATACGGTATTGTTAATTCTAAGAAAACAGAATCGGTATCTGTAAAGTGTAATTTATAGTTTTTGCCATAAGCAGGTGCTAAATAATCATATATAAATCTATACATAAATAGTTTATCTAATTATAATATAGTGAATCCAATAAAATTAAACTTGTCATGTTTTACGCTAATTCGACGTAAATGTACAGCACATAGTTCATCACTAAATCTAGTAGTTCTTTTATATGTAGGTTTCCTTGTTAAATTTTGAAACCCATCTTTATCATAAATTATTTCAATATTTTGTCTATTACGCACATTTTCTAAAGTCTTACCATAAAATGCATTATTCATTAATTTGAAGAACACGTTTCCAAAATCATCTTTATTTCTTTTAGCTATTTTACGTTTTTCAATATTGAACTCTATATAATTTTTTAACCATTTAGATTTTTGATAAAGTAGTTTTCGATGTATTTTGGTGAGAATCATTCCATGTTCTAAATACCAATCTAGCATTCTTCCTTCAACAACATACTTTCCTTTATTACTTTGTGTTAACATAAGTTTTTTTGTTGGTCTGTATTTTTTAGGCATTATAGATTTTTGATAATCTGAAAAATCTTCTATATTGGGAATTTTGTTTTCGGGACAGAAAGGAAAATATTTTGTTTTATCTTTTATTTCATCAGGATATACTAAATCAACTTCATATATATAACCATGATTATTTTCACCATCTAATGTAGGTTCGTATTCAAGAATGGTACTCCATTCCATTTCACCTGTTGGTAATTCTTGTATCATGCAAGAAGAATATAAGCTATTAAAATCATAATATAACAAATAGTTTTCTCTCACGATTTTATCAACTGCTGCTTGCCTATCTTCATTTGATATAAGTCCTTCTATATTTTGATTAAACAATTTTATAAATTGATCTTTTCCTTCTGCATTTAAAATTTTTAAATAACCATAATCATCAGGATTTACTTTCTTATTGTAACACTGTACATAACGATTACCTAAAACTGATGAAACTCCACCTCTAATTCCAGATTCAAAACTTTCGGACTTTGTCCTAGAGCCATTTGCTTGAACACCAGTATGTTTTAATCCTGCTAACCATGTTAAACCTGGTGTAGAATAACAATAACATGGATCATTTCCGTAATATTCTAAACACATGTCACGAAAGTTTTCAAAAAGATCAGCTAGTATTAACACATCTATCTGAAGATATTTCATTGTATAATCGTACATTGTTCTACAATTTAACTCTCTCCAATTTTTTTTCAGCTTCAGCATAGTCTTCTTCAGATAATTGTGATTGTTTTAATGTTGATTTAAATTTATTTATTGGAGGAAGTTGTTTTTTTTCCATAATTTTATTCACAGAATTAAAATCTCCAGTTATATATTCATACGGAAATATTCCTTTTAAAGGTTTTAAATTATATTTATTTAATATTTTACATTTTTCAGGTTTCAAAGTTTTTCCCATAACATCTAATGAATAAGGAGTAAAAAATCTAAATGCATCTAAAATTCTAATACAACCTAATTGCATTGAAAAATATTCTTCTTCTGTTTTACATAGTACATTTATTTGTTGTTGTTGTAATTTTTCAGATGAAAATAAATCTTTCATTACTAGATGGAAATCATATTTAGAACCATTGTAGAAATATAAAGGAACAAAGTTATATTTAAATTTATTAGCATTAAGATTACAAGAATTATGTGCTGCACCTCTATATAATCCATTTAGATGATCATGATCTTTTACTTTGTCGGCAGAGCCGTCGCTTCGCTTATCAATATATTTGCCATTTTTATAATTTTTTGTAAATTCTTTTCCACAGTAAAAACATTTTGTTTTATTAATAAAATTTAATTTTTCTTTTTCTGTTAATGGCATCATTGGTATATTTGTTTCAAGCAATTGTGAAAAATAATTTTGTAATTCTTCTACTTTCCTTGTAAACATTTCTGAACTATCTTCACCATAGTATTGAAAATATTCTGATTTAAATAATTCAGGATAATTTGAATGAATGTACATTCCCCAACATAATGGTTTTTTTTTTCAAATAAATATGTTTCTTTACTTTGTTCAGGTGCACTTTTTTCATATTTACAATTATCAGAATCGGGCGAAGCCCTAGAACCTTCGGTTCGATTTTGTGTCATATTAACATTATATGCTTCAAAATCACAATAAATAGTAAAGGGTACTTTATTTTTAAAATACCATTTATTATATTCTAAATGATCATCTTTTGGAAATGTGTTTCTGACTGCTTCATTTTGTTGACAATTCTCCAAATGTCTATTCATTTCTTCTAAAGTTCTAAAACTTGTCATACATTGAAGACAAGGAAAATTTGTATTATCTGAAGTTTTTGTAAACATAGAAACATCTTTACACAATATAAAATGACCCTGATAATATAATATATTCTCTTGTGCTGGTTGCTTTGTTTGTTTTAATTTTTCAAATTTATCTTGATATATTTCATGTGTTTCATCAATTTCTTTTGTAAGATTAAATGTATTTCGATGAAAATTTTGATTTAATATTTGTAGCTGATAAATATATTCTTTATCATATTGTTCTTTATATTGTTGTTGACATTTTTTTAAACATTCATTTAATTCTTCATTTATTTTTTGATTGGTTTCATTTTCTTCATTATTTAATTCTTTATTGTCTTCATTTAATTCTTGAATCGTTTCTATCTTATTTTGATATTTATGGTGATATTCTTGTACTAATATTTTTGTTTGTTGTTGATAATCTGTTTTACATTTTTGTAAACTTTCATTTAAATTTTGTAATTTTTGTTGATATTCTAAAGATAAAGATGAATAATTGGAATCATAATCATAATTAAAATTACGTCCTTTATAATTATTATGATTAATCATTATTGGTGATAATGTTTTAGCAATTTGAAATTTTTCAGTACATATTATATTTCCTTGGTAAAAAATATTATGATGCATGTAATTTCCTCTATCATTATAAACTATTTCTGATTGACATAAATTTTTATTATTCAAATAAAATTTTTTGAATCTGAGTAAAATGGAGTAATATCACCAATAGAAACATAATTGACATTTACTTCTATTAAATTTTTGTTCTTTTTATGAAACTTTATTAACCTATTATAATCATATGGAAATTCATCTAAGCCATCAGAGAGATCAAATTCCTTTATATATTCTTCTTTATTATAATGACTTAGTCTTTCTTTATGATATTTTGCAGGATGTAAATGTGCTATAATACTCCACAGAAAATAATAATCATCTTCATTTTTTATGTTGATTATTTGTGGTGAACTGAAAGGTAAAGGAACATAACTACCACCAGTATTATTTTTATATTTATAAATTACTATTTTCTTAGATAGTATTTTAACAAATCTCCAACCAGATTCACGTAACTGGGATCAATTATACAATTTTCTAATTTAAGTATCATTTGTTCAAATATGGGTTGTATATCATTTACATTATGAATTTCTTGTGAATTTGTAAAATGTCCTTGTATTATTTCTTCAGGAATTCCATCAGGTCCATTTTTTGTATAAAGTACTTCTACATTCATATAACATTTGAAAGATTTCTTAAATATATTATAAAAGTTGGATAGAATATCAGAAAAAGTTTTATCGGTTTCATTATGTTCAACGGGCGAAGCCCTGGAAGACATCTTTGATGTCCCGTGTACCGATTCATTAAATAAATATTTTATATCTGTTACAGCTTCATCGGTTTTTTTAGTTTCATCAAATTCATCTATTTCGTTAAATTCATCAGTATCGCTAAATAAATATCTTCCATCTCGTACGGGCCAAGCCCTAGAACCTTCGGTTTGTACATGTTCATCGTCACTATTAAAAACTTTTTATATTCTGAATGTGAATAATCATCGAACATTTTTTTAACTTTTATATCAGTAGGTAATGTTTCTAGATAGTTTATATAATTATTTAATTTTAATATATTTCCTTCATCAACTCGATCTACATTTTGTAAATGCAATTTACTATTTAAATGAGATTGATAACTTCTTTTTGTTTGCAACTGTCTTTTACATAAGACACAATAAAACTTGGTATTTTCCATTTTTTTATTTTTTAGAGAAAAAATTTGTGTTTTAATTTTAGATATAAACATTCTAATATCAAGTTCTTGAGAGTTATTATAGATTATTATATATTTCACGTTCTTAAGTTATCTTATTTTCTTTATCATATTAAGTTTTATCATATTAAGTTTTATCATATTAAGTTTTATCATATAACGTTTTATCAAAAGATAATTTAAATTTATTTTCACTAACTATTGATTCTTGATCATCATCAATTGATTCTTCATCATCATCATAAATTGATTCTTCAACATCATAAATTACACTTTTTGGTATAGGATGCCATTCCCTGATATGATGCCATTCTCTTATTGGAATATCTAATTCTAAATTATATTTATGATTTGATAATAATATAATGGAAAAAAATACTGGTTTTTGATCTTTATTAGAAAATTTAATAACACCACCATAATCTGAATCACTTTTAGTTTTTATTAAAGATGATAAAATTTTAAATTGATTAGATGTAAATCCTAATTTAAATTTTGTAGACCCGACACATAGTTGTCTAACAGTATCTTCAACTATACCATCATTATTATTTTCAATTGTAAGAAAATGAAATTTAGATAAATTTTGATTATATGTAGTATTAATATCATGTTGAGATATAAATTTTTCTTCACTTAAAGTTTTATAATTACTAATATTTTTATAATCTTTGTTACCATTCACACCTTTTAAGATGTTTCAGAATCATCATTTATATTATCATCATCTATATTATTATCATTATTATTATAAGATTCTTTAAGATCGGGCAAAACCTTCGGTTCGTTTATTATTATTGGATTCTTTAAAAATATTATGATTATGATTATGGTCATTGTTAATAGTATAAGGTGTAGTCCACATATAAATTTTCTCTTGTTGAGCTAAACCATTTATGTAAGATTTTAACAAATTAATATTTAAGTTTGAATATAATCCTATATATGTATCATCATCATATCTTTGGGGCATTTCTAATGTTTCTTGTTTATAAATTGTATCTCTATAATAAACTTGACATAATAATTCTTCGTTATGTTTTTTACTCTCTATATGAATATTATATTGGTTTTGTTCGTCAACAAATAATCTAATTTTTTCTTTTGAGAAAGATTTTAATTTTTTAACTAATTCTCTAATATTGATATAATTTATAATTTTAGTTTCTATCCAATCAGTATTACTAATTGGCAACACTGCTATAATAAAACCATAAACATTATTATGACCTATTATAACCATATTTTCTTTATTTAATTCTACATATGCTACATCATTATACTTACTTACAATTTCCATAAATTTTATAAATGGATCTCCCGGAAAAATGCAATAATTAGTTTCTATTGAACGTAAACCTTTAGTCTGTTCTCTAAATATTTCGGCTTGTAATTCGAATAAAATATTTACATCTATACATTGATTATTATTATTATTATTATCAAAACATTTATTTTCAAATCCCGTTGATCTCGTCGAATAAGAAGAACAGGATGATGCGGACGAATATAATTTTTTAAAATTTGCTTTATCCATTTTTTAATTTTTATTAGAAAAAATTTTATTTTTTTTTCTCATTATATAAAAAATTTTATTTTTTTATTGTTAAAAAATGATGTTACCAAATGTTGGTGGAGGTGCATATCTCCCGAATAATCGTGAATTAGAAATAGAAATAGAAAATTATATCATGAAAACTGGAGACGTTTTATCTGGTCCATTGCATCTTTCTATTCTTCCGCAACAAAATACAGAGTTAACAAATAAACAATATGTTGATGCACAAAACAATGACTTAAAATAAAAATATATAAACGATGTTTTGGTTCCACAGATGAACGAATTAAAGTTGCTTAAACTTAATGACAAATCATTAAACGAAAAATTATTAAAACTTGATAAAAAGGATAGAGAGCTAGAAGCAGATATAGCAAAACTTTTTAAAAAGATTTCAGAACAATAAAAAATTTTAATATTACTTTCTATAAATTAAAAATCTGCAGTCATTAAAAATAAACATCAGACAAAAATGTTAAAAGAACAATTAGAAGATGAAATAGAAAATCTACCTGAAAGAATTTAAAAAAATTTAAAGCAGTTACAAACTACATTCCAAAAACGTGTTGATGAATTGAGTTCTAAAATTACTCAACAAATGAAAAAGATGAATAGAATAATCAATGAAGTAAACTGACTTAAACAAAAAAGTTGATAAAATGAAAACTCTTAAAATCAATTTAGAAAATGAATTAAAGAAAATTGACAGGAAAACTCTAAAGAAAATAAAGAACAGTTAGATTCTGTTAAAAGACAACTAGATGTTCTTAAAATTAAGTTAAATGCTCTTAAAACGGCTTTGAAGATGAATCAGGAGAAAATGCAAGTTAAAAGAAAAGAAATTAAAGTACATCACACGCTACTTGACGCGATAGATAAAGTGCAACGGAAAATTAATAAAGTTATCACGAAGTTGTTGGACATTCACACACGTAAATCCGAACGCAAATATTTTTCCGAAAAGTCAAATTTAATCTTAAAAAATGCCTATAATCTATAAACACAATCTTAAACATTTTGCTTCAAATAATAAAATAGCACATGAACCATCCATGAAATCTGTTTACCATTATAACAATGTAGAAACAGTTCAAAAAGAAGGAGCCGGTATATTTTCTGGTATTGGAAGTATCGTTAACTTAATTAAAAATAATAAAGATTTGATTACATCTGCTGCAAAAGGAGCAGCTGCTATAGGCAGTACAGCTAGTGCAATATCAAATGCTGTTAAGTCTCAAAACGAATTAAAACAACTAGAAGCTATTCGTAAACTTAGGAATGATTCTGAAGAACTAAAAAAATTAAAAAAACTTTCAGAGGAAACAAAAAACAAAATTGCTAACATAGCTGTTGGGGGTGAAACCTTGAGGAGCGGAGCTCCGTCTGATAGTAAACATAATGAAAATAAAAATAATGAAAAAACAATGGAAGAAATAAGAGGTAATGGTCTAGCAAAATTCTAAAATTATGTTTTAGTAAAATTTTTTGGTAAAATTTTTTAGTAAAATTTTTTCAATAAAATTTTTTCTGTGTGTGAGAAAAACAAAAAGTGAAATCATTTTTATAAAAATGTCTTCGCTTATCGAAAATAAATTTAGATTAGACGATCCTCCGTTCGTCAGTCACAATCAAAAAAAGAATGACTATATAAGAATTGCTATGAATCCCGGATCTTCCACTAGAGTAAATACTAGAGGTGATTTAATTTTTGAAGTTGATAATCAGCAGAGTTTTTTATATTTACCTGATTCATTTTTACACTGTGAATATTCTTTATATAGTGATGCCAATTTTACAACACCATTACCAGAAACCGATAATATTGCACTAGAGAATAATTTCTTTCCAAGATTATTTACACAAATGCGTTTAGATGTTGGAACTCAAAATATAGAAACAATAAGTGATTCTCCAGGTGTAATTGATACGATGCTTAGATTTGTAACAATTGGTGAAAATAATAAAAAGTATGAAATCGAAGGTTGGTTTCCTGATACTAATGATGGTATAATTGTTGATGATTTAACTCACGCTGGAACAGATGCAGCAGGAATTGCGAAAGATGTAGAAAATATTGCAAATCATTTAAATGAAACAAACAATAGTGCATATAAAGAAGGACGTGAATTTAACAAGGAAAGTAAACAGACAGTAAATTGGTCATTGTCTCCATTACTTGGATATTTAGATTATGACAAAATATCATATCAATTAAAATTTAAATTAATAATTCATCGCACAGCAAATAATGAATTAATCTTTTATGGTAAGACTGGAAAAAAGCATATTTAAAAACTGATAGACTTGAATGGTGGATAAAGTATATTACTCCTAGTTTAGAGGTTGAAACAGCTATTGCAAAAAGATTAAATACTAACAAACCAATTCCAGTAAATTTTCTAAAGCGTACTGCTAGTTCAGTAACTTTTTCCGAACAAAGATTTAACTGGCATTTTACTAGAACCGCGAATACTCCAAGATATTTATTACTAACCTTTCAAAGAAATAATTCTCCAAGTTTTGATCAGAACAACAATCTTTTTCATATTAATACAACTCGAAGTTTACAAGTTTCATTAAATCAAAACCGATATCCAATTCATCCACTAAGATTCGATGATACCAAAAATCAATTTATGGAAGGATATGATGCTTATAGAAATCTTTGTATAGAATTTGGAGTTGAACCACAATTAACTCCTAGAGATTGGAGACATTTATATCCTGTTTTCTGTTTCGATTTAAGTGCACAATCTGAAGATATTATCAAGACTGGTTGTGATGTAACAATCAATATTGAAAAGAAAGATTCCACAACTTCATTGATGGCTTATGGTTTATTGCTAGAAGATGTAAAATATTCTATTGAAATTCTTAATGGAAAGATGGCTAGGATCGGCTGAAGCCTCGAGGAGCTTCGCTCCGATAAGTTAGTTAAAATTTTTGATAACTAGAATAGATTGAAAATTTTTGGTAACTTAAAATTTTTTCATAACTAGAATAGATTAAAATTTTTGATAACTTAAAAATTTTCGTAACTTAAAATTTTTTCATTAAAAATGTCGCAAGCGAAAAGTAATAATAATAAAACTGTTGAATTAAAATTACGTAATATTGTTGACAAAAATACACCTAAAACTATTACGATTAACAAAAAAAGTATTACATAAGTAAACCAATGATAGAGAATATTCAATCACAAGAAGAAAAGAATGGCGGGATTCTCCCATTAATTCCTCTAATAATAAGAGGTATAGCAGCAGCAGGAAGTGTTGCAGGCGGGACAGCTGGTATTGTCCAAGCAGTAAATAAAAATAAATCAGAGAAGGCAGCATTAGAAGAACAAAAACGACATAATAGAGAGTTAGAAAAAGTTGCGAGGGGTGAAGGAATAGTAGATAATTTCATTAGTAAATTAAATTTGGTTGATGAAGGAAAACGAGTTCTTAAAAATATTCTCCGCAATGTTGATGATTTAATTGAAATTAAAGAAACTAAAGATGGTTCTGGAATATATCTAAGTCCTAGTATGATAAGGTAAAACATTTATTTTATCTTTTAAAATGAATTCTACAAATTCCGAAAATTTAATTAAATCAAAAATTTCTAATTTAGATTTATTGAATTATCTCTTAAAAGTACATAAAACCTCAAATTGTAAAATTTATGAAGGTAACGACATACAAAAAACATTAGAAAACTTTCCTGGATTTATTTGGAGTAAATATTCGAATGAAAAACATCTTCCTGGTCATTCATATACCGGTCCAGAAACTCGATTAGATATAAGACTAGATGAGAATAATAATCCGAAACCAGGTGAAGAACCAATAAATAGAGTAGATGCCGCCGCTTATAGACATGATTTAGCTTATCGAAATCATGACCTAAATTCTCGACATGTAGCTGATAAGAAGATGATTCAAGAATTAGATAGTATTCAAAATCCTACATTTAGAGAAAAAATTGAAAGAATGTTTGTTAAGAAAGCTTTACAAGCTAAAATATTATTCGGTCAGGGTTTAAATGAAACGACAGCAAAGCTGTCTGAGAGCAACGCTCGAACCTACGCGTCCGAAATCCACAAGGAATACGGAAGCCCTAAATATTTATTGAAATTAAAAGTATTTAATAAAGATGATATTTGGAGTGCTGATCTTATTCATATGCCGAATGAAAGGGACTACAAATACGCATTGACCGTTATAGATTTATATACACGATACGCTTGGGTAAAGCCTTTAAAAAACAAAAGTGGACTATCAGTTAAATATGCGTTTGAAGAAATCTTTAAAGAAAGTAAGAGAAAGCCAAAAAAATTATTTGTTGATAAAGGGTCGGAATTTTATAACCGAAACGTTCAGCCACTATTTGAAACTGTTTATTCAACTGAAAATGCAGGGAAGGCCGTAGTGATAGAAAGATTCAATCGGACGTTAAAAAATAAATTATTCAAGAAATTTACTGAGCAAAGAAATCAGAAATGGTTGAAGATATTACCAGGAATTGTAGAAGAGTACAATAATAAAGTTCATTCTGGTATTGAAGAAACCCCAAAGAATGCTTCTGACGATCCAGATTTGATAAGAAAAAAATATTCGAAAATAATTATTCGAATGAGAGTAATCCGATTTTGCAGAAACTTAAGCCGAACTTTAAAATTGAAGATAGAGTTAGAATATTTAAGTATAAGAATAAATTTGAAAAGGGCTTCGTTGGCTATTGGACTAAAGAAATATTTGAAGTTTAAAATAAATCAAACTTATCCGATTACTTATGAAATTAAAGATTTAGATAATGAGGATACCAGAGGCCGATTTTATCAAAATGAATTACAACGAAGCGAGCTTTAGCTAGCTTCGCTTGATTTTTAATTATCACTATCATTATTATTGGATCTAACGTTTCGGGAATTAAATTCCCTTGTTCAATTCTAACATAATATCAAGAAATGGTACTCCTTTTTGTAATTTATACAAAACATGAAGACATAATTGACCACAGTAAGTTGTTCCTGGTTTTTGAATTTGAAATGTATTATAAGTTCCATTGCCAAGTAATTTTTTAACTTCGTTTGTAGGTGGAAGTCCATGAGAGTCGAAATAGTAATTATCTCCATTTTTATTAGACATACATGCAGACCAATGTACACCTTTTTGATCTGACGTATGAAGATTTGTTATGAAATTTATAGTTATTGTTGGCTTATATTTTAGGAATTGTAATTCGTCTCTCATCAATATGTGAAAATTCTTTATTCCCAATTGATTTGCGATTTTCTTTAGATCAAAATTCGTTGTTGTTTGTGTTCCATATAATTTTAAAAACTCATTATGTTGCTCATTTTATAATAAAAAAATTTCTTATAGGACCCCTAGAAGTCAGAAGGGGGGGTATTGATTTTAAAATGTTCTCTAATGATGACTTTCCTTACTACTTATTCGATTTTGAAATGATTTAATTTAATCTAATTTAAAACGTTACATTTGTAGGGAATCGGTTTATTAGCAGAGTAGTGTTTCGTACATCTTTAATCAACTGCAATCCATTTCTCATCAATAGTTGAAAATTCTTTATTCCCAATTGATTGCACATATATGTGAATAAAAATATTTTCTAAAGATGGAAATGTGTTTTCATTTTGCATTAACCGCTACCTGTTAAAGAAATATTATTAGACACATGATATATTTTAAAAACCTGAAAATGGATTTAAAAGACGTTTTTAAAAATACTAACTTTTATGATTTTCGGTGTCCTTGAACGGTCATGATTTTCAAGGTAAAAATTGTAATTCTCAAATTTTGAGATTCTTAACTTTTATGATTTTCGGTGTCCTTGAACGGTCATGATTTTAAGGGAGGGTGAAAAATGTCATAATCACAAATTTGAGATTTTGAAAAATTTGAAAAATTGGGTATTTTTAAAAACGGTTTTTTTCTTCATAACCTGAAAAAGGGTTCAAATTCATGAATTTATGTCGTTTTTAAAAATACCATTTTTTCAAAAAAATGGTACTTTTTGAATGGACTAAATTCATGTATTTAGGTCTTAAAAACCTGAAAAAGGGTTCAAATTCATGAATTTATGTCGTTTTTAAAGATACTATTTTTTTGAATTTTATGGTGTCCTGGAACGGTCTAAATTCATGAATTTAGGTCTTATAAACCTGAAATAATGACATAAATTGATAAATTTAGTCGTTTTTAAAGGTGCAAAAAAAATTGAAAAATGGGGTGTCCTGGAACGGTCTTTTGCCCATTACTTACCATATCGCAATAATCGTATCCGAATATACTAATATGTGATGAGTCTTGACAATTTTGTGATATGGTCATCTCCAACAATCTCATGATCGAAATAGTGATCGGAAAAAATTCGGGGAAAAAGCGGTACCTAAACTATGGTCTCTGGGATATAGACACAAAAGTACAAAATTGGAGACTGTCGGGTTATTATGCAATACAATGCATTCAACGACTTGAAAAGCTCTACCTTGAGAAATGCATGGTATTAATCCTTATATACTTACTTTGGTATAAATAGTAATAAATCTTTATTGTTCACATAAAAGAGCGGTATTACCATAGAAATGGTATTACATACAGTGCACTGTGATTTCTCAGAACATTTACATACAAGAAGCAAATTTAACAAGTGAATTTCTGTACAAAGCACTAGAGCGATTGAGGAGTAACAAAAGTCGCGTGTGTCTTACACGACGAGAGATATCACGGGTTACAAATGAATATGGAGATCTTGCAAAACGACTTTAAGAAAAACAAAAACATAAGCTGTGACATCAGATGGAGTATAGTGCAACACACTAGACCATATTCTTGTGGCAGCAGATTAGATTCTGAAATTTATGTTTGACAGAGAAATTTTATATTATAATATCTAAGTCTGAACATCAGATTAGTAAATAGAGTGAAATGATATCACAATGTAGACATCGCAGAAAATTCGAAGAAGTTCGTTCAGAGTTACACAAAACTCCAGCTTTGAATGCAAAACCTGTTTTCGTTACTCCACCATCTTTGATAAGTCAGATAAAAAGAAAGATTCAATTCCTTGTAAGTCTTGCCTTCGTAATAATAGTCATGCTTGTTATTTTTAAGAAATTTTGTTTATAAGATCAAATGTAGTAAATGTAATGATAATTATATTGGTGAAACACGATGCACCAAAAGAGAATCCAAGAACATCCAAGAGAATCCAAGAAAAATGATGAGACATAGAGTTTAAGAAAATGTGACGATAACATGGCGTAAAAAGGCAAAAGTTTTATGAGTAGCATGAGTAGTATATCGGATGATGAAAATCATCCCAGATATCAACTAGCTATTGTTCTAATAATTGTTTTCAAAGTGCTCAATGCATAATAGCGCATAAGGAATAATAAGCAATAATAGAGCATTATAAATTCAAGAAAGTTAGATCAAGTTCACTGCATGTTACTATATTAGTTTCACGGATGGAGTACAACCGATCATCAGACCGCAGTGAACAAGAAGAAATTTCTACAGAAAAAACTGAAGATACACTATGAAATTCAAATGTTCAAGGTATAGATGTAGATTGTGACTTGAGGCTTGATAATAAACATTTTCTTCGATGTCTACACTTTGAGACGATTTCATTTTTCTTATTTAGGAGGTTGCTTTCTTTTGAAGTGGCTATAAAATATTTCTCTGGGAGACAAAGATTGCAATACCGATCACCACAGGAATAGGGCTTGATGTACTGTTGTACTTGATGTACAGGACTATGATGTGCAACTTTCCATTTAATTTCATAGTTTACACTTTGGTCATTGAGAGTCCATACATACTTTGATAGTGAAGTTTCATTCATATAATTGATATTCGTGAACGACTTTTTATGATTGCGATATCTTGTTTTGAAATCTCCTTCGCACATTCCATAATATAGCATTCCATATATTCCATAATATATTCCATAATATAGGCTCAGACTAAGAACCACATTGCAAAATTTCGAGGCTTCTTAGAAACACAGAAGCTGACAGCAAATTTCGAAAACCTGCCAAATGAGACTTTAAATGACTATCTTCGTTTATTTTACTCTTCTCTGAAAACAAAAACCGGAACATTCTACAGTCCCAGCAGCTTAATTTGTATACGTGCTTCAATACAGAGACATTTGACGTCGCCAGACGTGAACAGAACTATCAATATAATTCGTGGTGATGACTTCAAGCGTGCTAATGGAGTTTTGAGATCCATGGTCGGCAAATTCCTCAATAGCAGTCAACAAAAAGGAAAAGAATATGATGCAATCAATGAAGATGATTTCCAAAAGGTTCTCAATTATTTTACTAGAACTTCCACACAAGTGTTGCAGGATGAAGTTCTATTCAACACAATTTATTATTTTGGATTACGTGGTAGAGAGAATCTGCGGAATATGAAATGCTCCACCATTTTAATAAAATCTGACAGCTCTGGAGCTCAATATGCAGTGATAGATGTCCCAATGGCCTCAAAAAATGTCAAAGCCTCGCTCAATTCGAAAGAACATACGGACTTTAAACAAGCTCGAATGTACGAGAAATCAGATAAATCATGTTGCCCTGTAGAAGCTCTTAAACTGTATAAAGATAGTTTTCCTAGTGACGCAGGCGAAAATACGCCTCTTTTTCTGAAATGTACAAAAAATGGTCTGTCAAAAGTTCCAGTAGGAAAAACGATTCTCTCAGATTTCATGAAAAATCTCTCAAAAAAGTTGAATTTGAGTAAAATTTATACCAATCATTGCATACGAGTCACAGTGGTGACAATCATGAGAGAGAAGAATTTCCCTGTTAAGGACATTATGTTGGTAACCGGGCACAAAAATACTTCATCTGTTGAAAGATACGATCGAAAAAGGCGTGATTCAGATTTTAGAAATTTGTCAGCCAAACTTTCAGAAACTGTCAATGACTGCACAAATGAAAAGAAAATATTTCATATATCAAACGAGTGCAACATGTCTCTAACTGTAAATGAAACAGTTCAAAGCCAAATTCCTGAAGATTCCCGTACCGGCACTCATCAGAAAAAAGCGCGACTACATACTTCGTGGGGTTTACTTGAAATTGACTTGTGATGTTTTTATGATGTTTGATTTATTTGATCTTTCATATGCTTACTGCGTATATTAATTATATAATTGTTAACCTACCTGGTTTTCATTATCGGGCAGAAAGTTTTACAACTGGGCAGAAATATATTTCAGCCCAGTTTCGAAAGGGATATAGGTAGATACATAGTATTTCATAGATTTCTATTACTTGAATTTCATAATAAAGAGCCTTTTAACATAGCCAAATCAGATACAATACTTTTTTCTTCTTGACTTTCTGTAGCAATATTAGCTTTATAAACAATTGATTTCTGTAGACAGTTCCCGTTCAATGGACATTTTTCTTTGATGCGGCAGTTACATGAATTAGAATTTTGTTTTCCATTTTTTGTTGGTTTATGTAGAATTTTTGAGTTGTGATTTTGCATTATATTTTTCATGTTACTGATACAACTGTAGCTGAGTTTCAAATTATTTTTGTTGAAAATTTTATGATATTTGTGATGTCGTGGGAAATGTTTCTGAATTAATGACAAAAATATACGTCCAATATACGTCTTAATGTTGACACTGTATGGTGGGTTAGACCATATATCTTGGTCGGTTCCTTGAAGCACTTTCATTTGTCTGGTAGGTAATACTGTGTTTATATCCACTACTATTCAGTGCAATCAGATATTGTATATATATATATATATATCTGATTACACTGAATAGTAGTGGATATAAACACAGTATATATGACACATATATATAAACATATATATATATATATATATATATACATATATTGAAATAACTGAAGTGAAAACACATGGAATGCACAAGCTCTTTCCATATTCTTCAGGTGCAAAGTGAAACAAAAAGCAAGATCATCATAATTTCAAATGTACATTCATCATAGATATGGATGTTGCAAGGTAATTTACATAGTAGGACATGCACATGCATAGTAAATAGAAAAATAACTTTGTTATAGTTTATTATGCTAAAATACATCAACGATATCTAATTTATGTATTAGATTGAAACATTTTACGGATTGCCTAAAATTCATAAATCAAACATGATCAAGAATGCCATTTCTGAACATAATTCAGAATACGTTGCGATTCAAAATCCTTCAGATTTACCGTTTAGACCTATTGTTGGTAGCCCAAATGCTCCTACCCAACGCCTCAGCAATTTTTTGGATATCATACTAAAACCTCTATTGCAAGCATATACAAAGTTATGTAAGAGATGATCTTGATTTTTTAACAACTTTGCCTAAGCATATACCCATTGACGCTAAGTTGGTGACTTTTGATGTTGTTAGTTTATATACAAACATTCCCCATGACCTAGGTTTATTTTCGGTAAAATTTTGGCTTCAGCAATTCCCAAATGCAATTGACAGTCGCTTCAATCATTCATTTCTTTTAGAATGCTTAAAATCTGTTTTGGTAAACAATACTTTTGAATTTGGTAATAACTGCTACAAACAAATCAAAGGCACCGCAATGGGCACAAAAGTGGCCCCAATTTACGCAAACCTAACACTTGGCTATCTTGAAATTCAATTGAAAAATCGCCTTATTGAAGTGTGGGGTAGTGATACTACAAATGATGTAATGAGTAACT
Organism: Prostheceraeus crozeri; assembly: GCA_907163375.1. Taxonomy (NCBI): domain Eukaryota; kingdom Metazoa; phylum Platyhelminthes; order Polycladida; family Euryleptidae; genus Prostheceraeus; species Prostheceraeus crozeri. The sequence goes on along the minus strand of CAJQUW010014163.1, from coordinate 246,351 downwards.
CGAAAAGATACTTGGACGACTGTTTTATTATTTGGAAATTTGACGTTGAAAAGTTAAACCGATTTCATGATATTCCTAATGATCTTGATATCAACATTTCATTCACCATGGAAATAAGTGACAAGGCGATCCCTTTTCTTGATATTCTCGTGATTAAAGAGGAAGAAACAATACACACTGTTATTTACTATAAGACAACTGACACTCATCAATATCTAAACTTCTCCTCCTGCCATCCCCGCCATGTTAAAAGAGCGATCCCCTACAATCTTGCGAGACGTATATGCATGATCTGTAGTGATGATGTCAATCGAAGGAACCGCCTGGACGAATTAAGGCAATTCTTATTACAACAGGGCTATCCTCACTCATTAATTGATAATAGCATCTCAAAATCTTTAAAGATTGACCGTTCATCACTTTTTCTTACAAGTGACAAGAAAAATAATATTGATTCTGTCATACCTTTTGTACACACATACAACCCTAGAAACATGAACATTTTACCAGCTATTTCTCATGTGAATTCAATATTGAAAAATGACGATAAAACTTTTTGGAGACTGTACTTTTATTAATAGTAAACGACAACCACGAAATTTGAAAAGAATTCTTTGTAAATCCACATTTGAAAGTGATCAAGTACATAAAGTAAATAAATGCAATGACTTGAGATGTGGTACTTGTAACATCCTACAAGAAGGATCTTCTTATACATTTGATGGACACATTTTTCATGTAAATTGTAATATGAGTTGTGATACCAGTAATGTTGTATATGTCATCACCTGCCCCGGTTGTCAAAATTATTATATCGGAGAAACTGGGACATCCTTGTTCACAAACAACAAATTTTGAATGCCAATTATAGACAAATTAAATTAAGTGAACATCTGGAAACGTGTGGTAGGGGCAACATGTCAATCTTTCCTTTTTACAAGCTTTTTTCTGAAAACAAAATTGAACGTAAATGTAAAGAAAAATATTTTATCGATCGCTTTCATCCAAAATTAAATTCATGAATCACTTTTATACGTTTCTTATGAATTCATTCACTTTTAATATGAGATGCATTTTATATTTGTTCGCATATATGTTCTTCTATACTTAAATCTATGTTTCAATCTAATACATAAATTAGATATCGTTGATGTATTTTAGCATAATAAACTATAACAAAGTTATTTTTCTATTTACTATGCATGTGCATGTCCTACTATGTAAATTACCTTGCAACATCCATATCTATGATGAATGTATATTTGAAATTATGATGATCTTGCTTTTTGTTTCACTTTGCACCTGAAGAATATGGAAAGAGCTTGTGCATTCCATGTGTTTTCACTTCAATTATTTCAATATATCAAACCAATTGCTGAGACTGAAAATTTTTTTTACATATATATATATATATATATATATGATGCAGAAAATCGAAGGTCTAATCCGAAGAATGCGATGGAAAACATATTTTTTCAAAAACCAAACAATAGAATCTTCAAATAATAACTTTGGATTCAAATCTGATTCTTGCCATCCAACTGATGAACTTCTAAATCCATTTGAGCAAGATTTGTATATTTTCATTCAAGAAATTGAATTCCGACAATACAGCAATCCATTTTTGAGAAAGCTAGACAAGGACAAGAAAGAAATTCAAAAGTCAAAGAATGTAGACCTATTTGTATTTGCTGACAAAACAACAAACTTATATGAAGTTTCTGCGAATGAATATAATAAATTACTTACAGAAAATATAACTCATCTATATAAGAAAACAGAAAATACAACTTTATCACAAGTAAGCAGTGAAGGAAAAACCATCAGTGGCTCTTATCGTTTATCTAACCGTGTAGAATGTTACGCCGCGCGTGAATCTTTCATCACTTTGAAAGACCACAAGGAAAATTTCGAAAACAATGTAAAATGTTGACTTCTGAATCCAGCAAAAAATGAAATCGGAAAAATCAGCAAGCAGCTTTTAGAAAGATATAACAATGAAGTCAGAGACTCTACAGAACTTTTACATTGGAGAAATTCAACGATGGTTATTGAATGGTTCAAAAACATTCCAGACAAGAATGATTCCAGCTTTATGAAGTTCGATATTGTTGACTTCTGCCCATCGATTGATGAAAACCTTAACCAACATTTCTGAAAAAGATGTAAATGCAATCAATCATGCGACAAAATTGTTATTATTTAGCAAGAACACAACATGGATAAAAAGAAGCAACCACTTATTCGATGTCACTCAGGGCAGCTTCGACGGTGCCGAGATATGTGAATTTTTTCTTCTTCACCAAACGGCCATCCGATTTGGAAAGGAAAATATAGGCTTGTATAGAGATGACGGCTTTCGTGGTCTCAAAAATCAAAGAAACCAATGAAAGATCGTGCAAGAAAAGACTTGATAAAAATTTTCGGTGATTTTGGATTAAAAATAACTGTCGAGTGCAATCTCAATTCAACTGATTTTCTAGATGTATACTTTGATCTAAGAAATCATTCATATCGACCCTACAACAAACCCGGCAATACTCCGTTATACATTCACACGAAATCAAATCATCCAAAGACAATAATCAAGCAAATTCCTATAATGATTGACAAAAGACTATCAAATCTATCCTCCAATGAAACTGAATTTATTAACGCAGAGCCTTATTATCAACCAACTTGCACTGAATAGTAGTGGATATAAACACAGTATTACCTACCAGACAAATGAAAGTGCTTCAAGGAACCGACCAAGATATATGGTCTAACCCACCATACAGTGTCAACATTAAGACGTATATTGGACGTATATTTTTGTCATTAATTCAGAAACATTTCCCACGACATCACAAATATCATAAAATTTTCAACAAAAATAATTTGAAACTCAGCTACAGTTGTATCAGTAACATGAAAAATATAATGCAAAATCACAACTCAAAAATTCTACATAAACCAACAGAAAATGGAAAACAAAATTCTAATTCATGTAACTGCCGCATCAAAGAAAAATGTCCATTGAACGGGAACTGTCTACAGAAATCAATTGTTTATAAAGCTAATATTGCTACAGAAAGTCAAGAAGAAAAAAGTGTTATGGAATGTGCGAAGGAGATTTCAAAACAAGATATCGCAATCATAAAAAGTCGTTCACGAATATCAATTATATGATTGAAACTTCACTATCAAAGTATGTATGGACTCTCAATGACCAAAGTGTAAACTATGAAATTAAATGGAAAGTTGTACATCATAGTCCTGTACATCAAGTACAACAGTACATCAAGCCCTATTCCTGTGGTGATCGGTATTGCAATCTTTGTCTCCCAGAGAAATATTTTATAGCCACTTCAAAAGAAAGCAACCTCCTAAATAAGAAAAATGAAATCGTCTCAAAGTGTAGACATCGAAGAAAATGTTTATTATCAAGCCTCAAGTCACAATCTACATCTATACCTTGAACATTTGAATTTCACAGTGTATCTTCAGTTTTTTCTGTAGAAATTTCTTCTTGTTCACTGCGGTCTGATGATCGGTTGTACTCCATCCGTGAAACTAATATAGTAACATGCAGTGAACTTGATCTAACTTTCTTGAATTTATAATGCTCTATTATTGCTGATAGCATTGAGCACTTTGAAAACAATTATTAGAACAATATGTAGTTGATATACTTCTATTATATAATATACATATATATATACACTCGCTACACTCGCAAATTTGAATTCAAACAGCAAAGTAGTGAGCCAAGTGAGAAGCGGAAGCGAGCAAGGCAGATAATTTGGTTCAATCCACCTTACAGCAGAACCGTGGCAACAAATGTGGGTCAACGCTTTTTGGAACTCGTTGACAGACACTTCAGAGATGGCACCAGATTTCAAAGGATCTTTAATAGAAACACCCTCAAAGTGAGCTATAGCTGTATGCCCAACATCAAATCAATCATAAACGCCCATAACCGGAGAATGTTGAGCAAAGAAGAGAATAACAAAGATCGGAGGGAATGCAATTGCATGAACAAAGAAAAATGCCCTTTGCAAAATAAATGTATGGCAAGCAACATTGTGTATGAGGCCCAAATTACTTGTAATGGTCAGAATAGAAGATATCTGGGTATTTGCGAAAGTTCATTCAAGCTCAGATACGCTAATCACAAGAAGTCGTTTTCCCATGAAAAATACAAGCATGAAACTGAACTGTCTAAGGAATATTGGAGGCTGAAGGAAGCAGGTTCCAGCCCAATAGTAAAATGGAGGATAAAAAAAGTTTGCAAACCCTTCAACCAAGTAAAGAAAAGGTGCGACCTCTGTCTCAGCGAGAAGTTTTTCATTTTGGACCACGACGGTGATAACCTACTCAACAAGCGGAATGAACTTGTCTCCAAATGCAGGCACCGAAATAAGTATTTGCTATCAAGACATTAACTTTCTTTGTGTCCTGCTTTGCAAAGGTCACGATAAACACCGAATGCATATTCTTCTATTGTAACTGTGCATATTTCTTTAAATTGTAAAGGTCACGGTTACTCCGATTACATATTTACTTCAATATTTTAACTTTGTAAAATTCGTTCCTTAGCTTTGGCTGATGATTGTGTTAACATGAAACTCTGAGTACCGAGTTCTGAGTTTTTCCTCCTAACTTTGGGTATATATATATATATATATATATATATATATATATATATATATATATATATAAATATAAATGCGCTTCACCATTGACCTGAATTATTTTGAGGAAAAGAAGACGAAGTCAATAAAAACATATAATGGAAAGCTTTCGACAAAAGTCCTTTTCAATCTAAAAATATAGCAACAATTTAAACCAAGCAAAAAGGGAAGAAGGAATCCAATCTAAGTCATCATATCTAAAAGTTAACCGCTGATAGAAAAAGCAGACACCATGTGAAAATGGACAAGACATCTAAAGAATTTTGTAGTTATCATTTGTACATAACATTAATATTGGGTCTTTGAGATTTGAGGAAGTTTCTCTCGCAGACTTTACGTTCATAGACATTGGCAAAAAACTTCTGTAAAAAATCTGTTTTGATGTCACAAGTTGATGGATTTAATTGATGTTTCATATGAAAATGCTGGTATACAAGACTTGTTTTACTATTTAAATTTCTAAAATTCGCTTCCTCATAGTGTACTGAGTTCACCAATATGTCTGTTGACTTATATGATGAGATGAGCTTGCTCGGTAAAACGTGTTGTTTTTCATCATCATTTTCTAAGTGTGGATGGCTCAAATGTTCATATTTACAATCATCGATCGCTATAATTCTCTTCGTCTTGTGCGATGGTTGAATTCTAATATCAGGAATAGCTTTAATGCTTTTGATTATTTTAGAGTCATTAGACATAGGGATTTTTGATTTAGAGATAGACATTGTTGTGCATCATCTGGAAATGACACGTCAGTATGATAATAAGGACCAGGGTTTTGAAAACCGATTATCGAATAACCGGAAACCGGTTATTTTTTACTATTCGAAAACCGGATTTTGAATATTTTAAATCCGGTTTTCAGGGTTCCATCCATTTGATTGAAATAATGGATAGTCGACAAATTGATCATCAAATCAAGTCACTGACTGCGAAATACATGCAGCTAAATTTCCCGCAGGCGTGAAAGTAGACAGCAACGTGTTATGTTATTTTGGCGAGCACCTAACTCCTTCACTTCTGATGCTTGGAAATATCATGTTACTTACCGAACATCGCTTGTTCGACAACACAATTGACCAATTCGATTACTCAGAGAGTGTTGTATGTGCGCTTTGATTTCCAAGAAATCAACCTCTCGTGGGTTCTCTTTGTCTTGGCATTCGTGATGCAGGGAGCCTGAATAACACCTGACAACTGATTCGTTGCTCTAATTATTGTCTTTCTTTTCTAAGGCCATTAGTTTAGGTGAGATCAGTCTTCAAATCGACATGAGAGCTGCTGTGCATCGTTTGAACCAGTCTATGGTATGGAACCATTTTGACCGTGAAGGCTCGAGTGCAGTATGCAAACGTTGCGGTCGGAAGTTATCAATCAAGGGTGGTTCTACAAGTAGCCTCCGCGCTCATTTACGTCAAGTTCACTGTATTTCACTTACGGATTCGAGAAATAACGATGCTTCGGATTCTGAATTGGTGGAGTCATCAGAGTCTCAGCCTAAAGTTCCAATCAAGAAGCAGAGATTTCAGCAATCCACCATCGAGAAATGTCTGAAAAAAGCCGAATATGATTCCATCGACGTTGTGTTAGCGAAGCTTGTGGCGATTGATGGCTTCTCCATGAACGCCATCGTTCATTCAGAATTTCTTCGTGCAGCATTTCTTAAACGAGGGTTTACCATGCCAAAATGTCCTTCTAGTTTGACTAAAATATTGAATAACCATTCTTCTGATCTTAAGCAACAGATGACCGACAACTTCCGAGTGATGATTGAGAGAGGTCAGCGCTTTTCGTTCATGATCGATGAATGGACTTCTCGTCGACGGCGCCGCTACATGTCCATTTCATGCAATGACGGTGAGGAGCCTCATCAATTAGGAATGGTTCGCTTGTTTGGAAGATTAACAGCTGAAAACATCGCCGATGTGTTTAATCGGAAGTTGGAGGAATTTGGTCACTGTGGAAAAGCATGCTGTTGCTGTAGTTACGGACGGTGCCAGTGCCATGAAAAGGATGGGAAGTGTGTTGATTCCATGCTTTCATCAAGTTTGCCTCGCACATGGTATACATCTTGCTGTTTGTAATGTTCTCTATCATGCCAAAATAACAGACACTGATACCGATGAATCGGATTGTGAAACTTCCGATGAAAGCGATGACTTTGAGACAGATGACGACATTCTCAGAAGTGAAAGTCTTCAACTGACTGGACAGATACTTCCTACAATCAAAAAAGTGCGACAACTGTACCGCTATTTCAGAAAATCATCGTTGAAAGATGAAGTCTTGCAAAAGTATGTAACGCAGGAACTCGGTTATGAACTTGGTCTTTTAATCGACATTAAGATACGCTGGAATATTCTGTATGACATGATTTCGAGATTCGTGAAACTGAAGAACTGTCTTCTCAAGGCGTCACTCGATTTGACAGATGTTCCCGCAACCCTTACAGAAAATGAATGAGACCTCCTTGAAAACCTTGCACTGCTGCTTGAACCAGTCAAAATTGGCGTCGAAGCACTAGGCAAACGGGATGCAACTCTTCTTACTGCTGATGGCATCAACAGAGCCATGTTGAAGAAAGTGAGTCAAATCCCTGGACCATTAGCAACATCTCTATATGATGAGATGCTAAAGTACATCACGGAAAAACGAAATGACGATCTGACGAGTCTGCTAAATACCTCACCCGACCTGCCAGTCTTCATGAGACCTGTGAACTTCAGTTTCAGGCGATGCCATCTCGGGGAAATCTAGAGAAGTCACTGAAACGAATATGGTCGAGGCTTTTCATAGAGAGCAGTGAACAGATAACTGAGATCGAAGCATTCTCACAGCATGATCCCGAAGCTGTGAAACCGAACACAACGAGATTGCGCGATGAACTTCATCAATCTATTGTCGAAGCAACAAGAACATCCACAACTTCTTAGCAAGACCAAAGCGTTCTGCGAAAGGAAATGAACCTTTTCGAGGCGACGAATTGCCTTCCAAAAAATCTGAAACTGATCAGAGATGCCATTATCACTGTGTCTCCTCCTACAGTTGAAGTCGAGCGATCCTTTTCAATCGGTGGTGGATTTGTTTCCAAAGTTCGAAATCGCCTTGGAGACACTACTATTGATTCTCTACAATTTCTTAAAGGATATTATTCCAAGTGATCGAAATCCTCTACACACGCCTTGTTCATTTTGATTGCTTTCCTGGTAATTCATTCAATTTAATAAGTGAAATAGCGATTTGCTATTTAGTTTCATGTTCTGTTGCTGATTATTGCATTAAATGATTTTGATCAGTGCCCATGATTCTTTTCATTTTACTAAGTTTTCAACCCTCAGCTTCAAACTACGGTATCAATAGATCACATATGTCACATATGTCAATAGTCACATATGTCAGAACACGAACACATATGTCTATTAAAATTCTTGCGATAGACCTATACAACTATAGCCTAATGTCAATATCGGAAAAAGAAAGGCCAACAATAGTCTTCTACACACATAAATCACTGCTGAGTAAGTGAAGGTACAGATATTTTCTTGTAATATGATAAATAATGAAGAACGCCATAAGTATCATGAAATCTACAAAACCGGTTTTCGAATAGTTGTGAAAAAAAATTCGAATAACCGGTTAGCTCGAAAACCGTTTTTTTAGAAACTCTAATAAGGACGGTTAGCTGGAGCTGTAAACCGCCAACTGGCTTCAAAAAGAGCAGAATTAGAGTCAGAATTATTAGCATCACTATTTTGAGATGAAATTCGATGATGAAGTTGTCTTTTAAGTGACTAAAAAGACGCATCAATTTCAGATTTCCTAGGAATAGGAATATATGAAGGGCCTTTCTGAAGTAATTCAACTTCATTTTTATAAAAATTATGAGCAGAAAGATTAGAAAAGGCACTGACTTGTAGCAGTGATTTGCCCGAATCATTTTCAGGCACTGATTTCGATGGATGAATGTCAGACTCACTGCTTATTGCACTATTTATCACTTTACACGAATGAATAACTTCATCACTAGATGATTCACTCTTGAATAAATTTTCTTCCGGAATAAAATGAATAGGAGTAGCTCGATTCACAAATTGCTCCATATCACATTCATCATTACTGATCACATCACCTTCAGATATAGCATCTTTATCAGAAACGTTATTCTCTGGATTTTCACTAATAAAATCAATTTGAGAAATACCATCAATAAGATAGAATTAGACAATAGAATTAGAATGTTTTTTTGAAGTTAAGTAATTCATTTTTCGTCTTTTCATCAAGCATAAATCACCATCTGCTTGTTGAACTAGCATGAAATCATCTGAAGATAAAGGATAGCACGCACCATTTTGACAATATCGGAGCTTCTTGTAATATTGCTTTATTGGAGTTACCCATTGTCTAGCTTGGCGGAACGCTAGAAGTTCACTTTCATTACATGGTAGAGCGTTCGAAAGTTTGTTGCTTACTCTAAGTTCATTTGGAATGAGGTACCTTCTTTTGCACTCACATAAAAGTGAGATAGAGATATGTGAAACGATTAGAACAATCCGTAATGCTCGGAAAAGACAGTTGTTATTGCGGTGGACGGCGTCAGCCAAGAATCCATAAATGCGGTTCACCACTGACCTGAATTATTTTGAACAAAAAGAAGACGAAGTCAATAAAAACATATAATGGAAAGCTTTCGACAAAAGTCCTTTTCAATCTAAAAATATAGCAACAATTTTAAACCAAGCAAAAAGGAAAGAAGGAATCCAATCTAAGTCATCATATCTAAAAGTTAACCGTTGATACAAAAAGCAGACACCATGTAAAAATGGACAAGACATCTAAAGAATGTTGTAGTTATCAATTGCACATAACATTAATATTGGGTCTTTGAGACCCATATATATAATATAATATAATATATTATAAATGTGATAAGAAATACACATAGGCAAGTGTTGTTGCATAAAATATCCCAATCGATCTTATTGACTTTTAAATAGTGATGTTACATATAGTTTCTTTTCGTCAGTTGTTGAAAAGCCTCGGTCAGAGACTGACAACCTCAGTTTGCAGAAAGGGACAAGTTCTGGTGAGTGCCTCAATTATGAAAGCTTTGGACCAGAAGCATACAAACGCTCTGTAGTTCTATCATATCTGCACAGAGCTTACAGTCATTGTTCCTGCATTCCACCAAGAAATAGTCAGAATTAAGCAAATACTTGTAAACAATGGGTACCCCCAAAGTTTAGTTGAAAGCATGGTTCGAACATTTCTGAAGCGAAAGGATCAGAACAATGCAACCAATGACGAAGGTGAAATTATATTTTACTACCGAAGTCAGTTCAGAATGTCAAGTTCGATTGTCAAGGAAAAACGGTTGAACAAAATGATAACGACAACTGTGAGTCCTACGAGTGATACAAACAAAATCAAACTCAGAATATATTACAAAATGACACGGTTGCAGCAATTATTACAAAACATTAATCCGTTTAAAGGAGTTAATCACCATATTGTATACCAATTTATTTGTCCGTCTGACGAATGTAATTGCGTCACATACATTGGCAAACACACTTACACACAGATGTCAGCAGCACATGTCAAATGGATCAATAAAATTCCACTTGTTAACACACAAAACATCAAACCAGGCTATGAACTAATAGAAACAAAAACAAAAGTAATTGCTAAATATGACGTCAAAAAAGACGGAAATTGCCGAATCCCTATTGATAAAACAACATCAACCGAACCTAAATAAACAAGATCAAAGTTTGACCCACCAACTAATGGTCATGTAACCACTTTGTGCGCACATTTTTAATATCTTTTATGTCTATCTTTTTCCTTGGAAGCAAGCAACCCATCTCTATTTCCTATTTCGATATTCAGATATCCTTTTGGTGATTTTGTGTTATACTTTCCATAGCTTCAATTTAAATATTTACTATCTAAGGACATTTATAAAGTTTAGTATACACGTATGTAGATTTTTGTAGCCCTGAGGATCAACGTTGTAACAGTCCGAAGCACCGGTTTTATTATAAAATGGTTATCGAAGTGTATTTTGCGTTTTTCAACAACTGACGAAAAGAAACCTTATAGACAAATGGAACATCACTATTTTAAAGTTAATCAGATATTGAGATATTTTATACAACAGCACTTGCCTATATACATGCATATATATATATATATATATATATATATATATATATATATATATATATATATATATATTGCATTAAAAATATATCTTTCTTTCGTTTTTTATTTCATGATCCATTAATTCTGAACGAACTTTTTGTTTTGCAGATTTTTATCATATAACTTAATTTTTGTGTATTTTGGAACCAATTCATTTTTTGCAAAATATATTTATTCTTTTGATCGCCATTAGTCAGTTAAATTTATGAAATAAAAACAAGACTAGACCAATTAACTAATATAATTTATGTTAGACGATATATCGTATGACACTTGATCACGTCTAAAAATCATCTGAACAGTTATCGGAAAATTATATTCAAATACATCTAAGTAAGATAAAAGGTACAATGGTAGGAGACAAAAGGATAAAATACCTATGCGATCACAGGAGACAATTACTATGAAAAACATTTCTAGGTTATATGGTCTAAATGGATGAAGGGCCTATGTAGAAAAAATCAATTATGTACAATGATTGATAGGTAATTCAGGGTACGAGATTCAATAAAAAACTTTTCAGATACCTTTCTTTCACAAACGTTCTTAAACTTTTCTTGCATTATTTCACAGACAATGTCTTGACTTGTTGGTTTCATCTTATGTTTTAACTTAAAATGTTGGTAAATCATGCTTTCTTTTTGGTTGAGATGTTCTAAAACCCGCTGGCGTAATGTGCATCTACTTTCACCAATGTAGAACTTTTTGCAGTGTATACAAGTGATCTTGTACACCAAGTTCTTGTGGTTGCACATACCCCTGTTTCCGCATAAGCAATTATTACTACAAGGAACAGTCATTTTCTTTCTCAAAAGAACTGATAATGGTGGTGACCAATCAAGGTTGGTATGACTCTGACTTCAATTTTGATTTTTCGTGCCTGAATTTCATTAATAAAAGGCATTCGAATATATATTGAATACATTTTTGGATTATTTATCTTACAAAACTTATGAAGACGCCTAATTTGTTTGATAATTCCGGCATGCGTTTCACTCAACAGTAGAATATCATCCGCATAAATAAGTACCGCTAATTTCAGTTGCCTATCTTTATTGGATCAAAACAATCGATATCATGATACAAGTCTCTCAAAAAATTATTGATATATATGCAAAGTAGAGCAGGTGATCAGCTTTCTCCTTGTGGGATTCCATTTTCTATCTGAAATTCTTCACTTTCTTTCCCGTCAAATAAAATTGTGCAAGTTTTGTCTTTTATAATATTTTCCAATAATGAAAGATAATCACCGGTGGGCAGAATGGCATTCAATTTGTTGATCAATCTGTTTTTTGGAATCGAATCAAATGCTTTAGATAAATCGACAAAGCATGTGTATAGTCAATATTTTGTCGCTTTTATATATTTGTATGCTATCCAGATGTTACCAATCGTAGAATGCTGTTTTCGAAACCCTGTTTGTGATTCATGCAATAATTCAAATTTCTCAATCCAGCCATTTAATCTATCGTTTAATATTCGTGTTAATAGTTTTTCAATGCATGTAAATTGAGACATCTATAAGAGTCAGCTTCATTTCCATCACCCTTCTAAAAAATTGGTGTAATCCAGCTGGAATGACATGGGGCATTATGGGCATTCATTGCTTGATAAGGTACACAGAATTTGCGCTTGATTGATGTCATTCTATAGCATCTGATATACAATTTCATCTGGACCACTGGATTTGGAGGATTTTGAATATTTAATTGCATTTTCCACTTCTGTTATTGTATTATTTTGATTAAGAGCATCGTCATTTCTAGATGGTGGTTTTTGATTTGCAAATATATTTGTATTATCATTAAGGCTTCATTGTCTCGCTTTTGAATATTATCTTTAAATGAGGGTAGTTAGGGTAGTTTTATACTTATTATTCCTGTGAGGTTTATTCTTATTGAGTAATTCCCAATATCTTTTGACGTCATCACAGCTTTGTCTGCATGTAATTCCCTTAACTCCATTTGCTGTAATATCCTTCATTCTCTTTTAGTATTTTTGCTAGGTTTCCTTTTCATTTGTAATAGCAAACATAAATTTTGCTCGGATTGAGCATTTTTATATATTTCAACATTTTGTTTATGTGCTTTTCTGAGAATTCTTGTATCTTCAGAATATATTGGCCGGCTGTTAGAGCAGTACGTAATGATTCCTTATTGATCTTAACAATTTTATCATATATATCTGATTTATTTAGTTTTTGTCCTTTATATCTTCCAAGAATTTTGAAACTTTTTCTGAGACATTTTGACGATATTTTTCCAAATTTCTCTCAGTTCTCCATCTGAGGGGATGATGCGCTTCTTAAGATCCTTTTGAAATAGGTTTCTGATATTTACTGCTCTATGTGCCGCTGGCTTTATAGGCATTTTATATCAATTTTTATTGGTGTGTGGTCAGTATACAATTTTGGCTCCAGTATTTTGAAGGCTTCTATATTCTTCAGCATAGATTCCGAAAGTATTAAATAGTCTATGACTGACTTATAGCATTTATCATTTTGAAGCCTGCAAAATGTATGTTCACCGTTTTCGAGTCTACCATTAGCTATTATTAGTGAATTTTCATTGCAAAAGTCAATCAGTTCTCGTCCTTGTTGTGGCGGATATAATTGGTACCGTTGGTATGGCTGATATGGTGGTCTATACGGTTGTTGCTGTATGTTGATGTTGTTGGCAGTTGCTTCTTGAGTTTTCGTACCATCGTGGTCTCGAGAAGCAATTTCGAGCTATGTGCCCTCTCGCCCTCTTGCAGCTGACGTGTGAGGTGATGAAACTTTGTTGGGATTGAGATGATGAAGATGTAGATGAAGGATTGGGATGATTTGGGGATATTGGTTGAGTAGTCACGTCACAGGAGCTGCCGAAGATATTCTGGAAAGTAGTCGAAAATTATGAGCTGATGGCACAATCAATTCTGTCTCCGATCTCCGACGTAGTCTCTCCCTCTCTCATTACTGTCATTTCAGTTTTTAACATCACGTCTGTTGATCAAGCATGAACGCAACGACTTTATATCATAGGTTAAAATATTTACATCGTCCATCCAAATGCGCTTCCTCCTAAAAATGGAAATCAGATCATGTTTATTCGGTTTATTCCGGCGATGACTGTGAGGCTGAGACAATCTCATTAAGCAGCAAACATAACACTATCACGACTTAATGCATTTCTTGACAAACGGTACGTGTGACGTTTCAATTAGCTGACGCATTCTGCATTTCCACAGAAGTGCATTTGATTCGAATCTTGCTTGTTCGGTATTCAGTTATATTAAAACAATGCATTACGCAAAGAGGCACACGGAAGATTGAGACAATACTTACTGTCGTTTAAATCGGCTTTCTGTCATCGAGACATTTAATAAGCGGCTCCTTAAGGTGTGAACATTGATTTGAAATGCAAAGAATACTAAGCGACCATCCGTTACTACTCATCATCAACTTCAGATTAATATGATATAAGATGTGTGTAGAGATTTGTCCCTAAATCTGCACAATCATACGACGAAATTTAGACGCAATTGTGTGCACAAAGTCCGCAGTGACACCCACACGATGAAAGCGATTGGTGCTTTTGAAAATGTACATCTTACTTCATTCATCTGTGTTTTAACTTTCATATACCAATACATGAAAGCAGCCAGAATCATTCGTCGACGGGAATGTGTTAATGTGAACATCTTATTGAACAGCGAATTATTTGAAGCATCGAAAATTTACCAATGACGTCAACTGCCATCTGATTAACACCTAGTAGGTATAAAGAACATATATTGATTATATTTTGCTAATTTTCTTTCTTGCCATTCAGCTAGCAGGTAACTCATCGCTAATTTGGAAATACTTATTTAAGTTTCAGTGGATTATTTATCATCACAGGGAGAATCATATAGAGAGAAGTTCACTTTGTAATTATCCTTTTCTTTGAATCATTTTCATACGTAACCTGGATATATGTATCGATTCACAAAAAATATGTCAGCTCTTCGGCATACTTAACCTAATGAGCCTCATTCGGAGCACATCGAAAATAATGGTTCAAAGGCCAAGTTTCAATTTGATGTAAGGCTGTGTATATTTTCATCGCAAAACAATAGGCTATTTTCAGGTGATAGGTTTGACAAAAGTCCTATCTTGTAGTGAAACATTTCGTCTCAGAGGGCCGGGAATAATTTAGCATCTATAGGCATACATGCAAATATCATATTGACCTGAAATGTTTTAAGCATCAAGTTGAGATAACTAAAAATTTATTAGCTTAGCCCTTCCATCCAAGGAATATCAGGAAAATCCTGATCCTAAAATTCCAGGGGGGCGGTGAAGAGTGAATACAGAGCGCTTAGCGTGGCTTACGGGAGATGAGAGAGCTCCATACATAAGTCTTGATGTATGAGGCGAAGTTTGTGTAAAGGCGGATTACATACGAGTATTTATCACACAGCGATTACATCTTTATGGGATTCGAGGATGAACAGGGTCTGTTTCCTTGTGAGAATCGAAAAGGTAAAGATTGATGTACAGGATTTGTTTACATGTGCGGATCGCAAAAAGCATACTGTATTTATTGATGGGAGGAATTTAATGATAGGATGAGTTTACATGTGGGAAACGCAACAATTGAATGATGTCTGATTTATCTTTGTGACATATCTTTGAAGACATATCATTACCTATTCAGAATTTTGTCAACCACTATGTGTGGGACCCCGCTCGTCTGAGTTTGAGTGTTCAGGTTAGGGGTCGAAACACAACTGGACGAGCACCTGGTAATGACTGACGGACTGCAGTGTTATGTTTTATATCCCTTAATCGGTAGCTGAAGTAGTGGTCGATGTATTGTAATTCAAATGAAGAAATGTGGAATTTCATGAAGTAATATAGACGAATGAAGAAACTGGCGATAACAAATTCAAGTGAAGAAATACTTTTTTCCATGTGTAGTCTTAGGTGTAGTGTGTATAGTTTCATTGCTTTCGGTGTAGTAGAGTGTCATTGTAGTTCTATTGTTTACCTCCATTATCCACTTTCCACTTATCCACTCTCACCATTATCCACTTTGTGTAGTGTCAGATATAGTTCACTTGTAATCGGTGTAGTTGCATCGTTGTATTTCCATATTTTACCTCCACTTTTCCAATTTTTATTCATCGGTTTCCTGTTGTTCTATAATATCCATTTTTAATTTCCTTAACCTATGGTGACCATTGTCCTATTCTATTTCCACTATCAGCATCTGTAGTCGGTACAGTGTATTAGACGTCTGTTTTGAACGTGTATACGGCAGTGTTTGGAATCTATGGTATTAGTATATTAACAGCAAGAATGAGTAGTATTACAAGTCTTAAGATTTCCATTTTTACCAGATATTGGGCCAAAGCTGATCAATTTTAATTCGCTGCCACGAGAAAGCTACATTGAGTTCTTTTAAGAACTGATTAATCCAATGGTTACAGTAGCATTGCCTTTGTACACTTGAGGATTGGAGAACGCCATCAGTCCTCATTAGGACTATTTTAACTAATAATTTAAATTAGTAAGCATTATATTCTATTACGGGTGGCGGAGCGAATTCTTGATTGGGGGTCCAATGTACAAGTACACCAGAATGTTGTATTCTGCTGTGAACCTACTGCATGTGTTATTGTGGGATTGAATGAATTACTTTTACGCTAGCTTTATCTTTTAATTATCACAGTGCTTTCATTTTCGCCTAAGCAACTGTTGTAACATACTGTATGGTATCTTCAACAAGTTTACCTTTCGAGCGTTCTTTGATTTTATGATATCTTTCCCAAATCGTTCTTTATTTTGAAATAAAGAACGATATAAGTTAGATAAAAGAAGATAAAAGTTGTTAAAGAATATATGAGTGATGGATAGACAAGTAGACAGTTAGATATAAACACAATAGGAAAGTTGGACCTTCAAAATTTAGTTTTGGCTGGGACCACCAATAGATAGCTTCTCAGTTTTCAAAATATCCTATAATTGATCATTGATCTATATATATTTTTCTGAGATGCTTCGATATCAGAAAATATGATCAAAAAGTTTCGGTTAGTGATCCTTTCGTCTTAATTAAATTGCTTGAACAATTCAAAACAAGTTACATTCGTCTGAATTTAGCGACGCCACTTGAGATGAGATACAATGAAGAGAGAAGTTAAGTGTAAAAAAGTATAAGGTTATTATCAAAAGAAGAGCATCAATATTTTTCAAATATGAAGATTAATTATGTCTGAAGTTTCTGTTTAATTCAACTAATCCAATGTTTTGAATACATTGTCTTGTCTATTTTTCATGTTTTGAATGTAGTTGGAAAGAGCCAATATTGTAAGATGGTGTTTTTATTTTCTTTTTGTTATTTCTTACAATTAATTTCAGTTAACATTCGTTAACTATCTTCAGGTAAAAAGGAAGGAAATATGGTCTAGTATAAAATTTAAAATTCACACCGACGTCAATGTCATAATAACATAATGCTGAATACAAAAGGGGGGAAGGGCTATGGAACAGGTAGCATTGGGTTGCATCATAGAAGTAGATAATACAAGGTGTTTCAAAAGTAGGCTAACAGTTGATTTTGCCCTAGGAAATCTATGTTGACCGTTCTATTGGCGATTTACACCTGAATCAGTCGATGGATATCCATGATCAGTCCAACATGAGCCATAGACTTCGAAGTAATTGCTACTATCATTTAGAAGTCTATGCAGTAGTATTCCATTGGCAAAGGAATTTTGAAATCTATCATGGACAAGATATAGCACCAATCTGACATTACGTACATGGATATGTTCAATTAATTTGATTTGAATCAAACACTGTTAGTTTGACTTGAAGTGAATTAAACAAGCTTGAAGCTTTTTTGAATTTGCTGCTTCTGTCATGTCAGGTCATCTAAAAGATGATCAGAGAAAATGGATTTTGAAATCCTTTTGGAAAAACAAGAATGCTGAAAAGGTGCGAATGGAATGGATAGATGCCTTTCACAGCAATCCTCCATCAAGATTTGCTATTTATCGCATTCGAGATAAATTTGAAAAGACCGGTTCGGTAGAGAATGCACCGAAGTCAGGACGCCCTCGATCAGTTTCAATAACATCAAACGAGGAGCTAGTGGCCCAAACATTTGTTCAAAGTCCGAAGAAGTCAACAAGAAGAGCCTCATTGGAGTTGGACATTTCTCTAAGCTCTACTTGGAGACTGATGAGGAAAGTTGAGTTGAAACCATACCGACCCAGACTGTTGCAGCACCTTCTACCGGATGATGCTGAACGACGCTTGCAGTTTGCTGTGCTCATGTTGTCGGAAATTCGGGAGAACCCAGATTTGCTTGACAAGATAGTTTGGTCTGACGAAGCCAGTTTCAAACTATCAGGTCACGTAAATAGACATAACTGTGTCTACTGGTTCCCTGAAAATCCGCACATGGTATCAACAAATGAGCTGAACCAGCCTGGCTTAACCGTCTGGGCCGGTATGTCAAGCAACGGTGTGATTGGGCCAGTATTTTTTGAAAGAACTGTGACGGCTGAGGTTTACCTTCAAATGCTCCAATCCTTTGCGATTCCTGAGATGCAGTCATTGAACAACTTCAATGAGCTGTACTTTCAGCAGGATGGTGCACCAGCGCATTTTGCAGTGAGTGTCAGAAGCTATCTGAATGACACTTTTCCAGGAAAGTGGATCGGGAGATGTGGTAGCATCCTTTGGCCTCCTCGCTCTCCCGATCTAACTCCGATGGACTTTTTCTTTTGGGGCGTTGTAAAGGAGAAAGTGTACGGACGAAAACCTCACACACTTTCTCAACTCCGCTCCTACATCACAGATGCCTGTCAAGAGATCAGTGATGACAGGAACTTATGCAGAACTGTGTGCCACAGTGTGGCCGAAAGACTACAAGAATGTGCCGATGTCCATGGTGGACATTTTGAGCATTTGCGTTCGTGAATTTTTGCAACTTTAAGTTGATTAATTTTTTGATATGTTGAATAGGCCTTGGTTATTCATTTGTTCATTTTTTTGTTAGGAAACCAAGCAAACAAAATGGTAGTTGTTTTAATGTTAATACCTTTATTAATTTCAGCCTCCTCTAGGCCATCGTCAGAAGCTTCTGACGATGGTCTAAGAGGAGGCTGGAATTAACAAAGGTGAAGGACATTTGGATGTCAGCTGTTCTTCCTTCTTCGCCTCCCTGTCTTGTGTTGACGACAGCGTCTTCGTGCACCAGGCTGAGGGGCGCGGAGGACATTCGAATGTCAGCTGTTCTTCCTTCCCCGCAGTAACACTGAAACAACTACTATCTTGTTTACATGGTTTCCTAATAATTTTTTTTTTGATAGATGTTGGATAGTTTTTCGACTTCTCATGATCGGTATAGATTCAAATTGGGTTGTAGTGAAATATGTAGCCATGAAAACACTGGAGATCATGAGATATTTTAATATGATTTACGCGATGTCAAAGAGTATTGATTTTTTGCCCCTTACGAATACAAGGCATATTAGCTATCTGTGGCATCGTGAAAAAGATTATTATGACATAGCTTATTAATCTATAGCATTAAGACATAGCTTTTCAAGGCCAATTTCTACTGTTAGCCTACTTTTGAAACACCTTGTATTACACTAAAATGGAAGTTTGATATCTTGCCTATGTACAATGATGGCACATGGAAAAATCTATGGTCTGCAGATCAGATTCGATCTGACATTGTATCATAGTCAAAGTATTTGCCAAGTTGATTGTGGAAGTTGTTGACAGAAAATTACAGGATTTTCATGAGAATTTTAAGTGAGATGATGGTCTTGTTTCATGTGAAATAGGCTGCTATTCCATGGTTTAATATACTGCATCTATTTGTAGCAGTCAATGACAGCTGTTATGCAATTTTTCAATACTGGAATACGAATTGAAATTTGGCTCACAGTCATAATTGAAAGTGGTCGGTGTAGTGGTTTGGAAGAACATGTCAAGAATTCACACATAAAATTTCTAATTTTAGGATAATTTCTCCGTAAAGCGGTTAAGAAACCTAGCACTTTTCTGCAATAAACACATTGAAAGCTTCTTTACCTCCAACTTTCTCTCAGATAGATAGAATATCGCTGGAAATCATCAATTAATCATTGAATGACTTATGTGATATAATTTGATGATACATTGGCAGCTGATTTTCGAATGCATGCAGAGATTTCGAAAATTGTTCAAATATAAACAACAGGGGAGCCCTTTGAAGCAAAATGAATACTCGAAGATTTATTGGCCTGGAGTAATGCATGTTTTGTAAATCGACATTACAAGTTGCATACGTGTCTGATTATACTCTTGATAGATTATAGAAGCGATATTTCAAAATGATGAACGTACAGAACGTCTTAAAGGATTTCCTTCTTTGTCATCCTGTCACTGCAGTATTTTGTAAATTCATTATTGCTTTGTTGCACATGATCTTTGGACAAAGGACAACAGCCCAGATCACAAATTGGCTTGATAAATATAAATGCCAATCAGAAAACATGGAAACCAGCTCGTACAATTTTCATTTCGCCCCAACTAAGTTCCCCCGGCGTATGCCATAATTTTCATGCAATTTCCATTCTTATGGTATTGTTAATTTCTATGGGTTGCATAGTACCAATAGCATCTTAATGATGACGTGACTAGATATGAAAACAAAGGACATAGAAATGGATTAGTAATACAAAGACTTCAGTTATAAGTACATCCACATATCATACAAGTATAAAAAAATAAAGCTATTAAGCGATTGGAAGAAGGCAAGAGGTATGAATTAGAAATTTGATACTGTTATAATGTAATACATTGTCATGTTTCACTATTTTTATATAACAGAAAAAAA
This sequence comes from Prostheceraeus crozeri, assembly GCA_907163375.1. Taxonomy (NCBI): domain Eukaryota; kingdom Metazoa; phylum Platyhelminthes; order Polycladida; family Euryleptidae; genus Prostheceraeus; species Prostheceraeus crozeri. The sequence goes on along the minus strand of CAJQUW010014163.1, from coordinate 225,605 downwards.
TTTTAGTCAAAAAGAAAATCCGCATAATTGTTGAGCTCGAGTTTGTTGTTGATTGTTCGTTTCATTTTTCTAATATAATATGCTTCACGAAGTCTTAGGTTTGATGGATCACTATCGTGGGAAAGAATGGTTGTGGAAAAGTTGTAACTGTGGCATTTCTGAAGATGGTTATACATGGAAGACTTGCTGTTTGTTTTATGCTCAATGCTCACGGCAACGAATATGTAATGGTCTTATGGTGCTTCCAATGTAGAAGTTATCACACTTATCACACTTTAGCTGATAAATTACACATTTCTGATTGCATATGTTGTTGTTGTAAATTGGGCAATTTCTTAAATGACAATCTTGGTTTGCTTTAGGATGTTTCAATAAACTTTTAAGAGTTCTTGATCTTCTTGTTAACCTTACGTTCAAGTCTTCTCGACGAAAAACATTTTGCAGCTGTTTATCCACTTTCTCAGAAACAAATGGAAAATTGAAGTAAAAATGGTGTCTTTCTCCTTTCTGTTATTTAGTTTATGTGTTTTATGTGTTGTATATGTAGCCCAATACTACCTGTTCCATAGCCCTTCCCCCCTTTTGTATTCAGTATTATGTTGTTATGGCATTGACGTCGGTGTGAATTTTAAATTTTATACTAGACCATATTTCCTTCCTCTTTACCTGAAGATAGTTAACGAATGTTAACTGAAATTAATTGTAAGAAATAGCAAAAATAAAAAAACCACTATCTTTCAATATTAGCTCTTTTCAACTACATTCAAAACAACTAATCTAAGTTAGCAACTTCCCAAGATGAGACAAACAACCATCTCACGATCGGAGCTGCTGACTATTCGATTGCTGCAACTTTAAACTTCCGCCGCCTCCACTCTCAGGCCGGTCCGTCTCAGAGTCTGTCTGATCATGATGCCTGCTAGCTTCGTAGACTGTCAAGGTTGTTGCTCTCGACACTACCCCCACACAGGTCACCCGAACAAAGTAGGGAAGGAATACCAAGTTTAATATTTATTGTAAATGTTAATAGATATAATAAATAAATAAATAACGTCTTCTCACCCCTTGTCTGTTATGTTCCAACCACATAATTCTCGACTAATTCGTTCTCAGTGCACTTTGCGTCCACCATTCGCAAAAACTGAACGCTTTCGTTGTTCATTTATAAAATTTTGTATTCTATGATCTTGTACTTTTGTAATGCGTTCACCGACTGTAACCATGTGAAGCAATAAAGATATTATTATACTCAGTGACAAAAAGAATGAAACAAGTCCTGATATGAATACTTATGACTTAAACTTGGTTGTACTGTACGTTTGTTTGTTGTTTGTAAAAGGAGAACTCGAATGCTTTACTCAAAAACATTTAATTTGATGCTCATGATTTTATCAACTTATGTTAGAAACGGGTGTGACCACCGCGAGCATCCAAACAGGCATCGATGCGTGAGGGCATGGATGAGCACAGTCGCTGGATGAATGCCAGGTCTAAGAGGTTCCACTGCTCGATCAGTCTGTCGGCCAACATCTTCAAAGACACTGGTGGGTGGTTGTACCTCTCCCTCACTCTGCGACCAAGTTCATCCCAGCAGTGCTCGATGGGGGAGAGGTCGGGAGAACGTGAGGGCCATTCCAAGGTTGGGATTCCACTGCTTGCTATCCTGTTAGAGACCACTGAAGCGCGATGGGGCCTTGCGTTGTCATCATGAAAGATCAATTGATTCGATGTCACTGCTGGAACCACGACCGGTGTCACGATGTCGTCGGCATATCGCTGTCCTGTCAATGTTCCTTTCACTACGATTGCTGGTGTTTTTCCATTGTGACAGATACCGGCCCAAACCATGACACTACCGCCGCCGTACCGGTCGTGTTCTTTGACGCAACATGGAGCAAATCGTTCACTTGGCAAGCGATGAACATGGATCCGACCATCGTTGAAATCGAGAATGAACCTCGATTCATCAGTCCAGAGCACATATTCCCACTGACTGTCACTCCACGACTGATGACCTTGACACCACGTCACTCGTCTCCTTCGATGTTCCAGGCTCAGCGGAATTCTCACAGCGGGTCGTCGAGACTGTATACCAGCTTCTCGCAATCTTCGATATGCAGTTCGAACGCTACAGGCAACGTTCCCAGCAACCTTCCAGTACACAATTAGCTTCGGGACGGACACAAATCTGTTTCTTTTAGCAGATAAAACTAAGCGTGCATCTGTCCGCTTGGATGATACCCTTGGTCTTCCTGATCCGTTCTTCCTTTCCACATTTCCTTCTGCTTTCCAACGACACCACCACCTCCATATAACGACCCTTGAAATTTTCAATTCTTTCGCAACAGTTGTAGAACTTTGCCCACAACGCATCATCCCAATTGCCATTCCTCTGGTAAAGTTATCGTGCGCCATTTCATAAGTCAAATCTGGTCAGCAGTAGGTGGTGATTCTGTTCAACTTCTATCTGTTACTGTGATCAATATCAAATTTAAAATTTGATGGTCCTATATCATTTCCCTTATCATATGGAGTTCAATGGTGATACATAGAAAGCGAGATGTCATCTCAAACCATAGAAAAAATGAGACAAACTTCTATTCAAGTCAATGATAGTTGGTTTCATTATTTATGTCAGTGAGTATATTATTTTTATATATTATACATACATTGAAGTGGTGACCAGTTGCTAATTATGGGGTCATCCTATATCTCACAGCTGAGTCAGTAGTACGCTAAGCCTTTGACTTATTCTTCCATCGGCGGCTTCGTTAGCGGAGCTCTTCCACGTTTTCGCTGAAGACAACCACCCAGGAGTGAATCCCAGCGCCGAAGGTTGTCACGCCGAAATAAGTAATAACTGCTGCCAGATTTGACCAGGCGACAAGGCTCTAGTGCCGATGAAGAGATATGCATGTATTTCTGCACCTCATATTGTACCACTGACCTTGAATGAGAATGCATCAATTCCATTTGTAATGGAACCTGTCGTGTGAAATTAGTAATCAGGAAGTAATAGTGTAGAGCGAAAGCTACGAACACGGAAGTTATGAAAGTTCAACTGCTCATAAGACTGTTGTGGCAATGTGTGAAGACCGAGGATACAAGCAATAATAAGGCAACCTGAAAACAAATAGAATTACAAGCACATGTGTCAATTTTTATTGTTTTTTGAAACTCACATCGCACGCGTTCACATGGTCAACTGAATTTCGATGAGTTGATACCTTGGTTGATGAGACTAACAGCCGGTGAGGGGATCCGGACTCCGAATCTTTGGATACTGAGATATTATGAACAACTACCTGCAGAATTCTCGTCCACTTCTTGATTTTATATTTTTCCAATACTGAACTGATGGTAATGGTGCAAGCGATGGCTCCATGGGCGCTATATTTGACAGTCCAATAAACATTCCAGTTTTAGTAGCTTAAGAAGTGGATTTATCCACATGGAGTTTTTAAGATGTTGATTGAAGCTATGGATTGAAAGTACACCGCTATCTTGCAGTAAGAACGTCAGTGGAATTATTTCGAACGAATTACCAAGTTGTTACTCAGCTAAGTCTGAGACACGAGAAGATCTGAAGACTCAGATCCATGCATATGCGACATTTGAAGCTAGCGGTAATTGAATTGTACTTAATCACACCTAAACAATCATTTGTATTTCAAATTATTGCGGGGTCCTGATATTGATTGGACCCCCTTGAAAAATATTGGGGGGGGGGGGTCGCGACCCCTCGGACCCCCTGTTCCGCCGCCCATGTATTCTATTATAAATGGCTACTGGGATGACTTTCATCATCGTATGAGAATCCTAAAAATTCTAAAATCGCCATCACAGAGTGATTCATTAATTCATCGAGTGAGTCATCGCATGTGGCAAGAAGCAACTTTTCAGTATTCATCAACTATCGGTTGAAGTAAGACGCCTATCTCTACACTCGAATGAAGGGCCGTGTTTAATAAGGATATTAATCTCTCTACTTCATTCACAATTAGTAATCTCGAGCTGATATCCAGCATATTTGCATAGACCGACAATAAGACCGACTATATACAACAAAAGACAAAATTGTCTTATTTCTAATAAATATGCAGTTAGAGCTGATATAATAATAATAATAAATTATATATATTGCAAGAAAAAATGCATGCGAGATGATGAAATAGTCATTCAGTCCTTGCTAATGACCTGCAATTTTAGCAACTCGTTGAATTAAGTCATATGATGTAGAGAACACATTTGCGTATAATTGAGGAGCTGTTAATCGACGAGGTTGCAAAGTATCGGTATTTTATCAAAATACTGTGTGAGAATGACAGCCACACTGACTGCATCCTGAAAGGAGAATGACATGGGTGGTAGGCTACACGACAAACTTAAACCAGTGCTCTTCAAAGTGTGGCACGCGTACCATTTGGTGGTACGCCGAGCATTTCCAGATGGTGCGCGCAACATTTAAAAAACGAGGGAAATGAGGAATCAGCACAACAGTCGGCATACTGCATCACGACAATATTGCACAAGAAACGCGAGAAAACGATAATAAATATCACATAAAGTTTTTGTGCATATATATTTAAGCAAAACAGATAATTTCTTATTTTCTCACATGTCATATAAGATTGCCAATTACATGATTCATGATTTCTAACACGGTACATTGAAACAACATTCAAACAAATTCTAACAACGGTACATCTCATGTGACTTGTGAGAAAATAAGAAATTGTCTGTCATGCTAAATATAGCATATTGTTAAAAGATGCTTTTGTTCGTCGTCTATACCCACTGTCATTCTTCCGAATAAAACTGCAGGTACGCTTTGGGATGCTTATATTTGAAAGTGGTACGCCAAGCAAAAAGTGTGAAGACTTAAACGAACTTGACAATCGCCAGATTTCAGTGCATTAATTCAATAGAGACAAAGCCACCTCTTTACTACCCCGTCAGTTTGCTTTTTCTTTGTATATGTATTCTTTTTTATATGTATATCTTACGACGAACTATCTGACAATGCATTCAGTAGAGAACTGCAGTATTGTGTAATTTATATTTTCATTTCTTGGCATTATACGTATGGGGAGATTTATAGGTTTTGCATTACGCACTTGCTGAATCATGGTTCTCCGCCCTCAGGTATATCATATAATCGGCAAGTTCGACAGTTTTCAGAATATCAACCAGTGTTAGTCGGCACTCTTTATCAGATACACGAAAAATTGATATTAATTTGTCAGTTATCAGAATTATTGGAATATACAGACTGATGTTATAAATATAATAATAATACAATAGCTTATAATGCGAATGTTTAAAAATCTAGAACATATATCTAGAAAAATCTAGAATATATAAGAACTTCCAGATAGATATATCTTTTTGATACTGACTTACGCCTACAGATAACCTATTTCAACCAATTTACTCCATGTAGAAATAGAGGTTGAAAAGTCATAGAGTATAATTGCGGCGTTTCATGACGGAATGTTTAATTACATTATAAGGCTTCATTAGAGTTTTCGACTGGAGAAATGCGATACTATTGCTTCGCCGATCAGGGATGAAATTGTACAAATACAATATTGCACATTTATGAAGTAATCTAAAACGACTTCCGAGTCACTACATCGCTTGTATGAGCCAAATTGCGTTCTGTATTGTTGAAACATTGATGATATAATTGTGCTGCAATCGTCTGAACACTTCCTTTCGCTACCGTCCGAAGAAATTACCAGTCAGCATGATGTTGTTTTAGCGATAGACACGTAGATGATGCCGCGGATTCTTATTGCTTAAACATTATTCATAAAGCAATGGCAATAGAGTTGCTTTACGTTCTGATTTACTGCATCACTTTTTCTCTCAACATCAAAGAAAAACTACATTGGAATATGTAATCAGCATTTTAAGGGGAGTCATGGAAAATAAATGATCAAACTTCCTGAGTCCAACTTTGACTGCACCAGACTTATTCATTTCGATTAATTGATAACGAATTTCCAGAGGTGAATGATTGCAATAAACAGTCCGCTTTAGCCAATCCCTCTGATCAAACTTGATAACTGCATATATAGTCAAAACATTCCCGAATACAAGGCCTACTGTATTCTCTCAATCTTATTAGCAGTTAATAGCACGCATTACTAGGATGTAGCATGATGTAGCATTTGATTATCTGTTTTCAACTGGCTTGTGCACAGACTTTGAAAATGCAGTTCACATTGTCATAGATTATATAGGCCTGCAACTCATTAGACTAGTAAATAAGTCATCACGAGTATTACTGCTCATCATACAAAACATGATATCAAAGTGCGGATAATTGCATTGTGTAATATTGCATTGTAATAGGCAACTCTCGCTTATACGGATTCATGCACTTCATGTATGCTATGTGCAAATTCAAAATGTCTCATGGCATAAGTTGACCAAATAATGTCTGACGATCAAAGCCTTAACCAACCGGCATAGAGACACCAGCCAGGGTCCCATCCCCGACCGGCAGGTTTCGAATACGCCAGCCCGGCCGCGGCCACTTAAAGTCAAGCCGGTTCCAACCCTGTTATCTGGTGCTATCATCTTACTGAATCAATGATGTGAAAAATATCAGTTTTCTCTCCCGAGTAATTTAATGCCAGTAAATAATTACGAATAAAAAATATGTACACAACCGACGTTTCGGGTCCAGACCCTTTCTCAAGGCAAGGCAGCAATAAAATGACACAAAAAGTGTCACTCATTTTTTTCAAAAGTTTTCACATCATTGATTCATTATGGTCCTCCCGCCTTCAGCCATCTATTCTATCATCTTACTATTGGAAGTATGGGCGGTAAATTCCATTTTGTAGGTTGACGCAAATGTCTAAAAAATCCGTTGATTTCATGTCGCATTCCGTTATAATTTTCAATTTTTGGCTTTGGAAGATTTTAATTAAATCTTTCCTACACTTTTTCCTTTCACTTTGTGGTCCTGAACTTTTTCGAATGAGCGCGAGGCCATCATCTCGGTAAAGTCCAATGTTGTTGACTCCAAATCGTTCTGTGAGTTTCTCGAGTATAAATAAGCCCACAAGTTCGCAAATCTCGGGCCCGTCATATCTTCCCATGGTAACATCGAACATGTTGTTTTTTTTCTTCACCCATGGTGTTTGATGACTATAAAGTAACGATTTCCTTGCATGCATGATGACATGTACATCTTCTTCAGAGATATCAACCAATGTTCGGACGTAAGTGATGCTCTTTGTTAGCAGTTCTTCGGTGATTGAGGGGTAAAAGTCAACGATATCAAATTTAAGGAATGTAGAAGTTCCTTTTTCTGGGATATCTCCAAATGAGTTGATCACATCGTTTGAATTATTCCATTGTAGTATTTTCTTTTTGTTTATTATTGATTTATTGATGACGCCCAGAAGCTGTTTACTGGTCTTTCCAATTTCGCTTGATTTCGGATTGATTAGTCGACACGGGACGTTTATTTCAAAATTCTGTTTATGGTCTTTCAAAGTGATAAATGCCGGGCGAGGTGGACATTCCAATTGATTTTGTTTCACTGTTAATTTCAGATTCGGTAGTGGCATTTGCTTTTTTGTAGGACTTCGTGATGTTTTCCGTTAGAAGCTTTCGATAAGTTTCTTTTGATATTTCGTATAGGTTTGTTGTTTTGTCAGCAAACTCAAAAATATGTTCTTTGATCTTTGTATTTCATCTTTGTCTTCCGTCAAATTCTTTTGAAATTCATTGTTGTGGTCTTTAATTTGATTGCTTGAATTATCGCGTACAAATCGTCCTCGAAAGGATTTAAAAGTTCATTTGATGGTGGACAAGAATTTGTTTTGAAACCAAAGTCATTTCCTGTAGTGTTACGTTTGCTGTTAAAACACAACTTTCCAGCACATTCTTCTTATCAAATGTTCAACCTTCTGTACAAAAAGCTTAAGATACTCAACTTTTGATGGTAAAGGTATATTTTTAGTAGAATAGCCATTTTTTCTTCGAGAATCCATGTTATCCAATTTATTTGATTACTGCAAATTGGAAGAGTGCTCAACAAGTGCTTTGCCAATTTGGAGCTGTCTATATTGATAATGACATTTTTCCAACTTAAGTAGTCAAAGGGCTCAATGCTTGAGAAAAACAGAGCGTGATTTAAGTAAATAAGCAAGCGGAGTTGGACTACTTACTTATTGCCATAACTGCAAGTTTCACGGAAATACAATCATTGCCGATCGTCAGACAGCAATAAAAGGGAAGAATCTCAATATTAAAAATCAAGGCTATACATATACATTTGAATTCAAATTGACATACGGACATGTATTATGAGACTATGGTCAAATGTTGGATGAAAGAAATTTTCTGCGATGTCTACATGTCCATTCCACGTTGTTTCAAAATCAAACAAACAAGACAAAGAAAAAGAGCAAAATAAAAGAACAAATGAAGCAAGAGAAAGAAAATGAATAATGGTTTTCATTGCCATGCATACAGGGGTTATCAATGACAACAACCAGGTTAATGAAAAAACATGGACTGAATATTGCTCACAAACCAACATCAACAATAAAAAGTCAACTGGTTAAACCAAAGAGACAGGCACTTGAAATGGAGAAGAGAGATGAAGTCTACAGAATTCCTTGCTCTAACTGTAGACATGATTACATTGGACACACTAGTAAGCAACTGTCCACGCGTATACATGAATACCAGCTCGCAGTTAAGAGAATTGATCCGCGCTAGCAACACACTCGGCTGAAAGTGAACACGTCTTCAATTGGAAGGGAGCCAAACCGCTGTACATAGGCAAGATATCAAACTTCCATTCTAGTGCACTATTATCTACTTCTATGTATTCAAGTGTCGCATTGTCATTACTGTAGACTTAACTCAGAAGGTATGACTGTTTCATTACTGGACCATAGACTTCTAAATTTCTCTGGACAGATAGGTGAGCAAAATTTGAAATTATTTTCTACATGATCAGGCCAACCAACATTTGTGTTGCAAAAGATTGAATTTTGCAGCTTATCGAAGTGATAAATGCTATTTGAAATGAGTCTCTGTGCGATTCATTCGAATGCAAAATGCAAGCAAATAAGGTATACCGTTGCTGGCTGTGAACCGAAATGCAATGACCGTGTAACACAAATACATTCCTCTGCCTGCATGACAATGAAATTTGACTTTGTGATTGCATCGATTTAGTTGACAGTATTATATCCCAACTAAACATTCTTGTGTAACCTTGTGTGACGTCTTGTGTAACCTTCAATTCCATGAATCTGACCAATGACACCACGAAGGACATGGATTATCATGGCAAGCAATGAAGAAAAATTGAAGAAATTAAAAAGCGTGATCTAAAGTACAGTGCCATCAAAATTCCTTTATCTGTCTAGATGCTTCTTCTCTAAGCAACTACAAAGCCGCGATCCGGCATGGCCACGTTTTCAAGTATGTGTCCTGGCAATGGAAACACAATCGGGAGATTTCTTGTACTTGTATTTTAGACAATTTTGTCTAAAATTTAGAATGAAACCATTCCATCTTGGTTTGTGACATCTCAAAACGATAATGGACTAAAAATGGCGATTATAAGTTGAAATCTTCCCCACAGCATCGTCGCATCATTGACTGTCGAAAAATCTGCGAATGTTTTCATCTATCACAGAGACAAATCCATTCCAAGCATCATATAATGTATCAATCATCTATCACAAGCTTTCCAAGGTTGTCAATCTGATGACTTCTGGATAATCTCTGGATGACCAGCCAGTGATGGAAATTCGAAATTCGATTCAATTATGTAATACTTGGGAAAGACTGACAAACTTCCGTGAAGTCGAAGCCAACGGACGGAAGATCCAACCGAAGCTTTGATCTATGTAAGGGACAGCTTCGAGAGGAAAAGAGAAGCCACACCGATTTCCACACTATGAATGTCCTGAAATGAGGGGGAACAGAAAAGTGAACTATACGGAAATCTATCTTTGCATTAAATTTCATGAAAACATACATGATGGACACAATGTAGCATTATATCATGGATTTTCAGGGCAGAAATAAAAGACATAGACGAGGTTCCGCTAGCAGCCGAGACTGTCTGATATTTCTGCCCGAAAAATCCATGATAATGCTATTGTATGTAACTCTTGAGAGGTCTATGAATATTGCAATTCTTGATCGCTGTTAGTCACAGATAATGGGAGGATGAAGAAATATTTGATTGACTTTTATTGAAGTCTATGAGAGTTTCCTCTCTCAATAGATTTTAAATCATGAAAAGTTTGAAAATTTATGAATGTTTGCAAATGTGAATAGATTTAAAATTCAGATTTCTATCTAAAAATGATTTGAAACATCAGTTTACCAATTCATTCATTAATGGATTCTCAAGCTGGAGTGACAGACGACGGTTCATGGCCATCTGGTGCGGTGAGAATTCTATGTGAAATTGTCGGGCGTATAATGGTGCATTATGTACCTTCCAATGCCGGCAATAATACATTTCAAACTCATTTCAATCATTTCTATGACCTCCAAAGCCATCGAGAGTGAAATACAATAAGCATTTACAACCTGAGCAGCTACTTCTATAAGAAGGTCTGAACAGTTATCGAGCGATCCGACCGTGATGGAGACTCTTCTGAGACCAATGACCAATGCTCTGAAAAGCACAGCCAGATCACATTGAGAAGGGTTTTTGGATGGATGCGTGAAATGACTGGTGCATATTATTTTATCTCCATGCGTCACCTTACAGAGAGTGACATGAAAAGGAAAACAATAACTTTATTGAAGTTTTCCGGATTTAGTCTGAGAAATGTTGATGATAAAATATCATGTAGTCAACCACAGAAGATGAAGTAGTATGCAGGAGAATGTTTGCAGACAAAAACTGATTTCAATATGAATACTAATAATCGAGATGACATAAGTGGTGCTTGCTGCCCTTCACTCCTGAAATGTAAAAAATGTGATTTTTGTCGTGAGTGTGCTGTAACAAACAGTGAGTTGGCAATGTTCGACATCCCTAAAGCTGCAAAGTTTTTGAGTAAAATTTGTCATGGGAAGTCTTCTCCACCAAACGTATCTGTGCTTCAACTATGCATTCTTTGCTGGAGTGTATTGTATGAGATTAATAGTTTTCAATTTTCATATATAAACTTTATTTGTGAGAATAAACAATTTTTGCAGGTTATGCAAGTTATAACTGAAAGTGAATAATTTTCTAAGAAAATAGTATCTTTCTTTAAAAAATGAATGGACGGTGCTCAGACTCGATGAATATCATCACCACTTTTTCGATTACTCCTTCCTAAAATCTCGCAGGTCGCACGTACATAAATCAGATTTCCGAAATTTCAATGACATTTTTCAACATCATTTGCAATAAAATTGTTCATGAAATCTCAAATGCCTCAGTTCTGAGAAAGTTGTTAGAAGAAAAATCGCAAAATTAGCAAATAACGCGGAGGTTTAGCACATGAGTTTAGCGCAGAAGCATGTGTGAGCTCATGCGTCCTAACTCCAAATGTACATAAATATACATACATGTTGTGCTGGCAATATAACGTGCGTTGTGCTGACAGGCAACCTGGTTTCCAAATTGTTGATTATGCTTATTAACAGTCTATTTGTAAGATAGTCTAATTTAGGATTAGTGGGCTGAATATGTATAAGCCAATTTCAACCTATCTGTCCAGAGAAATTTAGAAGTCCATGATCAGACTCCTCTATTAATCGTCATATCGATATCGATGATATCTAATTACATCTCATACAGCAGATAGCAGATATCTTTATTTTGAACTTCCATCATTTCTCTCATTCTAATTTCTTTTGCATCATCCTTTTACCTGATTACGGACTGTAGCTACAGTTTGAAAATTGGTACTTTTATTATTTTAACTTGTTTTGGCTAATAATAATACTTAAATTGTCCTGAAACGCTTTTATTTCTGAATATACAGGGCTGGCCAAAAGTAACGCAAAATAGAAATGAGCTGCAATTTTCCTATTATTCAACATTTTGCATAGGATAGAGAATTAGGGGCACTAGCACGCTTGAAGATTTTTAGAATAATAGAAGAAATCTATTCAAAAAATACATACATGTACAAGTGCATCACAATAAATGTTCAAAATGACCTCCATTATTTTCGGTGACAAGCTGAGGTTGTCGAACAAGATGCGACACTGCAGCAGAGAACTCGGTAGCTGTCAGCTGGAAATCTCAGATCAAATTTTGTCTTCCAATTCTTCGATGCTTTCCGGTTTGTTCAGATGATACACGCAAGATTTAAGCATTCTCCAAAACCTGAAATCCAGAGGAGAACGATCTGGAGATCTCGCTGGACAAGGCTGCCCATATCCACGACCGTTCTGGTGGAAAATGTTTGCACAACAAATCTCGTACCGTCTTAGAATAATGCGGAGGTGCACTGTCATGTTGAAAAATGACTGAGTTAATCTTTCACTTTCTTCTAAGTTCTGGAATCACATGATCGGAGAGCATAGCACGGTAATTTTCACCATTGACAGTGCCATCGAAGAAAAACGGAGTTAGTTGGTAAGTTGCTGAGAATGCCAACCATAAACTTTCGGTGAATGCAAACTTTCTCTTTTCGAAGCTTATGGATCGTAGTAAGCCCATATGATACAGTTGTGCCTGTTAACTGTACCGTCCAGGTTAAAATAGGCCTCTTCACTCCATAACACGTTGGTCAACACGCCAGGAATTTTGTAACACCCAGTTCGCGAAATTCACTCGAGCTTCAGTCTGCCTCCGTGATGGACTGCATCAGGGATAAATGACAAGGATACATTCCTAGATGCTCCTTTAGTATTCAGAGAACAGTCCGTTACAACAGAATATTGGATGTGCGCGCCAGAAGAAGAAGCAATTTCAAGTTGATTCAGTGATGGAACAGACTGCACATACTCAATAACCAGCTCAGATCGTTCTTCGTTGAATGATGGGCGACCTGATTTTGGTACATCATGTAGAGAAAACATCTTTTCAAATTTGGATATCAGACGTGTGATGCTGCTGACAGAAAATACATGTCGAACAATTTTTGCTTTTGGTGTTGACGGCTGTCAAAATGGCAGTTGGACTTCGGTTACTAGCATAGAAAAATTGAACAAAGTATAAAGTCTGGACGGCAAATCCATCACGTTCACTCGAGAGAGTATCACATTTCGAAAAAACGGAATCAAGTGCTTATTATATGCGGCTCAAGCACACATTGAATTCAATATTTATGTTTGATATTCAACACGTTCGTTGGTGATCACGAGATCTGGATAAATGATTAAGTGAAGAGTTTGATTTTGTTCAGTTCTTGCTAGTTTTAATTTATCAAAAAGAGATATCTATGGAAGTATGACATAGTGTTCTTTGAGAATTGAAAGACAGGATTCGATCTGAGATTTCCAGCTGACAGCTATCGAGTTCTCTGCTGCAGTGTCGCATCTTGTTCGACAACCACAGCTTGTCACCGAAAATAATGGAGGTCAATTTGAACATTTATTGTGATGCACTTGTACATGTATGTATTTTTTGAATAGATTTCTTCTATTATTCTAAAAATCTTCAAGCGTGCTAGTGCCCCTAATTCTCTATCCTATGCAAAATGTTGAATAATAGGAAAATTGCAGCTCATCTCTATTTTGCGTTACTTTTATTATTTTTGCGTTATATGTATATAGAACCGATCATCATGCGAGTTAACAAAGGAAGTGCAATGATTTTTGAATTTTGAAGTCACTTTAGTAGAAGTCTTACTGCTGGAAATTCATAGAAGTTGAGTTATGTAGAAAATATCTTAGGTAGGCCAACATAGAATTTTTACTTGATGGAAGAAAGTTGGAACTTTTTCCTATGTCTGCAGGTTGATATTATTTCATTCCTTTTGTTTAGCATGTTGCTGTTGTATTTTGTCAGAATGAGATATTTTTCTGTTTGACATAATGAACAAATTCGTGTACCACTTTTATACTTTCTTGATTGTTCCAATATTTCCCATTTGACTGTAAAGGATTTGTCATTTTCTTTCAGGGACCAGATGTGCTTCGACAGTGTTGTTTCATTCATATATTGATAATTTGAGAAAGATTTTTTGTGATTATTGAATCGTGACTTGAACTCATCTTCTGTTTGGCCAATGTTTGTTTTCGTTTCATTTTCACTTGTGACCGCAGCTTGATAAACGATGCACTTTTGCAAGCATTCTCCATTCATTGGGCAAGCTGTCTTATTTCGGCAGTTGCATTTTCTCAAATGTTGATTTTCGTTTTTTTTTTGAAGTCAGGAGTTTATTGTTGTGTTGTTTGATCAATTGGCCCATGTTTGGCATACAACTGTAACTGACCTTGATTGTGTTTCGATTAAATAGTTTTCGGTAACGATGACATCTTGGAATATGGCTATCGATAAGCTGAAGGAATTTTCGTCCAATGTTTGTTTTGACGTTTTGGCTGTAAGGAGGATTAAACCATATTATTTTCCTTGTTTGTTTTCTTCTTACATTGTCATTTGGTTATATCTCAGTGTGCTATCATGACCACTATTTTTCAGAGCATTTTGGTAATGTTTTTTTACTTTGTCAAATTCAGTTTTGTCAGATGATAAGACTGTTAGCCGCTTTTCGATCATTTTTGGCAGATTGTCTAGAATCGTTGGTGTGTGATTTGAGTCTTTGTTCACATACATCGTTGCATTATTTGGTTTTGCATAAGGTCTGAATTTTCCTGTGGTTAGGTCGAAATGAATGTCCAGAAATTCTGTTGCTTTGATATTGCATTCAACTGTGATTTTAAGTTGTACTTCTTGAATATTTCGATTATATCTTTCCTTGCTCGATCGCTTTCAGGACCTGATGCCTTCTTCACAATTGCTAGTCCATCGTCTCGGCAAAGTCCTATATTATGAATTCCAAATTTGTTTGTCAACTCAGATAGGAGAAATAAACCAACCAACTCACACACTTCTGCTCCGTCAAAGCTCCCTTGTGTTACGTCAAATAATTCTTGGTTGTTTCTCTTGATCCAAATGTCAGTATTGTCAAATAGCAATGATTTTCTTGCATGCAAAATTGTATTTGTCTCGAATTCGGTAAAAGAGGTGAATTGCTTTGCAAATTCTATACTTTTCATCAGGGGATAGTAGCAACCCCATTGCAAATTCAATTCCAAAATGTGAAATGATGAGTCATCATGCTGACTCAGCCCCCCCCCTCTGGCAGGAAGGTGAGGGAGAGCGCCAATGATGTGATGGAAGGATGGGTCCGAGAGGAAGAAACCGTCCCCTCCCCCCCCTCTGGAAGGAAGGAAGGAAGGAGGAGTGATGAGGCAAGGGGTGGGAAGGAAGGCGGTAGGAATGTGTGAGGGATAGAGTGAGGAAAGGGCGGGTGTTGGTGGTTTTGGGATGAGAAAAGTCGTTTTTCGGGCAGAAGGAGGTCTCGGATGGGAAAACGGAGTGCAAATTCGGACGTTTTGGTCAATGTTGGGTCTAGGAACTTCTTCCCAACTCAATCGGAGAGAAAAAGTTCTGACCCCCCCCCTCGGCAACGATCTTCCAACTTTGGTTGTAGACATCGTAGAAAGTCGTGCAATAGCTCATTTGAAAGCTGGGAGTGAGACAAATTCAGTGGAAAACATGGCTTGTTCGTATCTTCCTTCGTTTAGAGGTGAGATGTTATTGAAAATTTGGGACATTGACGAAAAAACGACAGAGTTAGAATGTTTATGAAAATCGCTCTAGCAGGTGAAGCAAGCCTCGGACGGGAAAACAGAGACCAGATTTGGAATGAGCGTGCCATGTTACATCTGAATGTCATTCATGATATGTCTCCGAAGTGATAGGAAGAAAGATGACAGAAGCAGTAGAGTTTACGAATGAATTTTGTTCACTACGTTTTCATCGACAAAGTCTTCGTGGTGTGATTAGGGACTACATCATCTCCTTTCATCATGAAAAGGCAGACTTAGAATTTGCTATCGCTAAAGGTTACTTCGTTTTCCAACAGCTCATGGACAGTTTGATGAATAAAGATGTGAAAGGACGATTAGTTGCAGAGATTGAATTTGAGAAAGTGACTGATGAACATGCAGGTGAACGTGTAGTGTTTCATTTTGCATCCTATTCTGCAGAGACGATGCATGATCCCAAAGATTTCTATCAGCGACACATGGTGAAAATTGCATCTCGACTAGATTCATTTCATGAGCATGGATCCAACTTGCTCCTATGTCGCATAAAACACATTCATATTCAACTCAATGTGTTAAACTAAATTCGACTACAAGATTTGGGAAAAGCATTCATGAGTCAGACGTCCGCGTGCCTCCTTTTCCCTGCCGCAACGAAGTCAGGGGAGAAACGGAGGTCTCTGATTGGCTCACATAGTGTCAAATGTGGATTCGCAGGAGACTATAAAAGCAGACGTCTCCCCATTTTCTCTTCATTTCATTCTCTTGACTTGGAAAGCGTATGTGACTTGCTCAAGCCATTCTCCGTCTCAATTTTGTCTGATTCAATCCTGTTTCCAAATTTACAAGTGATTGTCATGACTGTGTGGCCTAAACCTTACCAACATTTTAGAAGAGAGACGCAGGAGAGTGTGTAGCCGATGATTGTAGAAGCTTATTTTGTTGAACCATCACCACCACCGCCGCCTCCACCACCTAGACGCTTTACCTTTAAGTCTTTTAGGGAATTGAAACTTAATTCGATCCTAAGACCAAGACCATTAATTTCCTGGACGATGACGAAGACTTAGACTTTGGTGATTAGCTTTAAATCATGTGAACGCTCCAAAAGGTCCTCTTAAGGGCCACCTCATATGTCACTGCTAAGCTAACAATTTTCTCTTCTCTGATGATCATGAATGTACTTAGTGGTATTATTTCGTTACAGACTGCCATGGCCATGAATCCTACTCCAACTGCTGCATCACTGAATCCTCAACATCTCGAGCTGTGGAATCCGAAAATTGAAAAGGTAATTCACTGCTATCCTACCTACAAACAACAGTGCTCTACAACGGTGTTCGACTCTATCTTCAAACGCCGGCGGTATACTTACCAAAAGTGGATACGCAAGTAAATCGTTGCGGTCAAAACCTGAGTATCCCTATTGATAATTGGTTGCGACAGCAGCTTGACATTTTAGAAGACGTTGTGAGGCAAAAGGCTCTTATTCCTACTGAACTATTACAGTTGTGGCCAGAAAAGAAAACTTCTTATTATAAACCATTGTATCGCGGCACTCGCTGCTATATTTTGCAAAGCAAGTATTGTAAAGTCACTTCAGGAGTGACAGTTGAACAATCAGTTGAAACAGAATTGTCATCGTTAGGTGCAGGCTTTTATTCATTTCATATTGAGGTGCCTGCTGTTTATGTGGGACCTCATCAATCTGACGGTAATTTGATTTCTCCCAATTTGCGCATTGCTCAAATTCATCATCAACCTGAGTTAACAGGACTTGATCACATTGAGAAAGTCATTGATTCTTGTGTCAAAGAGTGTCAAGAACCTGTCACTAAACCTAAACGTCGTCGCGCATCAAAGAAAGATGGTGCCACCACCAAAGAAAAATCTGAAGTATTGTAATCAGTTAGTATGTAGTGAATGTGGAAAACGCGGCCTTGCGCGTTATGTTCAAATAAAACATTGTCATCATGTTGTATGTATCTTTTGTTATGTAAAGGACAGACATCCTTGCAAAGTTCCTGCTCAATGTATTATCTTGTAATTAAGTCTTTTTGATATTGTAGGTTGTCATCTTCATAGACAGTGAGGGAACACCCATGCAGGAATTGAGTGCTATTGCAATGAGAGAAAGTGATCAAACTGTTGTTAGTGTATGTCATAGATTTGCCTACTGTCCTCCACACAAAGACGAATGGTCTAGACGTCATGTGCATGGACTTGATCCTTCTATTTTGATTCATATTGTATTTGAAAATGAAACGTATTTGATAAGTGATTTCAAACGGTGGCTGTCAGGTTTTCATATTGTTAAAATATTAGGAAATGATTCTGAACGAGAAGCAACAACACTTCAGGTGCACATTGATCATTTATATTTACCATGTTGGGTAGATCGTGTAAGACAAGACTATCATATGCATTGTGATCAAAAAAAGTTTAGAGATGAAATGACTTTCGACATGGCTATATGTCTCGGTGAGAGTCTTCACCTGTACAGACCAACATCCCATTGTAATACTAGAAATAAAGCTACCTACATTGCAAAACTCTCTTCACGCTGGCATTGTAGTCTCTATGACGTTTATGAACTGTATCTATATTATTGTCAACAGCATGGGTCTATGTGAAACATGTTTTTGCTCCTTGTGAATGAATGATGATCATTTTGTGAAGTGCATTCTGTACTTGTGAATTTTGTCTGGTGTTGAATAAACTTACAGTGGAACATGATTGTTATTTCTGTTTTATTCATAGTGGAAGTCATTGAAGCAATGTGAAATCTATAGTTACAACGTTTATGATGGCGCATCGTACCTTAAGTAACCACATGTGTCATTTGACACTTGATCAACAAGGATTCGATGGATTTTTACAAGATTGGAAACTTACATTTAAAATGAAGATGAATGATATGAAAGTAGTGCTCACTCAAAGCCTTCCTCTCTTCAAAAGATTGATGGAGAGTTTACAACCTCAAGATGTAGAGGGTGGACTCGTTGCATATATAGAGTTGAAAGATTTACAAAAACCACTTCGTTTTGGATCTTATTGCACAGAATGGATTACTCTTAGTGATCAATTTTATTGTCGTCATATGGAGAAAATTATGGAGAAAATAGAAGAGACATTGGAAGGAAATGCATACGTTGTTAAACATATCATGATTCAACTGACTGTGTTTACATCCACGACTTTGTTTGATGCGCGACACATTGTGTAGATGCAATAAAGTTTCCTTTTCACTGAGTATTTTGTAATGGTGTATAGAGCAACATGAGTCATTGCGCTTTGTGCATTACTATCAGGCTCTTTGTTAGATAAATGAATGCGTCTTTGTTCGAGAAAAGGGGCGTGTCATAACATGAGTCATTGCGCTTTGTTCATTACCATCAGGCTCTTTGTTAGATAAATGAATGCGTCTTTGTTCGCTAGAAGGGCGTGTCACTCAAGTCTTTGTGAGGACTAGAACGACTTTGTAAGAGGGAAGGTTTCCTTCCACGCAGTCAAAAGTTCACGTGCGATAACTCTTTGTCACATAACAAAGACAGGGAAAACGAGAAAAGGGAAACGTATGTGATTCGAGCTGGGTCTGCTTATAAAACGGACGACTGAGCTCATGGCAATCATTTCCGTCCTTGCGCTAACCATGCAGTTGCTCGAAGCCATCAACTCCTCTGCTCTCGCACTGGGTACACTGAACTCCCTTGCCTTAGCATCGGGTAACAATGCTTTCAATCAAAAGATAACTCATCATGGAGAAGCCGTAACCATAAAAACTCCAAGTCATCGGATAGATTATCTAAAGGTTATGTCAACAAAGTATGGACTGGCCGTGTGTGTGCCGTGAGACTATTGGACACGGTTACAATTCAATACTCTTGAAACATTCCTGAAAGAAAATCTCACCATTCCCAAAGAAATTGTTCGACACAATGGGAAGCGGCCACAAGTTCCCATCATGGAAAGACGATACATGTATGTGCATATGGATAGACACTGTCTCATCATCCATGAAAAGGAGGGCAGCGAATTCGACTTACTCAATTGCAAACCACTCCCCATTTTGGGAAAAGGATTCTACTCCTTCGAAATTAAAATTCAAACCATCTACATGGGTCCGCGCAGGGACGGAAGGTTGTTTACGTTGAATCCCTATCTTGTCTCCATCACCTTTAAAAATGATGTCCATGTTGATGATGATCAACTACAGTAACACTCTCCACACACTGAGAACGCACCATCGGTCTTTATGAGACCACGGCCTAACGACCACCGTATCAAGAAAGAAAATGTGCACTCACCATGCCACACATGAACATGACTCTCTCTCCTTCTTTCTTAGGCATACCCTTCTTCACTCAGGTTTTAATCATGTGGCATCATCAGCATGGCTCCATGTATCATGGAAAAGTCAGTGTGTTAAATTTCATGATACGAAACGTCAACTTCAGATAACTCTAGAACGCTTTCATCTACGAAGGTTACATCGCGCAATCCTATCCCACTCTTGCCGTGTCATTAACGTAGGAGACGGCATTGTATTTATTCGCATTCAAGAGATGATTCTACATAATGATCACTGCTACATTGTGATTCCAAAACCCTCATGGGAAAAGTATAAAAGGGAAGTTCACTCAACCCTCATGTCATTTATGAATCATGCTCCCCATCCGCATCATCAACGCCATGCGCGAAATGAATCTCAGAAGAGACATCGATTTAGAACAGTTGCATACCCATCTTCCCGATTCAGTCTATCATCGCGGTCGTCCACAAATGTTGGTCATTTGCATGAGCAACGGTCGAAATCTTCAAATCTTTCGCTGCGGCAAAATCCAAGTCCTAGGAAACCTTTCTCATTTCGTGATGCAGTCCATGTGTTACGAAGTCGTCAAGAAAATGCGAACACTCATGCCTCATCTTCGCCTCAGTCCCCTGACATTGAAGAATATAGTAGTGTCTGTTCAATTGAAGATGTTAGTGAATCTAGCCAACATTAAAACCAGTAATCATTGTATATTTTATGAAACTGAACTCTTTCCTACTGCTCTGATTCGGAAGTGGCATCCTGTACATATTGCAGTGTTTCACAACGGACATTGTATCATGACTGGTTTACGTGATATCAGTAAAGTAGCTGACATTAATGAATTTAATGCGTTGTCTGTATGAGTCACATTTAATAGAATCGTGTTAATCACATGATGCGTTTTGAATGAGTCATCGCAATGAACTATCTTCCACACACTGGTAGATGAAAAGGTCATCAACAAGGTTCTTCGCTTTATGATGAGTCAGCGCTATTTATAGACATGAAATGATGTCCACACACTTGTCGGTGAAAAGGTCACGCTGTCTGACGTGAGGCGCCATCGCTTTGTCTGATAAATAACGCCCACACACATGTCGGTGAAAAGGTTGAACAAGACTGATTAGATTCTTATCTATCTGACTGGCGCCTTACCCCTTCATGAGTCGTGTTATGAGACGTTATTGAAATCGTGTTAGGCAAAAATGTTGTTTAGCAATAGACTCAACCATGGCACCTGAAGTCAATACATTGAAACATGATGATTGCACGATTCGTTTTCATCAAGAGAGCTTCGGAGGCTTAATACAAGATTACATCCTTGAGTTTCAAAGGGAGGAGACAGAATTGGAAGCATGTTTAGACTACACACGAGAAATATTTACGGAGTTGATATCTTATTTCAAAGACAGTCTCATCAAGGCTCATTTAATTGCAAATGTCAATTACATTCATTTTGCACAAGGTGAAGCAGCGGAAAGTGTTGATTTTCAATTTCCTTCCTACGGACAAGAATATGTTACTGATGCTTCTGAGTTTTATACACGACATCTGCGGAAGATTATTTCTCGGATAAACAACTTTCATGGTTACGGCAATCATTTGCTTCTGAATAAAATAAACCAGATTGTCATTGCTATTAGTAAAAGGGTTTCAATGATGTTAAATCAAAGACCAAATAAAGTATTTTTTATGACACTTGTGTTGTGCTAAACTTTCTAATGCTGTTGTGAACACTGTTTTCATATAACATTCTAAACTCGCAGTCTCACTGCAGTAGAAATCTGCTTTTAGTAAACCTGATGAAGCTAATCTAACAGTCATGAAGTTTGAATTTTCTAATAGGGAAACATTTGACAACTCTCTCCAATAAAACTATTTAACACTGTGAAAGTAAGTTACAAGACAATCTACACTGTGCAGTAAAACCTTTTCGATAAAACTTTCTAATGCTGCTGTGAGATCGGTCAGTCATACAACTTCAATGATCAAACTTTATTTTCACAAACGTGCGTCGCGGTAAAACTAGTTGACTACACTGACACTTACATTTTATGATATGTGTGTTTCATAAAACATCATGATCAAACTTTTCTAACTATACATCAACCTGTGCTGCAGTAAAACTTTTACAAACCATGATACACTTTCTGACGACGGTGACAAGAGCTTGTTCACTAGCGAAGAGAGAAGTCTGTAATGTGTTGCATGTGGTGGAAGGGTGGCCTCCCATTTCATTCCATTCCATTCATCATTTTTCTTCCCCTCTGCATTCCATATCCGAAGATATGTGGCGGGCTTGGGACCGCTTTAGCTGCATTAGAAGGTTGGCCCTTAAAAGAGCCCATGGGTCGTTCTCGGGATGATTGGAGGAATATGGGACTCAAGCTTGCCGCTTCGTCTCCGGCTCGTTGACGGAAGCAGGTGGGCGCTTCTCATTGATATCTGTAAAGAAAGAAGTTGTAGTCATCATCTTGACTTCTAAGTTACTTGCTTTAACTTACAAAGCTTCTCCGGACGTGGTTCATATAGGAATCCTGTGATGTCATCCGAGTGGTTGAATGTAAAGTGAAGACAGTCAACACCCTTCTTCAGTCTGGAGTAGCACCGCTCACCTCTTCCTCGCTCGTAGAGAAGTGGCTCCGCTATCACCTCTCCCGTCTTGATTGGGATGTGTAGACGACTTGATCTCTGTCGCTTCTTATCACTGTCTTGTACCTTACAATGTAGCTCCTGATTGCTCTCAATCACCTTCCCCAACTGCCTCCGCAACCCTTCGATCTCCTCTCCGATCCGCCTCATCTCCTTCTCTCTTTTCTCCTTCTCAACTAGCAAGCCTTCTTCTCTCGCATTGCGCGACAGATTCTTGAACCTTTCACGCTCCAACTCGCCTTCTTTTTCATTTAACGCCTCCGTCACCTTCTTCAGCTCCTGTGTCATTCGCGAAAAATTCTCTGATTTCTGCTTATAGTAGAAAGCATCTTCCTTCCACTTAGCAAGATCTTTTTCCAGCTTTTCATGCTTGGCAAGCAGTGGCGGACGATCTTGAAATGTGCGACATTGAGTTACAATTCCGCTACTTCTCGCTGACTCTGTCTCGTTATCGAGATCAACTTTGTTGGCTCCTTCCTCAGCCTCCCCTTCACTCTCGCTACTGGTCTCACTGAGATCAGAAGTCGACTGTGGTGCTGACTCGCTCAGGGCTGGAGTAGCTTCTGGTGGTACAATTGCAGCGACTGCCTGCTGATTTTCAAGCGTCTTTAGTTCTATGGGAAATAATCTTTCTTTCTCTGCCTCTGTGAGCTCTTCCTGCTCACATTCGCTGTGTGTGGAGTGCCATTCCGTTGGTGTCTCTAATAGACGTGAAACTTGGTGTTTGCTGCAAAAGTAGCGCAGCCCACCCACCTGCTTCTTATTCGCACACTTGTGCTTTTTAAATCCGTCAATCTTAAATACTTTTGAGCAGGAGCACAACTTGTACGTTGTTCGCACATTTGCGGCTTTAGGCATTTTTCTGAAGTGAAATGGGAAAAACAATGATTATAAGTCTGTAAACGTTTGATAGCAAACGATTGATTCCTAGTTTATAAAATTCCTAATTTATGAAACTCTAAAGATTGTTCGCATTCGTTTGATAGCAAACGAATGATTCCTAGTTTGTGAAACTCTGAAGCTTCTTAACAAACTTTGTCAGAGCACTCACCGTTCGTCTTGGAACTTGAAACAGGAGTGAAGACTAGAGAAAAGTCGCGGTTTATATACCCAGCGAGCACAAAGCCATGATTCAAACCGTCCTTATTTGGCCATGCGTTTGACATGACAACGGCGGTTTTATCATTTATGGGCATCGGCAGTCACCATGCTTTCAGTAGCCAACTCCCAACTCAAAGACTGGTTACCATATGACGCGAAAAGGTTTGACGTCAATGCCTGCAGTAACTGTCTCATTTTTACCAAGTTACAATGACAAACGATAGACGTTGCCAACCCTGATTTACTGAGGCTAGACGAGATTTCACAGAGGCCTGATAACAGAAGCCATAGCGACTTGATAGCAAGCGTTTAGGTGTTAAGATCTTGAATCCGTTACAGGCATTACTCAGAGGGGATCCTATCCCAGCTACAAGGCCTCGACCCACGAATCCAACCTCGGACGAACAGAGCGTGCGTCATGTCACTGTGTTGGTATCCGGGCCCCGATTTTAACATAAAAATCGGTGGAGTTATTTACAAGAGGAAACATCCCAAGTCGTTGCTTTGATCAGCTTGATAGCAAGCCGTAGAGAGCTTCATTCACTAGCGTTTTGCAATGTAGATGTTTAGAGGCCACCCATGACAAGATAGCTAAGACTCAACCGATTGGCGTTCAAAGTGCTACGTTGAGAACTGTATCAAATGCCCAACATGAGACATGAGCTGCCCCAGCGGTTTCGGTCTAAACTATGACACACTCCATTGCCACACTCATCACTACGGCATCGTCCGCCGTCCCGAAGGAACACCCTGTCAGTGGAATATTACAGCAAAACTCTCCGTGTCTTGCTCGCTTTCAAAGAAAAGCTGCTTGTAACATGAGAAGACTGGCTCAGTCATCACTAAAAATCCTTTCATTGACTTCAGCAGGGTCGAAAACCCCAGAAAACCTCCAAAACTAGTGAATTTAAATTTTTCAACTTTTTAGCACTACTTATGAAATTTTATAAGTAGTTTATCACTTAGGGCAGGTCAATAGCAACCGAACCTTTTTTGAATCAAGTCAAACGGACTTGTAGAAGCAAAGTTACAAGCCTTTAAAGTTTTGGAGTCTTTTATGGCCTGGAGACGAAGGCCATCTCCTGGCTAACCTCTGACTTCAGCAATGAAATTTTCTAAGTCGGTTAATACAGAAACCCGGAATTTGGAATGTCCGAAGCTATCATCGGAGCTCAGAGAGACGACCTACCTTTGACAATCGCTCTCGTCTTAATGAAAAGTCTCTGTCGGTTCCCTGCTTATATAGTTTGTGGCGATCAGCTGATGACGTAAGATCCATCGTCCAAAAACTTTAAACCCGTCTATCTCCGGTTCTAGTGCTCCGATTGAGCTGGAAATTCACCATTCCCACGTAGAATTTGACGCTGAATCCGAATCTGTCCTCCATTTTCCCATCCAATGCTTCGTTTTGGCTCTACAGCCTGCAGCCATCGCAAAAATTCTAACGTCTTCGTTTTTCGGAAAAATGATGAAAAATTTTTTCTCTCCGATGGCTTTCAAATTCACCATGCGAAGCAGAATTTGACGCTGATTCCAAATCTGGTCTCTGATTTCCCTCCGAGGCTTGCTTCACCCGCTAGAGCGATTTTCATAAACATTCTAACTAGTTTTTTCGTCAATGTCCCAAATTTTCAATAACATCTCACCTCTAAACGAAGGAAGATACGAACAAGCCATGTTTTCCACTGAATTTGTCTCACTCCCAGCTTTCAAATGAGCTATTGCACGACTTTCTACGATGTCTACAACCAAAGTTGGAAGATCGTTGCCGAGGGGGGGGGTCAGAACTTTTTCTCTCCGATTGAGTTGGGAAGAAGTTCCTAGACCCAACATTGACCAAAACGTCCGAATTTGCACTCCGTTTTCCCATCCGAGACCTCCTTCTGCCCGAAAAACGACTTTTCTTATCCAAAAAACCTCCAAAACCTGCCTTTTTCAACTCTGACGTTCTCCTGCCATTTTCCTCCCTAAACCCAAGAAAATTAGTCCAAACTGAGCTTTCCACTACATTTTTCTCACTCTTAGCTTTCAAATGAGCTATTGCACGACCTTCTACGATGTCTACAACCAAAGTTGGAAGATCGTTGCCGAGGGGGGGGGGTCAGAACTTTTTCTCTCCGATTGAGTTGGGAAGAAGTTCCTAGACCCAACATTGACCAAAACGTCCGAATTTGCACTCCGTTTTCCCATCCGAGACCTCCTTCTGCCCGAAAAACGACTTTTCTCATCCCAAAACCACCATCACCCGCCCTTTCCTCACTCTATCCCTCACACATTCCTACCGCCTTCCTTCCCACCCCTTGCCTCATCACTCCTCCTTCCTTCCTTCCTTCCTTCCAGAGGGGGGGGGGAGGGGACGGTTTCTTCCTCTCGGACCCATCCTTCCATCACATCCTTGGCGCTCTCCCTCACCTTCCTGCCAGAGGGGGGGTGAGTCAGCATGATGACTCATCATTTCACATTTTGGAATTGAATTTGCAATGGGGTTACTACTGGGAATCTTTCGTAATGGACGGGTAGAAGTCGACTATATCGAATTTCATGAACTTGCAGTTGGGTTTGTCATCAATTGACTTGTACCAATCTATAACTGAAGATGATTGTTTCCATTGAAGGACGTTTGTTGCCTTGCGTATTGTGTTGTTGTGCTTATCTAATATATGTTTGCCGATCAAACCAATCTCTGACTTAGCAGGATTGATGAGTCTGCACTTCAACGTGTTTGGAAAATTATCCTTATGATCTTTGAAAGTCAAAAATGCTGGTTTTTGAGAATACTGTTCATGCGATTATCGATTCAATAAGTTTTTGCAATTTCTTTGGCTTCTTTGTTGATCTCATTTGTTTGTAGACAGTCACTTTTCTTGTAAGTTTGTGTAATATTGTCATTTAATGTTTTGCAATATACACTGTACTTCTTTTGAAATTTCATAAACATTATCCGTTTTGTCAGCAAAAACAATAACTTTGATTGTTGAATGGTTTTCTTATCACGGTTCAATTCAGATAAAAATTCATTATTCCATGTTTTGAACTCTATATTTTGAATTAGTTCGTATATTGATTGTTCGAATGCTTTCAAATGTTCATCTGATGGCGGTCATTTGTTCGCTTCTAGTCCAAATGTCTGTATGGGATTTTCACTGTTACTCGACTGGTTACCGAAAACTATTTAATCGAAACACAATCAAGGTCAGTTACAGTTGTATGCCAAACATGGGCCAATTGATCAAACAACACAACAATAAACTCCTGACTTCAAAAGAAAACGAAAATCAACATTTGAGAAAATGCAACTGCCGAAATAAGACTGCTTGCCCAATGAATGGAGAATGCTTGCAAAAGTGCATCGTTTATCAAGCTGCGGTCACAAGTGAAAATGAAACGAAAACAAACATTGGCCAAACAGAAGATGAGTTCAAGTCACGATTCAATAATCACAAAAAATCTTTCTCAAATTATCAATATATGAATGAAACAACACTGTCGAAGCACATCTGGTCCCTGAAAGAAAATGACAAATCCTTTACAGTCAAATGGGAAATATTGGAACAATCAAGAAAGTATAAAAGTGGTACACGAATTTGTTCATTATGTCAAACAGAAAAATATCTCATTCTGACAAAATACAACAGCAACATGCTAAACAAAAGGAATGAAATAATATCAACCTGCAGACATAGGAAAAAGTTCCAACTTTCTTCCATCAAGTAAAAATTCTATGTTGGCCTACCTAAGATATTTTCTACATAACTCAACTTCTATGAATTTCCAGCAGTAAGACTTCTACTAAAGTGACTTCAAAATTCAAAAATCATTGCACTTCCTTTGTTAACTCGTATGATGATCGGTTCTCCGTGAAGCTAAAAGTACTTATATAACGAAAGAAGGTCTTTTCCAAACTTTTTATTATACATATATATACCAAAATCGACCCAAAGAAAACTCAAAAATCTCTCATATTCCCAACCGGTTTCGCTCCCTAACTTGGGAAGCTTGTCAAGGGAATGAATTTATTATATTCAAAATCATCTATATACACAAATAAGAATAAGATATCAAACTGAAATTCAAAATCAATAGTCATTGAGGGTTGGCCTCAGTAAAGCTATGATGCGGCGCTCCATAGATTCCCTGTCAATCTTAGTGCTTGCAGGTGACATTTGGAATAGAGGAGCAGCTTCAAACTTAGAAGCTAGATTTTTAGCACAGCTCATAATATGCTTACTAACGCTTACTAATATAATGTTTACTCATAATATGCTTACTATGTTTAAAAAATAAAGGATAGAGCAAAAATTTACCAATCGAAAAATGTTCAACTTTTAATATCGATGCATTTCAATGTCCTTCGGACAAACATGTTCACGATAAAAGGCAAACAGGATATGAAATTCAAAATCACTGAAAAGTCAGAAATGTATGAGAATTGAGATATAGAGTTTAAGGAAATGTGAAGATAACATAGCACAATAAGGCAAAAAGGTTTCATGAGTAGAAAATTTTGGACAATTGACATCATTGACAATGCATGTCCTAATTTCTATGTTTGTATAATTTTGAAATACAAATCATTCCCTTTGACAAGCTCATGAAGAGCAGAAACCGGTCAGGGAATAAGAGATTTCGAGTTTTCCTTTAGAATTTGGTATTTTACATATATATATATATATATATATATATATATATATATATATGCACTCGGTAATGATGTCGAAACTCAAAAAAGTGCTCAACTATGATAGGAGCAAGTTATATACTATATAGGTATATATCATAATATATAATATTATATATATTAATTTCAAACAAACCTTTCTATTTTCAAAGTACACAACTTTGATGAAATAAATCGTCTTAATGCAGACGACACGTTTTTTCCTGTCACGCTCGTGTTCTACAAACTTTGATTCCGAGAGTCTCGAGACAATAACACGATCTGTGTCTGCAACATCAATTTAATACGTGTATATTCATCAGATGTGACTTAGCAAATTAATGACAATTATAAAACTCATTCCCATTCACAAAATTAGTCGACTGTAGAAATCCCTTTCGTCATTTGAACGTTTTAAGACAAGTGAAACTAGTGAAACAAAGTGACCACAGTATGTTCGTCATGAAAAATGTTTTTTTGAGGCCAACTGCGATGTGTGCGGAAGTGAGAATGCACGTGGCACGCATACACAGCAATTTGTATTTTCATCAGAAAATTGAATTCATCACTCTCAAATTACATGTTGTTAAAACTTTATTGGCAAAGTTTTAGGACTTCGAGCACGCGAATTTGCCCCATAAAGAAAAAGATCCTTTTCAGTGAAGATATTTTTATACTTGAAACTTTAATTTTCAGAGAAAGGACATTGACCAAGAGACAAAAACGGTTTCTACAAAAAAGGTACGATTTACACAATTATGTACAATTGACATCGCAAATATGCAATGACTTACCGATTAGTCGATAAACTAGCACCAACAAAACTTAAAGACTATACTTGATGCATGGACTGTACAAAGAAGATTTTAGCTTATCAGTTCAAAATTCAAAGATGGTCACAAGTGAGTTCGATATGATAGTCTTTGCCAGGAAAATCATGCATAGATCTCACATAAGTTACATAACTAGCGCATCCATAGAAATACAAACAAACAAAGAAATGCGACGCCAAAACTAATAAAGTGATCTCTACATCTTTCAACAAACATCATAGACTTCAAAACGACATACATTAAAGATCTCTTGACTTAGACATCGGACCAAAGACAAACATCAGGATAACAATGAAGCACAGAAAGAAAAAACCGCATAACAGCATTCGAACTCAACACATGTATTTGTCCTTTACTTTCAGCATGTGTAAAAAGGACGGAAGGCAAAAAAGTGTAGAGGACTGAAAGGAAACCTGCAAATGCCGTTCGATAAATTACAAAAGCGCAAAAATGTAAAAAGACACATTGATTACATAATGCAAGCAAATAACTGATCATGAAAATGCATGTGCCACTACGTCAACAAATACTCACGTGCTCATCCGCTCAAAGCTTTGCCATTAAAAAAACTCTTACATTAACCAAGACGTCATTTAAGTGAAATAAAAATGCATTTACTTATTATTTTTCCGAAAAAAGTAATTGAAAAATAGCGTTGCGATTTTGCATATTTATAATCAAAAAATGAATTAATGTTGGGTGTATGTCAAAAAGACAGCGGGGGATTACGACAACTAAGTTCACTCACAAATTTTGTCAGTAGAACTCAAAAGTATGTTTTCTTCTTCTGTCCTTTTGTCTGTGACATCGCTATTAGCAGTCACTGAAATGTCGTGCATATTTACGCACTTTTCTTTGAATCGGACGCCTATTTCTCTGCCATTTTATTAGCATTCCGTGCTTAAGATACAAAGATACTCGTACCTTTCTAGGTATACACAGATTGAAGATCACTGCGATTGAAGGATTGTAAGTTTCTTTCGTGATATTCATTAATTGGTGGGAATTATTGGATTTGGTTGAGAACATAAACAGACTTTGCATTTGAAACAAGCAATTGGTATTTGCATTTAAAATGTACATAGTGAAATCAACAAGTACAGCTAAACTCGTCAACATGAAGCACTTGCAACGTAAAACTCCTTTGATAAATCAAAATAACGCATTGCATGTATGTAAGATAAAAGGGAATTCTATGACAAAGAGCTGATACTTTTCTCCTATGACAGCTCTTTACTAATTGCATTATAATTTTGCACAAATATTTTTAAATCAACTTCACTGTCAAGCGTGTTGGCCGTGTCAACTCCGTTCTGAATTGCTGATGAAGTGCGCCACCTGGTCATTCCACCCGTCGTTTCATGTGAATCTTGGATTTTGTGCTCACCTTTGGAGTAAAACTTATATTAATTCATTGGGAGTAAAACTTATCTGCCTCTGTCTGCGTTGGCTGTCTGCGTGGTGTCATTACTTGATCGATTTCATCGGTGTCGCATCATCCAATTGATTGAATTTCCCAAGTTCAATAAGTCTTTCTCCTGTTGTCACAGTAGTCTGACGTAGTGCTTCGGGTTTGCATTCCAAGGTTCTAGTGTTCGACTCCCAGCGTGTCGGTTTCATTTTTTCGCTCACCATCAGACCTCACCACGTACACCACGCCCCAAGTCAATCACCTTGAATGATATGCCAGTCTTAAAGTAACAAGAACTGAGATAATCGCCAGTTGCGATCTGAAAGCTCTCTGAGCTAAAAAGAGAAAATGACGAACGCAAAGCCGAAATGAACAAAATATCTAATACTGCATTCTGTACCAACACAGAAACACTGGAGGAGTCTGATTTGAGAATATGGAAGCGAAATAGTGTCATTTTATCTGTTTTACCGGAAGTAATAGAGTTCATATTCATATTGGCAAAACAAGAAAAAAGCAAGTCCTTTTTTGACTTTGCGGTCGAGTTTCTATTCAGCTATTCAAGTTACAAAGCATATTGGTACTTCGGCGTCCCGCGCCTTCAAAATGGTCGATAGAACTAGGTTGACAAGAACTAGGTCCACCTAGTTCTATCAACGAGTTCGAGTATTTCGAACACTAGAGGCGTGATAGTCTCTCTCAGCATCTTCAAGAGTTCAATGGGGACTGCTGAACATCCTGGTGCTTTGCCAGCTTTCATTTTATCCATCGCTATCTTTACTTCATCAGCGATGATGTTCCGCACTGGGCCTCCAGTAGGCGCAACTTCCAGTCTTTCTGCACATTGTCTGCACTTTGACGCGATTTCACTCTTTCGATTGATTAAATGTCATATTTTGCAATAGCTATTTGCAATAGCTCAGTGAGACATACGTCACAGTAATGAAGCATTGGCTTTTGTAGAGACGACGGTTTGGGCGTCCTGAGAGAGAGAGAGTATGATTTATTCACGAAACTGATGATACAAGGCATAATCGAAAATATACATAAAACTAGTAAGGCAAGGAAGTTAAAATGAAATGAAGTCAAGTTGTGCTCACTCCGCTGAGCTGCTGCAATTGTTTTCGAATTGCCTGCAACACTGTTTGTGATTGGTGACTCGTCAATCGGGTTTCCTTGGTCATCTTGTTCCAAAAACTTGTTCCGTAATAACGTATTGATTTTTGACCGAACGTCTTAGTGGAGCATTTTGGTTGTCTGAAAATGTTTCTTCTGGATTCGATTGGAGACTCATCAAATAGCTGAAGGAAAACAATGGTGCATATCCAGGGTTACACTGAAATTTCCTTATAAAGTCTATCGCACTTTCATCCTTTGATTTTCTCATCGTGCTCTCAATTGATTTCATTATTCGAAATAACGATAGGTGCCATTTTTCGTTTAAAGTCGGAGTATTCAGACGATCCTGCAATTGACGGAGTGGAGCTCTGTAGTCTCTCAGGGCGTGTCTTAGGCATCGCTCATACATGTGTTCTAGTTTTCGTTTTGCGGTAGGCGACGAGAAAATAGGGAGAGATGATGAATACTCGAAGTGAAGCATGACATAGGTCTGAATAAGCCTCCATCGCGTTTTTTTATTTACCATGCGCTTTAGCCGATTTATTCCACATAGTTTCCAAGCTACCGTTCGCGTTGTTTTGCTAGAATGCATTTCGTATCGAAATTTATTGTCAATGTTGACTCCCAGCAATTTGATCATACTCACTTGTTACCTCATGACCATCGATTGAAATACTAAGCCCATCCATCCGAATTTCGTCCAAGACCCATCAATTGAAATTTTTTTGAATTTAAAGTAAGGTTGTTCTCCTTGAACCATCTTAGAATATCTGGCATCGCAGATATCAACTTATTCTCAACGTTAGCTAATGCATCATCGATCATCCATATCGTTATATCGTCTGCGTAAGCTGCAATGTCTGCTCCATGAGATTGGACGAGTACAATTAAGTCGTTCATGAAGTAATTCCAGAGTATGGGTCCCAACTGAGAACCTTGCGGGATTCCTTTGCTTGTACCACAAGAATGCTCCGATTGTGTTCCATTTATTCTTAGATAATTTCTTCGATCACTCAAATATGACCTCATTAACCCATTAGTGCCGGATTTTTTTTATCGAAGATTTATCTGTCATCGTGTTTATTTAGGTCTGTCAATATATTAAATAGTGGGTATGAGCCTAGGAAGATAATTGCTGAAAAAATTGAGCAATTTTTTTCTGTGGTAGAAAAATCGACCTTTCGGCACTTGCATACTAAATTCAGCTACATATTAAATTCAGCTTATGATGCAATTACTGGTGTTATAGTTACCTATTATTCAATATTCAAAATGAAAACAACATCTAGATGCTCTGAAATTAGTCATCTGTTTATAAAACATGCGCTAGACACATGCGAACACTTGCAGATTTTTGTCTTTCAAACAACGTTATCTGCGAAAAATCACACTACAGTGCATATCGAAACATACTAGAATTTGTATACGACATGTCTGTCACTACTGTGTATGAAACAACTTAAAGCACTTGGGATGCAATGCCACACTGCATTTTTCACATCTCAAATCTGTACGCTCACTGCAAGCACG
This sequence comes from Prostheceraeus crozeri, assembly GCA_907163375.1. Classification (NCBI taxonomy): domain Eukaryota; kingdom Metazoa; phylum Platyhelminthes; order Polycladida; family Euryleptidae; genus Prostheceraeus; species Prostheceraeus crozeri. The sequence goes on along the minus strand of CAJQUW010014163.1, from coordinate 192,264 downwards.
GCATCTTCCACTCGGGAGGGAGGATTTAACAGGCCAGGGATTACGGCCGGCCATCACATCGCAGAGTTGAAATATTTCTGGAAAGAAGCGATGGTCTTCCAACTCTGCGTCCTTGTTCTCCATGATTTGAAGTAAGTGAAATCACAACACTACGTTGATAATCCAACAAGGATATATATCAAGACGTCTTTCACGTCTTGATAGAATCTCCATGAATTCACCAGCAGAGCATTGCAAATCCACGAAAATATTGTATAATACCATTTCCGGGAGAGTGATGTGATTCGGTAATTGTTTATACACTGATCGGCGAGATCCACACCACCCATATTTTCGTTGTATTTGCAGATTACATGCGGTATGGGCAGATTCACGTATTTTCTTTTTGATCGGTCATAGCGTCGCACAGCTTTCAGTGGATTCGCAGAGATCGTATTGGAAACCACTGTGACATTTTTGCTGTCCATCCACGGGGTTACGACATTTTGTCCATCGGAGTAAGATTCACAGAAGCCCCGTCCATTATTGCGAATGGGTGATTTGTCCAATAAAGGGCATTTCTCAATTCGATTGGATCTAATAGTGGAAGTTGCAGAAATTCCCAATTCTGAAAGATAGTCTAGAAGAGTGAGGAAAAGTAATTGTCAAAATACAAATGAGCTCCGGGTTTGACCTGGCATTCATCAATCAATTATGCGACAACATTTCCTCCGTGTCCCAAACCAAAGTCGCTGATCTGCGTTCCGGCTCCACAATACGGCTCCAAATGATACAAATAATCATCCGAAGAAGCCATAGACCATAACTTATATCCAAATTTGATCGGCTTTGCTCGCATGTACTGTTTGGAACCATGACATCCAAAATATTTGATCATGGATTCATCAGTACTGATGTCTTTCGCAAATGGCAAGATTTTCGATTTTTTGTTGAAGTATTCAAAGGGTGAGCGAACTTTGTAGAATCGATCGTTGTTGATCAGTGAGTTATTATTGAAATGCAAATAGCGTAGAATGGCTTCAAAACGATCCCGGCGCACATACTGAGATGCTCCTTCTGAAGAAATGTCAGTGTCCTTGCACCAATGCAATCGTTTAGATGGTAGACGGAAGTAACCTGACCGCAGTATCAAAGCAACAAAAGTCTTCATTTCATCGATGGTGACGTTCAGGAAATAATCATTTTGACAAGCATACAAATTTGATTCATTTACGATAGTCTCAAAGAACTCGTCATCAAAAAACAGATAAAATGAATCACACGTATTTGAAATCTTGGAGCGAACTGAATGAAATTCCGGGTGGAGATTGGGAGAATAAGGCGGAGGGAGAAATGACGACGAGTCGGAGTTATTCCAACAGCGAGAAGTCTTCTTACGTCGCTTTGTCGCAGGCGGATCAGTAACGTCGGACTCTGGAGGAAGAAAATCCTCGTCGATATCATGAAAAATTTCAACTTCAGTCTTCAATATCCTGGCAGGTAGATGGTTGATAGATGGAAATTCCTCGTTATCCGAAATGTCACTGTCTTCATCCGATTTTGTTCCAGCATCTTCGATAGGCGGCAAAATAGCGACATCATCACTCCAGTCCTCGGCAATCAAATTGGCGATTTCATCTAATGTCATTTTTCGTACTGGCTTCATCATGGTAGTGGCTGGCATAAAGTGACTGGGAAGGCTATTGCTTTCAATGATATAAACCCAACGGGAAATTCAAAATTGTAGATATCTACGACGATGACATAGCTCTAACACTTTCTGCAGCTGTCTACATTGTCATGCTCGTGGCCAACAAAGAAAAATCCAGTCGCTTTAGGACAGACAGTAAATACTTAGTTTGTGTTGCCATCATGTAGATTTGGAGTGGCAAGTGACGAATGGTAGATTTTTCTACCTGACACAAATTAATCAATATTTCACTGTTGTACTATTTTATTTTGTCACTGACACTTCAGGTGGAAAGAAACATACATAATCAACCAAAATGCATCAACCTTGACAAAGTGTTACTAGCATATCATGATGATATTTGCATGTCAAACATGCAAATGAAAATTGACATCGTGAAGGTAAGTACGCATTCAAAATCGCTTCCTGCCACAAAATAAGGAAAGTATAATAAAAACTAATTAATGTCATTTATGACGAAGTATCTCCTGAGTGCATATCATGAGAATAGGTTTTCATTTTATGCTTGGAACCTTTGTAAATTTGCTAAAAAGTGACGTGGTAGAAAAATCTACCATTCGGCACTAATGGGTTAATTGCAAAGCGGACGCTCCCAAACCATATGCCCTCAGTTTTCTAGCGAGCAGAACATGGTTGACATTATCGAAGGCTGCCGAAAGATCCAATGACAGTACTCCAACACATTTCTTTAGATCGATTGCTTTCTTCCATGATTCAGTCATGTAAAGAAGGGCAGATTCGGTGCTATGATTTGGTTTATAGGCGAACTGGATAGGGAAAGTAAAGGCAAGATATACCTTGATAATTGCTGAGTCATTATACTTTCAAAAACTTTGGAGATTTGTGATAATACAGTGACCGGTCGGTACCTCTTGACATCAGTTCTGTTCCCACTTTTGAAAACAGGTTCTGATCCAACTTTTAAATCTGACGGGAATTCACACAGACATATGATTGAGTTAAATATAGATGACAGTACAATGCTGATCATCGGTGCAGAAAACTTTACTGCACGGGATGAAATGCCATCAGTACCCGTTGATCTTGATGTTTTCACTTTCTTTTGTATTATTCCTTCTACAAGTGAAGGTGAAGTTTTTGAAAACTCAAACGTTTGTTTCTTTGTGATACTTTTTTCAATCAACTGAATACTTGTGTGGTTATTATCAATATTCTGGTTGACATTCTGTCGGCTTTCTGTCATTATTTTCTGGAAATGTTCACCGAATTGTCTCTCCACATCTTTATCATCAACATGATATTTATTCTTTTCTTCATCGACTAAAATGATTTTACTTCGATCTCTCACTTTTTTGCTTTGGAAATATCCTCCGAACGTTCGATGGAAATCCTTATGGTTTTCAGATTCTCATTTGGTTTTAAAATATGCAACTGCATTTCTACGGTTTAGTTTTCTTTTGGTTTTCTGCCAGAATAACTTTTGTTTCCATGGATATGAGTCTTTTATTCGCTTACCAGTAGTCTTATCAAACGGCGTGCGATTTAACCACATGTGCTTTTGTCGTCTAGCATGCGCAATTTCTCCATTGAACCATGGATGACTGTTGGTTTTTATTGTTACAGTTTTCCATGGTGCATGTCTGTCTAGAATATCGATGAATAACGATTGGAAAAAATTATATTGATCATCAACTGTGTAAAATATTTCTGCAACACCAAAAACAGGAAGCGCAGACGATAAATCGTTGATAAATTTCTTTTGATCAAAATTTTTGAATGACCGACATGTAAATGTATTTCTTGAATCCGATTGTCGATTGCAGCTAAGAGATGCCACTACCATGAAATGGTCGGATAAATCTGGATCATGCACAACACATTCAGAAACGAGCTCCTCGCCTGCGAGAACAACATCGAGGCACGATCCACTGTCAGGTCGAGTCATTTGATTTACATGGCAGTAAAGGTTGTATTGTTCGCATATATCCTCAAGTAGGCTCATGTGGTTTTTCTCATGCTTTCCGATGGCACATAAGTTCAAATCGCCAATGACAACTATTTCTGATTCAATCGAGCTACTAATCGTCAATGCATTCATAATTTCTTCTCTAGCAATAGCTGGTGAGATTGATGGTTTTCTGTAGATACAAAGTAGTACAAAATTAGAATTTGATATAATGATATGGAGCGCTATACATTTAATAGCGCGAAAGTTTTTATAATTTTCGTTAGTTATCGGGATTGGGGATGATGGTATAGTTTCTTTAATGAAAATGCATGTACCACCATGTTTACGATATCCTTCTCGAAAAACGCGATATCCTACTGCAGATAGCTCAAATCTGAGGTGCTCTTATCCAATTTCGCTTCCTGAATGCAAAGCAGATCCAGTTTAAGTCTGTCCAGGTAATCATGCTTTAATGTTTGTAGAGGTCTATCGTCTTCTTTTCTCAAAGAATTGACATTAAGAAGACATGATTGACATGAAGACATAATTGACAATGAGAAGCCATTGTGAATCTCAATGCGATCGAACAAAGAAGAAACTTATTCAAATCTTCAAGCAAATTGGACAAAAAATCACCGTTGAATGCAACATCAAGTCAACACATTTCCTGGACTAACATTTAGATCTGCTGTCAGAAATCTACCTCCCATACAGCAAACCAAACAACGAATTATTATACTTATACATACATTGCTAATCAAATCACCCAAGAACAATTCTGCTCCAAATTCCAAAAATGATCGTGCACTGAGCAGGACCTCACTTTGAATCGAATTCTTATCGGCTCTGAAAGCATACCATCCGTTATACCATCCGCCAATATTCTAGGAGTGGCTTTCTCAAGTTATCTTAGTTGGAGCGATCATATTTCCAAAAGATGTCAGAAGTGCTCCAAAAGATTACTTGTTCAACGAAATCTGAGACGAGCCAAGTGCAGACGCAACGTCCTCATGTATACAATGCCCTAGTCCGCTCAATTATGACCTATGCCTTCCCGTGTTTTGTGAATGCCAGCAAGCGTCACTTGAACCGTCTATTGCGTGTCGGAAGGAGGGCATACAGGATTATGACCAGGTGTTCCTTGATGTCCGAGAATTACATCACAGCTGGGGATCGAATATGCAATTCAGCCAGATCGCCTCCAGTCAAAACCATCCATTACAAGCATTGTTCCATAAAAGGCATCATACATCACGTAACTCCTGTCCGCTCAGAAAACCGCGAGCGTCTACCAAGCATCTTGCTAATTCCTTCATTAGATTTTGCCGTTCACTTTTAAAATCTCCTCACAATATCTTGTTCTGAATTCTATGTAATGCGCGTACCGCCTTTTGTATGACCATAAAATATTTATTATTATCATTATTATTTGGTTTAACCTACCATTTGGAATGAATGTAGAAACGAACATTGGGAGGAAATCTTTCTCGTTGATTGAAAGGCATTTCCCAGCAGATCATGAATACCGCAGATTGTTTAACAAATACAATTTAAAACTCAGCTACAGCTGTATGAATAATATGAAAGCGATTATCGAAGTGCTTAACTCAAAGCTGTTGAAAGAAGTAAACAATGCGTACCAACATAGAAATTCACAACATTGCCAAGAACAGAATAACAAACAGACTAATTGCACCTGCAGAATAAAAGCTGATTGTCCATTGAACGGTGAATGTCTTCAAGAATGCGTTGTCTATATTGACTGTGAAATAGACTTCAACATGAAAATGGAACATTTTCCCAATCCATCACCTTACTCATACGGGAAGCATTACCGTGATTTATGTCTCATTGAGAGATATCATATAGCTATTGCAAAATGTGACAACTTAATCAATCAAAAGAGTGAAATCGTGTCAAAGTGCAGACAAAAGAAGAAATACATTGCATCATCCCTGAAACAGACATCTGTGCATCTTCAAATTCGAAATTGTAGCTCATAACTTAATGGAATTCTTTCGCATTTGCTTCGGTCTGATGATCGATCTGCAATCCGCGAAACTTGGAGCTAAGCTTTCAGATGATACAGTTGCTGACTCTTGAGTCTGATAGTTGGATCGACAAGAGTAAGCACCTCAATCCATGATGACGGGACGGACGAGGGCCCCATGAAATGATCAGCTATGATCATATGAAGCAACAAACTCCCTATCACTATCCACTAATTGTTGTACTCTGACCATGCATATGCATTAACTGTGGTAGTTTCGGTTACATCGACATGAAGTTCTAAATCACTTGCATTGCGTCCTCATGTAAGTGCACTTGATGCAACTTCACTTGTTTCAACCACAGAATTAGATTGTTAAGCACATCACTTTGCTAGAAGTGCAAACTGATTCAAACCAATGGCACATGCAGGAACTTACTAAGTGGGCAAATAGAATATGTAATATTAATAATAATAATGAATCTTTATTGTCAAATACAAAGGGCGGTACTGACATGTTATGCGTGGACGGCAAATTTCACAAAGCCGTTATTATACAGAGCTGAACGTCTATAAAAGGTTTGCAAAACTCGCTTGTTCCTGACATTGCGCTGTCCATTTCTAAATTGAAAAAACACGGACAATGGATGTTTCGACTTATGGCATGAGACTTTCTTAATTAGTTTGATACAAATTCTGTCAAGTCGACTACGAAGACACTTGGTAGCCTACTTTTAATATTGGCCTATTTCTGAGCAACACGATCTAGACATTCAAGTTTCTGGAAATAGTTTTTAGGAAGGTCACAAATCACAGGCCAGCAGAATGAAATATGGCCATACACAAGACCTGTGTAGGCTTTCCAAATTTCTTAATGCCCTGCAGAGATAGGAAAAATAGTCGTGCGCTGCTTGTGGATTGATTTGAATTCCTTCAAAATGCTACGATCGCCACGATTCCCGCAGATTCGAAGAACTCAGATAATTGCGCACAAGTTTTCTCGATAATGTTGGGCCCTCCGATCATTATTAAAAAAGTTAGTAGGCGCACGAAAAAACGTCACAAAATTCTCTGTAGAACTTGACATCGACTGTGTCTTTTTGTTGTATGATCCGGTTGATAGCAGTCACTGAAACTTCGCACAATTTGGCGTGTTTAATGTTGAATGAACTGATTGCTCATTGTTCGATTGCTATGGTATTATGCCAGCAGATTGTGCCATTTCATTAATGTTACATGTTTCAATGTAACATTACATGTCTGTTTACATGTTTCTTTCTAGTCAAACAGAAGAAGAGACGATCTGTCTAATTCTGTGGCTTCCACCGCTGAATAAAGAAAAACGATAGATATCGCTTTCTTAAGGTGCGTTAAACACATGAAACTTTATTGCTGCCACCTCAATTGCACATGCAAACGCTACTGACACTCTCGTCTGACACTAGATTGCTGACATTTTTAGAAGCTGCTGCAACCGAGTGTCAGTGAAAATATTGCACGTGTAAACGGCTCCTGACACTTTCTGAAAAGTGTCTGCTACAAGTGTCACTAATGTTGAACGAGGCGCAACTTTTAGCTGACACTCATGCGACCGTGATTGGAACACAGCGACCTGACTTCTTGGAGGCTGGATTTGTTCTTGCTGTTTTCATTATCAACAGTCATTAATTATTAATGTACGATCATAACGTACCGACACTGTATAATAGTCTAAATGATGTTCATAGCAAGTCTCTAATAAAATTTACATAGTTTTGATAAAGGTGTTGAGACCGGTAATCACCAGAAAAACCAAAAACGACCCGTTTAGCATGACGTGTAATTATACTCCAGGAAATATTTGGAGTTAAGACTTGTCATTGTCAAATGAAATTGATATAGACAAACAATCATATAAATCACAATGTCTAGAGAGTAGACATTACAACTAATGATGTGTTAATATAGATAACTCACCAACATGCGTGTGCATATTTTGTGCATTGCTACTGCGTACCATTGTGTTTACAGTTTACATCAATTTCAGCTTCATTTTACTAGGACAGAATTGTTTTTCCTGAATATCCTTCTACAAGAAGCTCCACCTGCTTGTGGGAGCATCTAGCATTGCTTGATTTGGAATATCTCATCACAAGACATGACTTACATCTGTTTACTTTTGCATGGGAATTTAATCATCGAATTTGCAGTCGTGTATCGGTGCAAGGCCGCTTGGCAACTGTGCAATAGATAAAAGCATCAGCAGGTGGGACTCATCTTTCTCGAATAAAATGAATCTTTGATTGTTTGGTTGTTATATGGACATCAACAAATTTATACAGCATTCAGTAAAAGTTAGTAAAACGATGATCGCTGGTTCATCAATGACTGACAGTGGGATGCCACAAACGAAAATTGAATGGACAAGGACGTTAGCGATGACCTGATTGATGAATGCGACCAGTATCCCTGTTTGTGGAACGTGCACAATCACGAATGTCGATGAAGAATAAAAAGGCCGAAACATGGGGGAAGATTGCCATGAAATTCAAAATAGACAACAATTAAAGAGGTTCAGTGAAAAATATGTAGCCAGCAGGGACTCAGTTCCACAACGAAATAAAAAAACCAGAAGTTGGGGAGGGGCGCCAGCGATGAATTCGTCACGAAGTGGTTTTATGAGGCAATGAAGTTCATTAAATGCTCAAATGAAGGCTCAACAGATACATTAAGTTTCAGTACCGATATATCATTTATCGCATTACATGAAAAGCCTACTTTCTTGATTTTATTAAAACTTCATGAAATTGGTGTAAAAGTTTTAGGCAAGCTTAACATAAGAATTGTAGGAATTGTGGAAACATATATTATTGCTATGTTTTTGCTGTAACAGTGGTGGGAAATGAAGATTGGATGGTGAATTGCATGTGCGGCCATCTTCACGAGGTTAGCGGGACCAAACTTGCAAGCTTAGGCTACATATAGGCCTATGCATTTTCCATATCTAGTCTAGGTTTACTTACACTTTCTGCAATACCGTTGACATACATGTACACCTAGATGTACCTATATCTAGGTACCTACATGTATACACTGTCTGGATATATGCAACAACAAATATAGGCTAGTACATCAAATAAAATGAAGTGAAGTGAAAACAATTCGTGAGTTACGGTTGCTACATACAATCTTATTCTTTGTATTAATTAATTCAACCGTGAAAAGTTCTAGAAACGTTTTAAAAAGTATCCTAAAATAACACATCTAAGAATAATTTTAGTCGAATGATAACGCATGGGCATCCCATGACTCGATCACTTCTTGAAGCGTCGCACGCATTGATGTGTCCTTTCTAATCCTTGATGCGATTCGTCCCAGAAGATCGTCAAAGTCGATAGCGGACATTTTCAAAAAAATTGCTACCTGGCACGAATCCTGATCTCGTAATTCGAGCATCATCGTATTGGAAAATCCAATCTGTTCTCTCATAACCCAATCATGAACCCACATTCGCTGTTTACGCATTCTTTTCTCGTTAAAATGTATGCTGTAACTGCTGCAGCCATCCACTTTCTCGGTGACATCATGAAGAAATAAGTGTCGACTAAAAGCGTCAAGTGTAAACGCTCCTGCAATCTCCCGCAATTTTCTGACTCATCATAGATCGATAAAGTGTCAGTAGCAATTTTTCCTCGAGTGTCAGCAACTTTTTAGTGTCAAGTGTAAGCGAGCGGCCTTTGCAATCTGATTGCAGGTGGCAGCAATAAAGTGTCAGCAATAAAGTTTCACGTGTAAACGCGCCCTTAGATAGCGCTCGAGTTCCTCACAGCATACAGGGTGATCGCGATCTTCCCGCCGATTCTTCTCACAGTTTATTCAAACGTACAGATGAAGTGTATGATTCATAGATATCTACGTTTCAAATTTCAAATCTTATCAAATTCATTTACTTCTGAGACGCGCACGATGGAATATCGCAATCTAAGCAACACTGAAATCGCATCAATTGTATCGTTCTCAGTTACTTTCAATTGTGAAGAAGCCAGGCGAATGTTTTTTGAGAAATTTGGAAAAGAGCCACCACCAGCACGCACCCTTCGTGATTGGAAAGCAAGATTCTTGGACACTCTGACCATCTTACCTCGGAAACCTGTTGGTGATCATCAACAGAGAAGATTATCGACAGAAAAGAAAGAAGATGTCCTTGCCGCATTTGGAGACGACCCATTCCTATCACAGCGTAAGGTGGCCCAAGAAGTTGGTGTTGCACAATCCTCTGTCAACAAGATTTTAAAGGAAGAGGGTTTGAAGCCATGGAAGATGGTATCTGTTCAGGAATTGTTTCCAGACGATCCAGGGAATCGGTTGAATTTTTGCAGGATTGTTCTAACAGAGTTAGAAGTGAAGAACATCTGCTTTAGCGACGAAGAAACTTTCCACCTAAATGGCTGCGTCAACAAACACAACCGTTTCGTGTATGCCATGGATAATCCGAAGATGATTGCTGAAGACAAGGCGCTGCGCTCACCTGGTATTACGTGCTGGGCTATGGTGTCACCTGACTTTGGGGTTGTGTATGAACTGTTAGAGACGACCATGAACTCAGAGCATTACAAACGTTTTCTTCAAACTCACGTCATCCCACTTCTCAAGCAGCATCGACATAAGAGAAAATTTTATCAACAAGATGGAGCTCCTCCCCATTTTGCGATAGTGATTCGACAGTTACTCGACAATCAACTCAACAACCGATGGATTGGTCGTGGTGGGTCTATCCAGTGGCCTCCAAGAAGTCCAGATCTTTCGGTTTGTGACTTTTGGCTTTGGGGATGCATCCGCAACGAATTGTACAAGCCCCCAAGACCGTCTACAGCCACGAAATTGAAGGAAAGGTTGATGGACTTACTTGACAATATTCCGAAATCGATGATTCGAAAGGCTTATGAATCATTTACTCGTCGATGTAAGTTGTGCGAAGAATCCTATGGAGGACACTTCGAACAGAATCTTTGATTTTGTAACATTTGATTGAGTCATTGTTTGTTTTCACTGTATAGAACATGATTTGAGACACTGCATTTGTATTCAAATCAAAGCGGTAAAAAAACGGCGGGAAGATCGCCATCACCCGGTATATGAGTTGTATGAAACACAGATAGCGTCCGACTGAGTAATGGGCAAAAGACCGTTCCAGGACACCATAAAATTCAAAAAAATAGTATCTTTAAAAACGACATAAATCCATGAATTTGAACCCTTTTTCAGGTTTTTAAGACCTAAATACAAGAATTTAGTCCATTCAAAAAGTACCATTTTTTCAAAAAATGGCATTTTTAAAAACGACATAAATTCATGAATTTGATCCCTTTTTCAGGTTATGAAGACCTAAATTCATAAATTTAGGCGTTTTTAAAAATACCCAATTTTTCAAAATTTTTCAAAATCTCAAAATTTGAGAATTACAATTTTACACCCGCCCTTAAAATCATGACCGTTCCAGGACACCGAAAAAATCAGAAAAGTTAAGAATCTCAAATTTGTGATTATGACATTTTACTTTGAAAATCATGACCGTTCCAGGACACCGAAAATCATAAAAGTTGAGAATCTCAAATTTGTGATTATGACATTTTTCATTGCTTAAATCATGACCGTTCCAGGACACCGAAAATCATAAAAGTTGAGAATTTCAAATTCATGAATTTTATCCATCTTTCAGGTTTTTAAAATATATCATGTGTCTAATAATATTTCTTTAAGAATGTAACACAATCTCTCACAATGCCTGTTATTGTTACTGCTTTGCACTCTGAAGAACCTCCCAATTGTAGGGAACAGCTGCTCCCGCATACATGATATAATTGCAGCTGCTTATCGCATTCCTGAGCCATTGAATTACAGAGTAAGCAGCTGTTACCCGTATTAAAGATTAAGGATCAAAAATGACGTGGAATATATTGCAGCATGTAGAAAGTAAGACTTCATTTACAATTCCATTAATCATAACTAGTGACTGTTTTCTTTCTTCATTGCAAAATGCCAAAACGTACTGCCGCGGAAGCTTTTTCGTTTTACATGCCGATTTTACTAAACTTAATTAAAGAAGAGCACAAGGAAACTGCGAATAAATACTTTGAAGAGTGGAAGTTAGAAATTCAATCGAGAAAGAAGAACAAATTGGACTCTCAAAAACAAGTGGATGATATTACAGTAAAAATAGAACAGTATCTGACCACTACTACAATTCCTCAGTTCAATGTTACAAAAGAACATTTCATTACCATCGAAGATAGTGCTACTATGATTTCAAAACTGATTGCAAGTGATAAAGTGCACCATGGGTCGTTGCTGAGAAGTGCTGCTTATCAAGGTTATGGATTTAAAAGAATTCTGGAATTGAGTGACAATAAAAAAAACAGATTTGTGGCAAACTTGGAACTATTTAGAATTTCCTATAACGTAAGTTATTGTTATTTCTTGATGAACTTATCAGACCTAATTCAACCACACGTATTATTTTTAAATTCATCAATGCCCATTAGTTTTTTTAGAAAACATTTTAAAGAAATCAAAATTTATATAGAAAAATTGAATCAACCGACAACTATAGAAGAAATGAGGTTTGGTTCCCAAGATAAATGAACATTAACTGTGTTGTTTCACTTTTTAAGATATGTGCAATGTACATACATATTTGATGTATACATATTTATGAGGCCTTCTTTATAAGTAGTAACGCATTTTGGATTATTTTGAAATGTAATTAAATTTTCTTTTGTTCTCCAGTCTCATGGTAGTAGACTGCTATTGTATAGATCTATATTTCAGTATGTAACATAATCTTTGGTATTTAAGAATGATTCATGGAACTTAGTAGTAACACATTTTGGATTATTTTGAAATGTAATTCAATTTTCTTTTGTTCTCCAGTCTCATGGTAGTAGACTGCTATTGTACAATTGTGTGATAAGATTGATTGTTGTATTATTATATTTGATGCAAAATACACTGCCGTTGTTTTTATTTTTCTGTACAAAAAGTAGACATTATTACAGTTATTGGAATTTATTTCATTTAAAATGAATGATGAAAATCCGACAGTTATACTGAGTAATATGGGTGATATATTACCTCAGGTTAATAACATGACTGAGTTTTTAAAATTATACGGCAAACAAACAACTGCTAATTTCGATTTAAATAGAATTTCAGAAGATTGTATTCAAAATATTTATTCAAAATATTTCTTTAAAAAATGGAAGAAACCGCAAGAATATATCCTTCGTTATCATATGAACGTAGTTCTACTTTAATGGACATTGAAAAAATGAACAAAGAAAAACACAAAGGTAGAGTTAGGTATATGAAAGATAAGGAATCTCAATTATTACTTAGACTAGAACATTATAAAAAATTAAGAAAGAAATGGACTAAAGTTAAGAATGTAACACAAGGAATTGGCATATTCTTAACAATAAGTTTAGGTGCTTTAACAATTGTTATATCTTCAGGTGTTTTAGTAATTCCAGTAGTTGCTACAGCTTTAACAGGTACGGGTGTTTTTGCAACTTCACTTGTTACAATGTTAGAAATCTTTAATAACTAAGAAACGAAAATCATTAAAAACTAAGCATTTACATATTAAAGAAGTCTATGATAAACTACATTACTACTTTCAAAGAGTATGTGATGATAATGTTATAACGTTAGATGACATTGAAAAATTTGATCAAATAGCTAATGAAGTAAATCAAATATCATTTCAATTACAGACAGAAAAAGTTGATGATAAGAATAGACAGGATGGCAAAATTTCTAGTGATGGCAAAATTTCTAGTGATGGTAAAATTTCTAATGAAGAAAATGATAAATTTTTTTTAGAAGAGCTAAAAACTTTAAGCGAAAATTTAAGCAAAACTTTATTAAACAAAACTTAAAACGAGAAACCTTTAAACGAAAAGATGTCAGACAACAAAGCAATAAAAAAATAATTTGTTCAGTAAAATGTTTTTGCTGTATTCCAATGTTACCACAAAATTCAAATATTATATTTTAAAAATGGATAAAATTAGAGCTGATAATTTTAAAAGAATAAAACAATTAGAAGAGTTAATAAAACAAACAAATATTATGAAAGAAAATCATCTTCAACATATAATGATAAAAGCTGGTATTCAATCTGATATGTTTGAAAAAATGCAGCAAACCGAGCAAGTAAAAACTGATTTGGAAAAAACTATGAAACCATTTAAAACTCTTGAAAAAGAACTTACATATATTGATAAACAAATTGATATAACAGATCCAGAGCACAAAACTATATTAGATGACTATGGATTACTAGAATCAAACATTAATAAGAAATTACCAAAATCTATGCAATTTGAACATTCTATTTCATTTATAGATGGAAAAACAATACCTAGATTTTATCTCGGACAAAAAGAAATATTTCCACAACCTTTTCGAGGTTTAATTTTTTCACCAGATAAATCTCCTTTTAATTTAGATAGAAATTTTGTTGATCTTTTAAGAGGAGCAGATTTAAATAATTATGCTGTAGAAGATCTCATAAAATATAAAGCTATGTTAGATAGAGTTGGTGCGGTAAAATCTCTAAGACGTTATAAACAATTAGAAAATTTATTATCAACGGGAGTTAAAGTAGGAAAAGGTTTATCTGAAAAACAGAAAACAGAAACAACCATATTTTTACCAGATGATCCACAATAATTACTAAATAGATTAGATATTTTAATATCTGCAATAAAAGAAGGACATAATTCTAGTTTCAATGAAATACATGCTATATTAAAAAGACTGTTAGAAAAGAAGATTCTAAATGAAGAGGATTATAAAAGTGTAGCTGAAATATGTTGTTGTTTTTAATTTTTTATAAAAAAAATATTTATTCAAAATTTTAACTATAAAATGTGTTCAGCAGATTTAGACAAAATTAAAATTCATTTAGAAAATTTGACAGAGATTTTGGGTTCATCAAAATTTAGTACGACGTTAAAAATTATAACAACTACTTCATCACACACTTGTAATTTAGAACCCATTCTACATTTGGAACAAAATAAAAATTATCAAATTGCATTGACTAGTTTCTCTACATTTAACACTATTCAAAATGTTATAAAAGATGTGAATGATCAATTTAGATATTCTACTGATAAAGGCAAAACATGGAAAATATTAACTTTTCTTCCTGGTTCTTACGAAGTTGAATCAATATCAAACGAAATTAAGAGACATTTAGTTATACCATTTAAAGATAAGAAACAATTATAATTATAATTATATTATAATTATTATTACAATTATAACCGGCAGTCAATAAATTTTCTCTTACTTTAGACGAAAATCATCAAGTTGATTTTAATCATGATAGATCATTGTCAAAGCTATTAGGATTTAATAAACAAACCTATAGTCAAGGTTAATATTTAGGTGAGAAGATTCCAAAAATAACTGAAATAAATTCAATTGTTGTACATTGTGACATTATTGAAGGAGGATATATAAATGGTAAATTGTCAAATTTAATATTCAGTTTTCCAGCTTTTACTGTACCCATTGGTTATAGATTAAATGTAATTCCACAAACATTAATATATTTCCCTATTACAAGAAAAACTATTAACAACATTAACATGAGAATCACTGATGAAAAAGGACAAGAAATAAATTTTGGAGGTGAAGAGATTATGATAGATCTTTTGGTTCGAGAGGTATAAACTCCCGTTCGAAGGGTTTAAACTCCCGTTCGAGAGGTATAAACTCCCGTTCGAGAGGTATAAACTCCCACGCGAAGCTATAGAAGTTTAATTTTCTTCTTCTTCTTATTATTCTTCTTACTCTTTTTCTTTAAAAAATAAAAAAATTAAAATTAAAATTGAAATTTTTTATTAAAAAATGAGTGAAGTACCCCCATTAAATAAAAAAAACTCAAATTTAATCATCATCCAAATTTATCTAATAAAGTTTTGTCAGTTATTTGCGGAAGATCAGGACGTGGAAAAACATATCTATTATTTAAAATTTTAACGACTCCAAATTTTTTGGATTATAACAATCTTATAATTTATACAACAACAGCAGAACAACCCGTCTATCAATTTTTAAAATATGGATTTGAAAATTATCTTAAAAAAACAGCAATTGCTTCATTATTCAAAGAATATGAAAAATCTGAAGATGAAGAAGAAATAAGTTCGTGGTGTGAAGAAGCAGAAAAAATAATCAGTTAGTTGAATCCAATAAAAATAAGCATATAAAGATACAATTAATAGATGATAGTGGTAATATGCAAGATCCTAGTAAACTAGATAAAACAATGAAACATTGTGTAATTTTTGATGATTGTGTTAATGACAGAAATCAGTCAGTTCAGAGAAATTATTTCACAAGAGGTAGACATAATAACTGTAGTGTTTTTTATTTAACACAAAGTATGTATTCATTAGACGGAAGTGTTATTAGGAAGAATGCAAATATATTTATACTATTTGAAATAAATGCAAGAAACTTAAGTGATTTTTTAAGGGATTTATGTGTAAGAAATAAAGATGAATTTAAACAATCGTGTAACAATGCTTGGTCAAAAGATTATGGCTTCATTACAATTAATATTGATAAAAAAATTCATGATAGAGTTATAGAAAATATTTTCGCGGAGTGATCGAATAATTTTTTCTTATAAATTTTTTGTTAATAAAAATAAAAAAAAAATATGTTGAATGCTTACAAGATAGAGCATGTACCAGTTTTAAAAGATTATCGTCATCCTACAAATCCTGTAAATTCGAAGAAAGAAGTTAGATTTTATTATCATCATAAATACGTAGCGCTCGTTACAGATTATAAAACAAAACATGGTATTAAACCGTGTGTTAAAACAAAAGACTTTCCACTTTGTTTAAGAAGTTTCCGAGTATTTTTGGCGTATAATAATTTATGGTGGTTGTTTAAGAAAGAACATTTAACAACACGTGAATTAGAAACATTACATCAATTACATATTCCTGTGTATATGTAAAAACGGAACCGAGGTTCTATGTAAAAATTCATTTTTTCTTTTAAAAAATATGAATCGTGAAATGTCTCTCGGACAAACGTCTAGGATTGATGAATTGATCAAGAAACAAACTGCTGAGTTTGATGCGCAAATTAAACATAGTAAACGTAGTAAACGTTTTAAAAAACAGAAACGTACTAGGCGTAGTATTAGACGTAATATTAAAAAACAGAAAAGTGGAACAAAAGAAATATTAGAAACTCCTATTAGTGATATCTTTTTGATGATAGAATTAAGGATGAACTTGGTGATGATTTATGTAATTTATTTAATCCAAATGAAATTAAATATGAAAATGTATCTTTTATTAATGTAGTAAATGATATGCGGAAACTTTTAGCAAATGGTAAAATTATTAATTTACTTGGAAAAGTTATTGAAGATCAGGAAAATATAATTCAAAATTTTTACGTAACCTTCTATAATAAAAATTCATTTGAAATATGGTTTTCGAATCTGGATGAGAAATCCGATGCTAACGAATGGATTTTTACAGGTAATATTAAATATGAAGATTTTGGAATGAAGTTAGTACAAAGATCGCATAGAGGGGCAGGGATTAATATGAAATATAGAATCAAAGAATATTTCGGTGAATATTGTTATATTCCTTCTGAAGATTTTTGTTTTATTAAATGTTATAATGTTTTACGAGGTTTTAATGAAGAACAAGGAGAAATGATGAAAGAAATGTTTAATAATTTTTTATATAAAGAGAAAGCCACATCTAGAACAGGAGTAATGTCAAACTGCAAATTTTCTCAATTCAATAAATATTTTGGAGAATGCGTTCAATATTATAGTCCTGCCAATCGTCATTTAAATCCTAGAGGAATTGAAACGTTTCATAATTATGTTTATTACAATTATTTTCACGCAGGTTCAACAATTGGTCACTATTGTTTAATTGATAAATTTCATAAATTAAAAGCTATTAGAGAAATTGAAAATAATTTCAAACCCATATATAAAACAGTTACTGATGAAAATCTAACAACACGTCCATATAAAATCATAAGAAAGAAAAAAATTGACTATAGTTCAACATATATTTGGGATCTCGAAACTTTTCCTGATCCTAACTGTCCAACAGCTCATCCTATTCCTTATGCTGTAGGAGCTATTAATTTTAATAAATTTATATGTTGTTTACCGAAACAAAGATTGAAAGAATTAGAAACACGTTTGTTAAGTGATATGATTAAAATTAAACGATCAAAAGATGAAGATGAAATTAAAAAACTTAAAAAACAGATTAATGTGTATAATAATTTAACTGAATTAGAATTTAATAAACTTCAAAATTGTGTGAAAATATTTACGAGAACTGAGGATGATGAATGTCCGATCGGGGGAAACCCAGAGGACGTATGTCCGATCCATCAATTTTTTAAAACTCTTGGAAAATTTGATTATTCGAGAGTAACTTTAATAGCTCACAATTCATCAGGTTTTGATTCCTATTTTCCGATAAAAGCTAATTTTAAATTATCTAAACCGCTTCTTAAAACTTCAAGAGGAATATTGACTGCTTCATTACAAAATCCTTATACAACTGAATGTGTTAGTAGATACATTCAAAAATCTTTTAGATTTAAAAACAATATGAAAAAAGATTCACCGTCAGGTAAATTAGCACTTCAAACTATTATAATGAAATGTAGTTATCAACATGTAAAAACAAGTCTTTCTAAATGGTGTGAGAATTTTAAAATTCCTATGAATGTGTGTAAATTAAATTATGAAATTGGAGACATAATACATGAAAATTATAAAGAAAAAGAAAATGAATGGAGACCATATTTAGTTAACGATATTCTTTCTTTAGCTTTTTGTATCTACAAATATAATAATGTTATGCGAGATTTAGTTGGTGAAGATATAACTACTAATTTGACATCCTCTGCTTTAACATTTAACGGTTGGATGAAAAGCGTACAAAATGACAATACAAATATTCATTCTCATATAGATTTATGGGCTAGAAATTATATTAGAAAATCTGTTAAAGGTGGAAGAGTTTCAGCAAATATAAGAAAATACATATCGCCATTTTGTAGCATCTTGTTACCAATATTAAAACAGTATTTACCTGGTCGCTGCGCTGGGGGGACTTTGTCCCTTGGAAGTAATTTAATAGATTTAATGAAACAGTATCGAGATTTAGGAGATAAAACTGAAATTTGTAAGAAAATTTCAAATCAACTACTTGAACAAAAAAATGAATTTCTAATTGCTTTTGATGCAACATCTTTATATCCATCAGCTATGTATGATGAAAATTCAGAATACCCTAAAGCTGAATCAGCTAGAAAATTTCGTCAAGAAGAAGAGCGGGAAATAGTATATAAATTTAATACTCAAACGTTTAGACCTAAAACTGGAATATTTACAGTTGTGTTTCAATATCCGAATGATATGTTTTTTCAACCAGTTCCTATTAAAGATAAAGTTAAAAATCAAAATAATAATTCTCATGTAAAAGTAATCAGGTTTAGAAATGGTATATGTTATGATGTATTAACTTCTGTAGACATACAAGAAATTGTTAGATGTGGGGGAAAAATCTTACATATTACTGATGGTATAATTTATGAAAAAAATTGTCAAGTTTCACCATTTCGAAATTATATTGAAAAACTTTTTAATTTGAGAAAAAGATATAAAGCAGAAGGAAATACTGTAGGCGATGAGTTAATTTAATTATTGATGAATTCGCTATATGGCAAAACTGTGCAAAAAGATATAACCACTAAATATCATTTATGGAATGAGAATACATTGAGAAAAAATTTCACTCAAGAAGTAAAATATTATGAAAAATTAAATGATGAACAATATTTAGCGAAAGTAGAAATGGAAGATGATGAATTTCTCAAAACTAATATTGTAAAAGATGGGAAGACGTCATTCATGCCATCACACTTAGGTTCTTTTATTCTTTCTCACTCTAGAAGAATCATGAATAACTTTATTTTAGAAATTAATGGTTTCAACGAAAAATACATTCATTATACAGATACTGATTCAATATACATTTCTAATGAGCTCTTCAATAAATTAGATGCTGCTGGATATGTTGGTGGGGAATTGTGTCAAGGAAAAAATGATTATGGAAATGGTGGAATTATTTTTGCAATGTTTATTGCTCCTAAAATAAAATATTGTATTACTGTAGATGAACAAGGGAGACTTAGTGAAAAGAAAACATTCAAAGGATATTCACAAGATAAAGTAAAAGTAGAAGATTTTATAAAATTATATTCGGGGAAAACATTATCGACTACAGTTAATAAACCATGGAAAAGATCTTTAGAAACTGGAATTAGTATTCCTGATAAAAATAATAATACTGAAGAAAAAAAATTTTCTGGTCAAATAAATATTCTTAAGCGTCAAGCATCTGATGAAAATGAAATTATGTTACCTTATAACGGAGAAGATATTCAAGCTGAAATATTTCAAACAATCGTCTGTGAGAGTAGTTTAAGTGATGATGATGACACGTGGGAATAATAAGTTTTTTATTACATCTAAAAATTTCAAAACATCTAAAAACTTATTACATCTAAAAATTTTATTACGTCTAAAAATTTTATAACATATAAAAATTTTATAACATATAAAAACTTATTACATCTAAAAATTTTATAACATCTAAAAACTTATTACATCTAAAAACTTATTACATCTAAAAACTTATTACATATGAAAATATATTTATCGGATATTTTGGTATTTTCTATTAAGTTTTATCATATTAAGTTTTATCATATAAAGTTTTATCACATAAAGTTTTATCAAAAGATAATTTAAATTTTTTTTCACTAACTATTGATTCTTCATCATCATCATCAATTGATTCTTCATCATCATCATAAATTGATTCTTCAACATCATAAATTACACTTTTTGGTATAGGATGCCATTCCATGATAGGATACTATTCTCTTATTGGAATATCTAACTCTAAATTACATCTTTTATTTGATAATGATATAATAGAGAAAAATATTGGTCTTTGATCTCTTTTGGAAAATTTAATAACACCACCATAATCTGAATCACTTTTAGTTTTTATTAAAGATGATAAAATTTTAAATTGATTAGATGTAAATCCTAATTTAAATTTTGTAGACCCGACACATAGTTGTCGAACAGTATCTTCAACTATACCATCATTATTATTTTCAATTGTAAGAAAATGAAATTTAGATAAATTTTGATTACATGTAGTATTAATATCATGTACATCAGTATGAGATATAAATTTTTCTTCACTTACATTTTTATAATTACTAATATTTTTATAATCTTTTTTACCATTTACACCTTTTTCAGATGTTTCAGAATCATCTACATTATCATCATCTACATGTATATTAACATCATCATTATTATTATAAGATTCTTTAAGATCGGGCAAAGCCCTAGAACCTTCGGTTCGTTTATTATGATTATGATTATGGACATTGTTAATAGTATAAGGTGTTGTCCACATATAAATTTTCTCTTGTTGAGCTAAGCCATTTATATAAGATTTTAACAAATTAATATTTAAGTTTGAATATAATCCTATATATGTATCATCATCATATCTTTGCGGCATTTCTAATGTTTCTTGTTTATAAATTGTATCTCTATAATAAACTTGACATAATAATTCTTCGTTATGCTTTTTACTCTCGATATGAATATTATATTGATTTTGTTCATCAACAAATAATCTAATTTTTTGCTTTGAGAAAGATTTTAATTTTTTAACTAATTCTTTAATATTGATATAATTAATAACTTTAGTTTCTATCCAATCAGTATTACTAATCGGCAACACTGCTCTAATAAATCCGTAAACATTATTATGTCCTATTATAACCATATTTTCTTTATTTAATTCCACATAAGCTACATCATTATATTTACTTACTATATCCATAAATTTAATAAATGGATCACCTGGAAATAAACAATAATTAGTTTCTATAGAAGGTAAACCTTTAGTCTGTTCTCTAAATATTTCGGCTTGTAATTGAAATAAAATATTAACATCTATACATGGATTATTATTATTATTATTATTATCAAAACATTTATTTTCAAATCCCGTTGATCTCGTCGAATAAGAAGAACAGGATGATGCGGACGAATATAATGTTTTTAAATTTGCTTTATCCATTTTTTTATTTTTATTAGAAAAAATTTTATTTTTTTATTGTTAAAAAATGATGTTACCAAATGTTGGTGGAGGTGCATATCTCCCGAATAATCGTGAATTAGAAATAGAAATAGAAAATTATATCATGAAAACTGGAGACGTTTTATCTGGTCCATTGCATCTTTCTATTCTTCCGCAACAAAATACAGAGTTAACAAATAAACAATATGTTGATACACAAATCAATGACTTAAAAGAAAAATATATAAACGATGTTTTGGTTCCACTGATGAACGAATTAAAGTTGCTTAAACTTAATGACAAATCATTAAACGAAAAATTATTAAAACTTGATAAAAAGGATAGAGAGCTAGAAGCAGATATAGCAAAACTTTCTAAAAAGATTTCAGAACAATCAAAAATTTTAATATTACTTTCTTTAAATTTAAAATCTGCAGTCATTAAAAATAAACATCAGATAAAAATGTTAAAAGAACAATTAGAAGATGAAATAGAAAAACTTCCTGACAGAATTAAAAAAAATTTAAAGCAGTTACAAGCTACATTCGTAAAAAGTGTTGATGAATTAAGTTCTAAAATTACTCAACAAATGAAAAAGATGAATAGAATAATCAATGAAGTAAACTCGCTTAATCAAAAAGTTGATAAAATGAAAACTCTTAAAATCAATTTAGAAAATGAATTAAAGAAAAATTTACAAGAAAACTCTAAAGAAAATAAAGAACAGTTAGATTCTGTTAAAAGACAATTAGATGTTCTTAAAATTAAGTTAAATGCTCTTAAAACGGCGTTGAAGATTAATCAGCAGAAAATGCAAGTTAATAGAAAAGAAATTAAAGTACATCACACGCTACTTGACGCAATAGATAAAGTGCAACAATCAATTAATAAATTTATCTCGAAGTTGTTGTCCATTCACAAACGTAAATCTTGATCGACGAAGTCTTGGGTTTCTAACCTATCGGAGCGAAGCTCCTCGAGGCTTTAGCCAATCATAAACGTAAATATTAACGTAAATATTTTTCTCAAAAGTCAAATTTATTCCTAAAAAATGCCTATAATCTATAAACACAATCTTAAACATTTTGCTTCAAATCAAAGAATTGCTCATGAACCACGTATGAATCCTGTTTATCATTATGATAATAGAGAAACAGTTCACACGGAAGGAGCTGGCATCTTTTCTGGTATTGGAAGTATCGTTAACTTGATTAAAAATAATAAAGATTTGATTACATCTGCTGCAAAAGGAGCAGCTGCTATAGGCAGTACAGCTAGTGCAATATCAAATGCTGTTAAATCTCAAAACGAATTAAAACAACTAGAAGCTATTCGTAAACTTAGGAATGATTCCGAAGAACTAAAAAATTTAAAAAAACTTTCAGAGGAAACAAAAAATAAAATTGCTAACAAAGCTGTTGGGGAAACCTTGAGGAGCGGAGCTCCGTCTGATAGTAAACATAAGAAGAAATCAGGCGTAGCCATAAAACGTTCAATTGAAGAAATAAGAGGAAATGGCGTGAGCAGCAACCTTCGGTTTAACCCTCCAGGCGGTGGGCCCTTCAGCCACCTTCCAGGCGGTGGGGGGGGGGGCATATTTATGCCCCCCCCCAGGATATCCTAAACTAAATGTGCGAATTTTATGAAATGCTGGCCCTTACACATTTCGGACATGCTAAATTCAGTGGTGCCATTTGCATTACTTAATTTGACTGTCTTCATGCTATAAATAGCATTTCAAAATTTGAAAATGCGTTTTCTTTTCAGAAATTTTTTTTTTTATGTTTTTAGCGAAATTTTATCATCAGATTATCGCAAAAATTGACTCAAACATGTTTCAAGTTCTCTGAATACAATGGTGGTTTTCGCATTGTAATAATCTCACAAAAAAATCTTTTATAGTGTTTAGAACGCATTTTTTCTACAAATTTTGAAAACAGTATTCCATATATTTATTTTCAAATAGCACATATACACGTACATGCCTACATGTAGAAAATACATTGCCTACATGTAGAAAATACATAACATATACATGTGAATATATTTTCAATACATAACAGTAATAAAAAAGATGTAAAAACTAATATTACTCTATAAAGTACTTACAATATCATTGTAAGTAGTATATGCAGCTTATTTTCAAATTTGAATTGGTAAACCGTGATAAGCATAAAGTTATTTATAGTCAAATAAGTTATTCTATACGTAATGAGTGATTCCAAGCAATAACAATTCATTCATAGACAAAATTTCTGAAGAATTTCACTGATTTGATAAAATTTCGAAAGTGCTTTTGAATAAAGATCATGTAAAGGTCGTTCCTGTGATCCAATTTTAATAATTTTACAGGAAATTGTCAAAAATACACAAAAAATAAGCTACTGAAAATTTCAGAATCATACGTTTCATATTTCATGAATTAGATCGAAAAATACAAAGGGGGGGCATAAATATGCCCCCCCCCACCGCCTGGAGGGTTAACCAGCAAAGCTGTAGCTGAGCTGGTCTAGCAAAATTCTAAAATCATGTTTTTTAGTAAAATTTTTTTAGCAAAATTTTCTTAGCAAAATTTTTTTAGTAAAATTATTTTAGTAAAATTATTTTAGCAGAATTTTTTCTGTGTGTGAGAAAAACAAAAAGTCAAATTATTTTTTATAAAAATGTCTTCGCTTATCGAAAATAAATTTAGATTAGACGATCCTCCGTTCGTCAGTTACAATCAAAAAAAGAATGACTATATAAGAATTGCTATGAATCCCGGATCTTCCAGTAGAGTAAATACTGGAGGTGATTTAATTTTTGAAGTTGATAATCAGCAGAGTTATATATATCTACCTGATTCATTTTTACACTGTGAATATTCTTTGTATAGTGATGCCAATTTTACAACACCATTACCAGAAACCGATAATATTGCACTAGAGAATAATTTTTTTCCAAGATTATTTACACAAATGCGTTTAGATGTTGCAATTCAAAATATAGAAACAATAAGTGATTCTCCAGGTGTAATTGATACAATGCTTAGATTTGTAACAATTGGTGAAAATAATAAAAAGTATGAAATCGAAGGTTGGTTTCCTGATACTAATGATGGTATAATTGTTGATGATTTAACTCACGCTGGAACAGATGCAGCAGGAATTGCGAAAGATGTAGAAAATATTGCAAAACATTTAAATAAAACAAACAATAGTGCATATAAAGAAAGACGTGAATTTAACAAGAAAAGTAAACAGACAGTAAATTGGTCATTGTCTCCATTATTCGGATATTTGGATTATGACAAAATATCATATCAATTAAAATTTAAGTTAATAATTCATCGTACAGCAAATAATGAATTAATCTTTTTTGGTAAGACTGGAAAAAAAGCATATTTAAAAATCGATAAACTTGAATGGTGGATAAATCATATTACTCCTAATTTAGAGATTGAAACGGCTATTGCAAAAAGATTAAATACTAACAAACCAATGCCAGTAAATTTTCTAAAGCGTACTGCTAGTTCAGTAACTTTTTCCGAACAAAGATTTAACTGGCATTTTACTGGAACTGCGAATACTCCAAGATATTTATTGCTATCTTTTCAAAGAAATAATTCTCCAAGTTTTGATAAGAACAACAATCTTTTTCATATTGATACAATTCGAAGTTTACAAGTTTCATTAAATCAAACCCGATATCCAATTGATCCATTAAGATTCGATGATACCAATAATCAATTTATGGAAGGATATGATTCTTATCGAAATCTTTGTATAGAATTTGGAGTTGAACCACAATTAACTCCTGGAGATTGGAGACATTTATATCCCGTTTTCTGTTTCGATTTAAGTGCACAATCTGAAGATATTATCAAGACTGGTTGTGATGTAACATTTAATATTGAAAAGAAAGATTCCACAACTTCATTGATGGCTTATGGTTTATTGCTAGAAGATGTAAAATATTCTATTGAAATTCTTAATGGAAAGATGGCTAGGATCGGCTGAAGCCTCGAGGAGCTTCGCTCCGATAAGTTAATTAAATTCTTAGATTAAAATTTTTTTAGTAATTAGTAATAAAATTTTTTTGTAACTAGAATAGATTAAAAATTCTTAACTTAAAAATTTTTCGTAACTAGAATAGATTAAAATTTTTTTGTAACTAGAATAGATTAAAAATTCCTAACTTAAAATTTATTCATAACTAGAATAGATTAAAAATTTTTGGTAACTTAAAATTTTTTTATTAAAAATGTCGCAAGCGAAAAGTAATAATAATAAAACTGTTGAATTAAAATTACGTAATATTGTTGACAAAAATACCCCTAAAACTATTACGATTAACAAAAAAAAAGTATTACATAAGTAAACCAATGATAGAGAATATTCAATTACAAGAAGAAAAGAATGGCGCGATTCTCCCATTAATTCCCCTAATAATAGGTGGCATAGCAGCTGCAGGAAGTGTTGCAGGTGGGACAGCTGGTATTGTCCAAGCAGTAAATAAAAATAAATCAGAGAAGGCAGCATTAGAAGAACAAAAACGTCATAATAGAGAGTTAGAGAAAGTTGCTAGGGGTGACGGAATAGTAGATAATTTTATTAGTAAATTAAAATTAGTTGATGAAGGAAAACGAGTTCTTAAAAATATTCTTCACAATGTTGATGATTTAATTGAAATTAAAGAAACTAAAGACGGTTCTGGAATATATCTAAGTCCTAGTATGATTCGGTAATAACCTCAGGACCTTTGGTCCGATCGGCTAAAGCTTCTGAACAAAGTTCTATAGGTTAGTAACCTGAGGACCTTTGGTCCGATTAGGTAAAACATTTATTTTATCTTTTAAAATGAATTCTACAAATTCCGAAAATTTAATTAAATTAAAAATTGCTAATTTAGATTTATTAAATTATCTATTAAACAAAAATAAAAACTCAAATTGTAAAATTTATGAAGGTAACGACGACAAGCAAAGTTTGGCTACTACCTACGGTGGTGACATACAAAAAACATTAGAAAACTTTCCTGGATTTATTTGGAGTAAATATTCGAAAGAAAAACATCTTCCATGTCATTCATATACTGGTCCAGGAACTCGACTAGATATAAGACTAGATGAGAATAATAATCCGAAACCAGGTGAAGAACCAATAAATAGAGTAGATGCCGCAGCTTTAAGGCATGATTTAGCTTATCGAAATCATGATCTAAGTTCTCGACATGCAGCTGATAAGAAGATGATTCAAGAATTAGACAGTATTCAGAATCCTTCCTTTAGAGAAAGAATTGAAAGAATGTTTGTTAAGAAAGCTTTACAAGCTAAAATATTATTCGGTCAGGGTTTAAATGAAACGACAACAAAGCTGTCTGAGAGCAACGCTCGAACTTATGCCTCCGAAATTCATAAAGAATACAGAAGGCCTAAATATTTATTGAAAGTAAAAGTATTTAATAAAGATGATATTTGGAGTGCTGATCTTATTCATATGCCGAATGAAAAAGATCGAACCGAAGGTTCTAAGACAGAGTCTGATTATAAATACGCATTGACCGTTATAGATTTATATACACGATATGCTTGGGTAAAGCCTTTAAAAAATAAAAGTGGTCTATCAGTTAAATATGCGTTTGAAGAAATCTTTAAAGAAAGTAAGAGAAAGCCAAAAAAATTGTTTGTTGATAAAGGGTCGGAATTTTATAACAGAAATGTTCAGCCACTATTTGAAACTGTTTATTCAACTGAAAATGCAGGGAAGGCCGTAGTGATAGAAAGATTCAATCGGACGTTAAAAAATAAAATTTTCAAGAATTTTACTCAGCAAGGAAATCAGAAATGGTTGAAGATATTACCAGGAATTGTAGAACAGTACAATAATAAAGTTCATTCTGGTATTGAAGAAACTCCAAAGAATGCTTCTGACGACCCTGATTTGATAAGAAAAAAATATTCGAGAATAATTATTGGAACGAAAATAATAATTTGAATGAGAGTAATCCGAATTTGCAGAACCTTAAGCCAAGATTTAAAATTGGAGATAGAGTTAGAATATTTAAGTATAAGAATAAATTTGAAAAAGGCTTCGTCGGATACTGGACGAAAGAGATATTTGAAGTTTGTAAAATAAATCAAACTTATCCGATTACTTACGAAATCAAAGATTTAGATGATGAAAATATCAGAGGCCGATTTTATCAAAATGAATTACAACGAACTGATTTTTAATTATCATTATCATTATTATTGGAACTAACGTTTTTCGGGAATTAAATTCCCTTATTCAATTCTAACATAATATCTAGAAATGGTACTCCTTCCTGTAATTTAAATAAAACATAAAGACATAATTGACCGCAATATGTAGTTCCTGGTTTTTGAATTTGAAATGTATTATAAATTCCATTGCCAAGTAATTTTTTGACTTCGTTTGTAGGTGGAAGTCCATAAGAGTCGAGCCAATAGTTCTCAGCCTCCTGGCGGTCGAAATAGTAATTATCTCGATTTTTATTAAAGATACCTGCAGACCAATGTACTCCTTTTTCATCTGTTGTGTGAAGATTTGTTATGAAATTTATAGTTATTGATGGAACTTTGTTCCGGGAACTGAAGGTTCCTGTTGGCTTATTTTTTAAGAATTGTAATTCGTCTCTCATTAGAACATGAAAATTCATTATTCCCAATTGATTTGCGATTTTCTTTAAATCGAAATTCGTTGTTGTTTGTGTTCCATATAATTTCAAAAACTCATTTATGTTGCTCATTTTATAATAAAAAAATTTCTTAAGGGACCCCTAGAAGTCAGAAGGGAGGGGGTAGTAGAACTACGTTCATATGATATTGAAGGATATATTCTTGCGGTTTCTTCCACTTTTGTTTCTTCCACTTTTAAAGAAATATTATTAGACACATGATATATTTTAAAAACCTGAAAGATGGATAAAATTCATGAATTTGAAATTCTCAACTTTTATGATTTTCGGTGATGATGTGGAACGGTCATGATTTTCAAAGTAAAATGTCACAATCACAAATTTGAGATTCTTAACTTTTCTGATTTTTTCGGTGTCCTGGAACGGTCATGATTTTAAGGGCGGGTGTAAAATTGTAATTCTCAAATTTTGAGATTTTGAAAAATTTTGAAAAATTGGGTATTTTTAAAAACGCCTAAATTTATGAATTTAGGTCTTCATAACCTGAAAAAGGGTTCAAATTCATGAATTTATGTCGTTTTTAAAAATGCCATTTTTTGAAAAAATGGTACTTTTTGAATGGACTAAATTCATGTATTTAGGTCTTAATAACCTGAAAAAGGGTTCAAATTCATGAATTTATGTCGTTTTTAAAGATACTATTTTTTTGAATTTTATGGTGTCCTGGAACGGTCTTTTGCCCATTACTCGACTGTGTGACTAGGTTTTTCCACATTTTGGACACACGGGAGTACGGTTTGTATAAAAGGCTCTGTCTTCACACAATTTTGTGACGCTATTGTAACTATGAACGCTATGACAGCGCTATGATAGCGCTTCAAGCGCTACAGTCATAGAAATTGTTAACTGAAGATGAAGCTATCTGATTTGGTTGTGGCTTTGATGTTATCAATTTATATGTCCATAGTAGATTTTTCCGCCTAAATGAATCCTTCTCAATTAATATACTATATCTGGAAATTCTTTTATACTACATCACAAATGAAATTTGAAAGCAAGCTAGTACGCTGAAGAGATAACGCAAGAGATAACTGAAGAAAAGTAAGAAATGAACAGACAATGCAAGTGAATCGAAGCTGAAGAAGCTAAGCATTAAGTAAATAAATATACCAAATTGACGATGTTCGTAGAAATATTGAAATTTTCTCATTGATTTAGGCGTCAGTCATAAATGCTAGAAGCATGCAAAAATGTTGTAGTAGAGTAGGCCAAATCTTAACAATAATAATGTGTATATACACTGAAACTATATTTTTTTATCAATAATTCTTCAAACAAATCGCACAGAACTTCTCAAACAAATTAAAGACCGATAGATCAAGTAGAAAATGAAAAGACTGAATTAATTATTTGAAAATATGAATCAAATGATCTCTAGCTGTTCTTTTTGCCTAATGTATTTTTATTTAAAAATCAATAAAAATCCAAGCGTTTTGTCCACCACGGAGTTTGCCTTGGGCAATACCATGCCCATAACAAAGTCTGTGGTGGACGAACGTTGGGATTATAATTGATTTTTTAAAAAAGAGTGCATTTGTCTGAAGTCAGGCAGAATTTCTTAATTCATTTCTTGAATGTTGAAAGGCGCCTCCAGTGCAATTAGACAAAATAAATTTGCAGTGGGCTCATTGAAATGGTTGAAGCATTTGGAGGTGATTTCGGAAGCTTAGGAAAAAGAGCATTCTGATATCGTTGATTTTACTTCAATGATGCGGTAGCCACCTCCATTTTCAAACATCAATGAGATGCTATTTCTAATTAAATATTTTATTTTTATTTAATTAATAAACTATCTAATTATTAATCTATTTAATTCTATTTTCCTCCTCGGAGGGCAGACAGATTTTCATAGAAATATTCGCGTAATCACATTGGTTATTGAACATGAACAGTTGCCACAGATTTAGAGGATAAGCTATTCTATGAATCCAGCGGGCAAGTAGATCATACATTTTCTTGCCCTTCTGCCTTCATAGAATACCTATTTTCCACTTATTATTGATACAAACTCCAAAATAAATGGCACAACTGATTTCTACGGATGCACATACCTATTGTCCTATGTTTATATAGCCAACTCTACTGACGTCATGTCATTGTTCTTTGAAGAGTTTCCAAACCATATAATCTACTACACCTTCACATGATTTCTATGATGTGTGATTTTGGAGTAGATTATATCGATAGGAAATTTACATAGGGGTCATATAATCTCCTGAAAAATAGAATATAGAAGATCTCTATTCTAATTCTAATTTGTTGATTACGTAGTGGTTTGGATGGATCACGGAAGTCTAGAAAACTATGCAGGTCCAGAAATCCTCAGATGGATCTAAGTTGTATCGTTGGCTATATAATGTTAAGCTGCTGATTTTCGGATTTCAATGGTATCAGAATTCACTCGTCCTTCGGACTCGTGGATTCTGACCATTGAATATCCTCAAATCAGTAGCTTATCATATACGTAATCAAGGATCGGCATCTTACAAGTCCAGATTTCCATGACTGTATGGATATTCAAAACATTGACATGTACCGGTATGCATACTATGAAAACAGTAAAATTGATGGCACAAACTGCGAAATAAATGTCAGAAAAAAGGTAATGTAGCAATCATATATGTGATTTGCCGGCATCATTTGCCAGCGCGTAGCGCTAGGCAAATGATGCCTGGCAAATCACATTGCTATTGTAACCTCTCAGATATCTTACCTCATTCTCTCAGATATCTCGTGCTATATTTTGCAATGTTCCATGGGATATCAAAGAGCACATAAGTCATAGATGTAGAAATCATTTACCATTACTAGCAATGGTAAACGGTAGACACTGAATGGTAAACGGCTCCTGAATATAGAGTGAGATTTAATGCAAAGAGATGAATAGTACACCCACTTTCTATGGCGCATTTTATAATAGCCATGACCACAATTTTCAAATTCTATACTCATTAATCAAGTCAAATGGCAAACCAGAACTGGACGTCCCTGATCGATTTTGATCGCGTTCCGGGTGGAATGATTTCTGGAAAAGAGGGGAGAGAAGTCGAATGCATTGCACTAGAAAGTATGTCTGAGTCATCAACCGCCTACAATATCATTGCTGTTAAGCTATTTTCAGAGCTCGAGCTGTTGGAGAAAGGTCAGAAAGAACAGTATTCCACAATTGACACTGAAATCCTTGCTGAAATGAATAAACATGAAAATGATTCTATCCCAAAATCAACAGCATTCTCGACTAAGAATCATGTCAGCCGATTTAAAAAGTTCCTTGGAGAACAATCCTTGTCGACAAATATAGAAACACTGCCAATAGATGTTTTGGCTGATTATTTGCGATTCTACTGCTTCTCTCTTAAAACAAAAGATGGAAGATTTTATTCGCCAAGCTCTCTGGTTGGCATAAGAGCTGCTTTACATTGGTATTTCGCTGGAAGCTCTGTAAACAGAAAAATTAGTATCTTGCATGATGAAACTTTTAGAAGAGCAAATGGGCAATGGTCGGATGTTGGCTCAAGCATTCTGAACGTTCTGAAGCTGGATTTAAAGCCATTGAGCCGAGCGATATGGAAACATTGAGCAGCTATTTCGATGCTTCAACACCAACTCGTCTTCAGCAGCATGGTTTTGCATCACATACTTTTTTGGGTTGAGAGGTAGAGAAACTTTGCCTCAGCTAAAAAAAGACTGCATCTCTTTCGGAGTTGACTCTGATGGCCGTGAATACGAGTTTCTGAAGCACAACTCACTCAGTAACAACGTAAAAACATCATTAGATATGAAAGAAAACTCGGATCCCAAAAAGTGCCGAATTTATGACAATAGAAGCGGTGACAATGCAGTGTGCCCAGTTAGGGTCTTGTGAATGTATCTCTCCAAAATCCCGGACGAAAACTCATCTTTATTTCCATTACCAATGAAGTGGAGTGGAACAAATTGGTACTGTACAAAACGATTCATTGGAAGAGCAACATTTGGAGACATGATGGAAATAATTTCTCAAGATGCTGGATTGAGCCGTATTTACACAAACCACTGTGTTAGTGTAACGGTGGTCAGTCAGCTAAAATCAAGTTGCTGGTCATCAGAGGATGTCTGCACTGTCACCGGACATAAAAATGTTGCAAGTGTGAATCGATGCTTTAAACAACGTAGTGACTCATAGAAGAGAAAAATGTGCGAAACACTTCAAGTTGGACTGTTCAGCAAAGTCTATTTGACTCAAGAGATCGTCGGGCATCAAAGTGTAATTTCAATCAAAAAGCCAACAGAGGAATCAGTTCAATTTAAATTTCCTGGAGAATTCAATAATTGTGTATTTAACATTCAAAAATAACGCTTGGCCTGTTCATCTGCAATGAATTTTGTGTGTCCATTTATTAGGACACCCTATACATCACTGGAACTTATGTGCACCTTTGAATATTTAATAATTTTTGCCAAAATTTGTGAAAATGATAGGTTCTTTGTTTGTTATAAGCTGTAATTACTGTAATTACACATGTAATTACTCTATCAATTTTGCTAACGCGATTTCATGAATGTTGACGTTAATTTCTATGAATCTCTGTGTGAAGTTTGCCAGGCAAGAATGTTGACATTCATGTACTGTAAATTAGAATTTACCCAATAAATTGCTATGAAGCAAAATTTTGCTATGACATTGCATAGTGGCTAATGAATATTTGTGAGGTTGCAATATTAATTGTCACTTTTACACCTTAAGTTGTCAGTTTCTCGCACTTAAGATGGTTGCCTGATAACTGAGAAGCTCCTGCGACCCGTGCCACTCACTGGAATATCGCTGAGGTGAGAGAGGAGAGGGTGAAATATGTCTTTAGAGAAGAATTCCATAGTTTGTTTACCTGTTTCTCCAATCATACTTTGGACTCTTACACTTCATGTTTGTCTAGGGACAATGACAAAAGACTCTTTTTTGAAGTTCATCAGTGAAGTGGGTTAACTTCTTTTTGAGGAGTTCATCTTCCTTATTTATGACAATGCTCTCCTTCACACAAAGATAGAAGTCACTCCTAATATACTGCCCCTTTCAGACATGACAGAAAAGGCCATATCATGCGCAAAAAGTTGCACAGCGCGAAGACTGACGGATCGTAGCAGTAGTAAGCCCGTGACAAATTCAAGGCCAAAATGAGCAACGATGAGGCATCATGCTGACTCAGCCCCCTCCCGATGGAAGGCAGGAAGGAGAAGGCTAAGAATGTGCAGGGAGGAATGGTTCCGTGAGGAGGAAAGTGTTTCCCTACCCTCCCCTCTGGAAAGAAGGAAGGAAGGAAGGAGGAACTTTCCTGTGAAGCAAGGGTAGGAATCTAGGAATGACAGAGTTAGAAAAGGTGGGTTTTGGGATGAGAAAGGTCGTTTTTCGGCATGAAGGAGGTATCGGATGGGAAAACGGAGGGTAGATTCGGAGTCTACGTGAAATTTTGGGTTGGGAAGGATGTTTCCAGAGGAACTTTCCTGTGAGGCAAGGGCAGGAATCTCTGAAAACTGCCAGAGTTAGAAAAAGGTGGGTTTTCGTCGTTTTGGGATGAGAAAGGCCGTTTTTCGGCATGAAGGAGGCCTCGGATAGGAAAACGGAGGGCAGATTCGGAGTCTACGTGAAATTTTGGGTTAGGAAGGTTGTTTCCAGCGAAATCGGAGAGAAAAAATTTTTGGGACGTCCCCCCCTCCTGCTAGACTTCCAACTTTGGTTCTAGAGATCGCAGAAAGTCGTGCAATAGCTCATTTGAAAGCTAACAGTGAGACAAATTCAGTGGAAGAAACGGCGTGTCTCTACATTTGAGGGTTTGAGGTGCGACAGTGACCTTAAGATTTTTACCCATCACCGAAAAACCGACAGAGTTAGAATTTTTATGAAAATGGCTCTAGCAGGTGAACGAAGCCTCGGATGAAAAAAGAGACACCAGATTTGGAGTAAGCGTGCAATTCTGCGTCTAGAGGGTAAGTTTCAAGTGAATCGGAGAGAAAAAGTAGAAAATTTTTTTCACACGGGATTTTTTCGTAAAAATGTTAAATTGTAGCCTACTTTGGCGATGAATAGCGGAAGATTGGAAGTGAATGAAGAGCTCGGGTTTCTTTTAGGGGTAAGACCGCAGTTTGTTCTCTAGGATCCTATCTTTTCAGATCTGTGGAAGGTTTCGTTTCGAAATGAGTGCATGTTTAAAATCGAGTTTTTGCACACTTTCCAAGTTTTTGAAACTTTTGAAAAAACGACCGAGTTTTTTCAACTCGGCTTCTGGTCATCGTAGAGAGTCGAGGGATGGCTTAAATGAAAGGTGAGAGCGAGAAAACGTGATTGTCAAAATTTGAAGTTAATCGGAGCACTAGAACCGCAGATAGACGTGTTTAAAGTTTCGGATGATGGAGATGATGTCATCAGCTGATCGCCACAAACTTACAAGTATAAGCAGGGAACCGACAGAGACTTGTCATTAAGACGAGAGCGATTGTCAAAGGTAGGTCGTCTCTCTGAGCTCTGATGATAGCATCGGACATTCCAGATTTCGGGTTTCCGTAGGACACCGACTTAGAAAATTTCATTGCTGATATCACCTAAGGCGTCAGACTTAAAGGTTCGTCAGGAGATGGCCTTCGTCTCCAGGCCATAAAAGACTCCAAAACTTTAAAGGCTTGTAACTTTGCTTCTACAAGTCCTTTTGACTTGATTCAAAAAAGATTCGATCGCTATTGATCAGACATATATTTACAGATTACTTATAAAATTTCATAAGTAGTACTAAATGCTGAAAAATTTAAATTCATCATTTTTGGAGGTTTTCTGGGGTTTTTGACCCTGCTGAAGTCAATGAAGGCATGTATGAGTGTGTACGAGCCAGTCTTACCATGATACAAGCGGCTTTTCACTGAAAGCGAGCATGACACGGAGAGTTTTGCTGTAATATTCCACTGACTGGGTGTTCCTTCGGGACGGCGGATGATGCCATAGTGATAAGTGTGGCAAGGGAGTGTGTCATATTTTAGACCGACACCTCTGGGGCAACTCATGTTGGGCATTTGACACAGTTCTCAACGTAGCACTTTGAACACCAATCGATTGAGTCTTACCCATAGACATCGGATAACATTATTAGGACTAGACTGGACACAGCTGATTTCCCGTGGCCTTTAAAGCCGTTCGGTAGCGACATGGAAATATTGTTTGTATAAAACAATTATGACAACGAGAGAATTTAAAATTTCGATAACCACGTGTCTCTTATCAGCTGAGAGAGAGTAGAGATGAGGAGATATTGCATCGTCCATAATTGCAGACTTAAATACTCCGAATTGCCAACAGCAGAAGACATTTCATTTCACAGGTAATTGCAAATGAACAGCCTATCTTTAATCTCTTGATAATAAAATTTTTACGTACACACTGTTGTAATAAATCTTTTTTCATTGTACTCGGGAAAACTCGCCCTTGGCGCTCACAAGAAATGGTGCAAAATAGTGCTTTTTGCCCGAAGTGGCCAGGAAAAATCCCAGTTATTCCGGGTGTTGCTTATCTTTAGCCGGGACGCTCGAAGTTCACAAAATGATTAATGAGACGCCATATCTCAGTTCTGGTGAATAATCTGTATAAGTGATAGAGTCAGGAGTAATACCAAACCGATTATGAAGTCCATTTCTGAAAATGTTTCATTTATCTTACTGCCATGTTAATGTCTTTCTGCTTATTTCTTAGTTCGGCTTAAGAACATCTATAAAAAATTTTTGCTGGAATCTTTAAGGTTGGTAATGAATTTATCCTCTTACAATCCACTCGTACAAACACAAGCAAAAGGTTTGGTAGTGTCACACTTTTCTCGATTTCATTTTCGATCTATCTTTTCAAGATTGGAGTAATTTCAAGGCACATTATCTTGGATTTTCAAAAGAAAGCATTCTACAGCCAGAAGAAATTTAATAAAAATTTCGCTAATTTAAAAATTGCGCTACTATTTGTTTACACAAATAGCATAGTAAAACAATTTTTCAGAATTAAAGCCACTCGGTAGCGACATCCGCTTGTGGCCATCAGCTGATAGTGTATTAAATAGGCGCTGTCCGGTCTAGTCCTAACAATGTTATCCGATGTCTATGGTCTTAGCTATCTTGTCATGGGTGGCATCTAAACATCTCTATTGCAAAACGCATGTGAATCACGGCTTGCTATCAAGCTGATCAAAGCAACGATTTGGGATGTTTCCTCTTGTACACACAGTGACATAACGCACGCTCTGTCCGCCCGAGGTTGGATTCGTGGGTCGAGGCCTTGTAGCTGGGATAGGATCCCCTCTGAGTAATGCCTGTAACGGATTCAAGATCTTAACACCTAAACGCTTGCTATCAAGTCGCTATGGCTTCTGTTATCAGGCCTCTG
Organism: Prostheceraeus crozeri; assembly: GCA_907163375.1. Classification (NCBI taxonomy): domain Eukaryota; kingdom Metazoa; phylum Platyhelminthes; order Polycladida; family Euryleptidae; genus Prostheceraeus; species Prostheceraeus crozeri. The sequence continues at coordinate 155,352 of CAJQUW010014163.1, read as the reverse complement.
TGAAATCTCGTCTAGCCTCAGTAAATCAGGGTTGGCAACGTCTATCGTTTGTCATTGTAACTTGGTAAAAATGAGACAGTTACTGCAGGCATTGACGTCAAACCCTTTCGCGTCATAGGGTAACCAGTCTTTGTGTTGGGAGTTGGCTACTGAAAGCATGGTGACTGCCGATGCCCATAAATGATAAAACCGCCGTTGTCATGTCAAACGCATGGCCAAATAAGGACGGTTTGAATCATGGCTTTGTGCTCGCTGGGTATATAAACCGCGTCTTTTCTCTAGTCTTCACTCCTGTTTCAAGTTGCAAGACGATCGGTGAGTGCTCTGACAAGGTTTGCTATCAAACTTTGGGTTTTAGGATAAAGCTAGGAATCATACTCTTTAAATTTGGTTGACGATTTTATTCCAACGCTTGCTATCAAATGTATGGTGACTTAGTCTTTCAATGCATATTAGCAAGTAGTATCCTATAAACATTTGCTATCAAATTTTACTCTATCTTTACAGAATCTTTACAATGACTAAGCAGTGCAATGCAAGGATGCTTGTTGGCAAATGCATTTGTGGCCGCATCGCACGAGGCAGCGACCTTAAGAAGCACCTGAAAGCTAAAGAGGGGACGATGGGCCATGAGAGGAAGGTGATGTTAAGGCTGTGTGTGTCTTGTCGGATATGTGCGATGGGGGATGAGCCAGAGTTTCTGATGGCGCATTTGCAGTGTGAGACTTAAAACATCGGGGAGAAGGGGTTTAAGTCATGGTTTGAGGGAATATTGTTGGCAATGGAGGAGAATGATGAGGATGTAGCTTCGTTTGCCCAAGACGATTTCAATAACGCGTTACAAATGTGCGAGCACACATCGGGAACTCTAGCTCGTCTGTGATTGGACGAGAGGTCTCATCCATTCACCGCTTAGGAAAATCTTATAAAAGGCAGTATACCAGCTCTGCTCTTCACATTTATCTTTCACAAGGTGAGTGTCGGTGAGCTCCTGCTATCAGGTTGTTTTGACTTGCTATCAAGTTGAATAGTCTCTTGCTATCAAGAGATTCACTTCTGCTCATAAAACATATCATCGCTGTAATACCTCTTTTGCTCGAGCGTTCCTTCGGGACGGCGGGTACTGCCGTAGAGGGATTTCGTTGCACGGGTTGTTCGTCGTTTGTTAGACCGAAACCTCTGAGCCGTTGCTCATGTTGGGCGTTCGACTTCATACTCAACGTGACGCTTTCTCTCGCCAGGTCAGAGTACTTCAGCCATTCGACAAAGGTTAGTCTTTATGATATGGAATAGAGGTCAATGTAATTCACTAGATGTCACTTCAATGATTGTTCCCATGATAAACGTTGACTAGGCAAATTAAACGATTCTCATCTTTCCTTTTCAGTGATTGAAATCTACTAACGTACGAGTACTACCGTGTAATCTGCTGTCTGTAACCGAGCAAAAATGGAATTCAATAAAGTTGAAAATTACCGCATTGCTGCTGAGATGGAGAAGACCACCATCGAGCAATGTAAGTATTTGTATCAAGGTTGACTCACTCTATTACTAACATCATTAGGGTAGACATCCTAATTAAAATCAAGACCTGTCACCTCCCCTATTTTATTCATGTTTAAACCGATTCCAAATTTTAGCTCTGCTTATCTTTGCTGTTATTCTTTTTCAGTGCATGAATGTATTCGTAATGGGGAACCCGTCCCCCAAGGAGCAATCGGGGAAGCCTATGAGCGGCTTGGTAAGTCTAAGTATCTTTAACATCTCAGGTTTAGGCGGTTTCAGATATTTCAGTATTTCAGTATTTCCACGAGGCGGAAGTACCGCGAGGAATTTCCGACCCTACCTTCCCGTCCATCTACCTCCGCTCAGAGTCCGACTCCTCTCTCGGGCATCGTCATCGCCCCACCTCCACCGCCTGCTCCGCTCCCTGCGACAGTCCCTGCTCCTCGTCACCATGTCCCTCCAACAACAAAACCCAGGACCCTTCCACCCTCGGCTCGTGTCCCACTCCTGCCTCCTCCTCGACCATCGGTGTTGCCGGAAATCAATTCCTTAGATGATAAGTAACCGTGATTGGGAAATAGGGGGATAAGACTTCAAACTTGAAATTATGATCATGTTACTAATCTCTTTTCTCTTTTTCTCAACAGATCTGGCGGCCTACCTCCTGGAAGGTGACGTTCCCTCCCGCCCCATCATCATCCCAGCATCGCCACCACCACCTGCAGCAGCGGCCGAACTCCTTCTCCTCTCCGTTCAGTCGGTGGAGAGATTGCTGGAAGAGCAGGAAATGGAGTTAGAGATAGTGGGAGAGGAGAGGGAGATTGAAGTCGAAGAGGAGAAGGACCTTCGATGCCAGCGGTGTGACAGGGTCTTCGCCAAGTCCTTCAACTTAAGACGTCACACCGCTGGCAATGCCTGCAGAGGAGGAAAGCGCCGTCCGATCCCTCAACGACCCAAGCGTGAAGGTTGTGAACGCACGTTCTACAACAGCACTAACTTACAACATCACATCGAAGGCGGTTCCTATGGCAGTGTGAGGCAACCACCGACAACAATAGGTAGGAAGCATCCTTCATCGCACGTCGGCTTTTCCTGTTCTTCGTGTCAGAAGACCTTTCCTACAGAGTTTGTTCTTTCTTCGCACACACTCTGTCACACTCATCCCACAGAGCTTTACACTGACAACAACGTCACTCTAAGGCTGAGCAAGTTTTCCCTTGAGAGGCTCGTTCGCGACTATGAGTTAGAAAGCTCTGAACCCGTACAAGATATTCATCCTTTCTTGATGAATATTATAGGTTTAATTCATCAAATGTTGACGAGCTCAGATAGATTTTTGCTCAAAGGCATGTTCTATCTCACTGCTCGTTTCAATAAGGTAGACAGTAGCACGGGAGAAGTAGAGTCCACTGTGATCATTAGGATAGCCTCCTGTGCTGCTGATCTCATAGGTGATGTAAACGAGTGGATAGAGAGACATGCAACCTATCTCATCAGCAACTTAGATAAATTTAATGAAAGAGACAGCGGTCTGGTTTTTGATGGAATAGAGAAAGTAGACATTAAAATCAATCTTTTAGAAAATTTGCAAGGCAGCGGTTGTTTCACCTTCCCCAAAGCACTGGCTGATAAAAAGGCTGTCATCAATGTAGAGAGTCAGTCCCAGTGTTTCAAGTATGCCGTCCTCTCCATTCTTCACTATAATGATATAAGTGTACATCGTGAACGAATCACTCACTATCGTGAATGGGAGGATGAACTTTAAGTTTGACGGGTTAGATGTCAACACATTAGATTTTAAAGACATCACGCAATTTGAAAAATTGAATGAAATTAAGATCGTCGTCCATCTCTGGGAAAAAGGTCTGAAGGGCGTTAGGTATAACAACCGCCAAAGTAACTTCGACCGGGTTGTCGTCAATCTCCTCCTAGTGTATAGCGACAACCACCCAGAATGGCATTATTGTGGCATTCCTAATATTTCTAAGTTGTATCACTACCAACAAAGTTGTGATAACCAACATTATTACTGTGATCGCTGCACACGGCGCTTTAGGTCAAAACCATTTTTTGATCAGCATTACGAGTGGTGCTCTCGGGGTAAGCTTCAAATGGAAGTGATGCCCAAAGATAAATTTTATAGGTATGAGGAAAGCGGCAATGAGCTCAGTCCCATATGTACCATCTATGTGGACATTGAATGTTACATTGAACAAGTCATGAGCCAGCAGCCACTGCCTGTTATGAAGTTTTGCATTCATACCATAGGAAACAAAATGAAATGCATGTGTGGCAAGTTGAGGAGTGCGTTGAAAACTTCCTCAGCTTTTGAGATAGGAAAGCCCGTTTTCATCAACGGTATGAAACGGAGCTGACTAGGAAACCCATGTGCTTCACAGAAGCCGATAAACTCAAATTTGATAGGACCACGGAATCTCCCCGCTGCTGTTCATCCTTTGATGATCAGCAACATAAGAAAATGAGGGACCATTGCCATCTCAGTGGTAAATTTAGGTCTACCTTATGCAGTAAATGTAATATGAAACTTTAGGCTCAAACTGCAAACGCTCCCCGTCATCTTCCATAGCTTTAAATGTAATGATGCTCACATCATCATTCGCCATGGATTCGGTAAAATGAAATCCTGGTCATCCAAAGAGATTGCACAAAGTAAGGAAAAATTTATGTGCATCACTGCCAAAGTACAAGTCGACAAAACCGCTGAAGGGAAGCCTGTCTTCTATGACATAAAGTTTCTAGATAGCTTTCAATTCATGTCTTCTTCCTTAGCCGCGTTGGCTAATAATTTAGAAACACTTCCCCTCACTCAACCTTTAAAGAAAGACTATCCCAACATAAGTGAAAGTCTCATACAACGGAAAGGGGTGTTTCCTTATAATTATTTTAGTTCAATGGACACATTGAAGGAAACATCCCTTCCGTCCATCGATAAATTTAAAAATGATTTGACGGGTGAGGACTGTTCGCTGGATGACAGTCCATGCAAACCATGCAAACAGAGCAAGGATGGTTAGAATTTAGATGTCACACTTCTGGTGAAATTAGACGACTATCTGTTGACTGACGTGTTTCAGACTTTTAGGAAAGGCACATGAGAACAGAACGCCTTAGACCCCGTCCATTTTGTTTTTCTACCGGGTCTGTCCTATCAGTCAGTCTTCAAGATGACGAAAGAGAGAATGCATTTACTGCGAGATGCAGAAATGTACACGTTATTTGAACGTGGTATTAGGGGAGGCTTCACATTTGTTAACAAACATGTTGTCAACAGCACCCAAGACATAGGATCGACCACGCATTTAATGTACACAGACCAAAATAATTTATATGGGAGTGCATTATCCAAGCCTTTGCCACAGTATGACTTCCAATGGGTAGAGCCCCATGAAATTGAACACTTCTCCAATCCAGCACACATCATGACACTGGGAGATTAGGCCGACATAGGTTATTTATTTCAAGTCGACCTCATCTATCCAGACTGTATTAAGAATAAGACAGTTGATTTTCCTATCGCACCCGAATCTGGCATAGTCAGTCCAGATATGTTCTCTCCCTTTATGGAAGAACACAATAAGCAATATGAGGCGGAAAATGACTTAAAATATAAACCCACCGGGAAGTTGTTGCTCACCCAATTGAACAAGCAGCATTATATCGCGCACTATTCCATCCTCAAATTCTATCTAGGTATGGGGATGCAACTTGACAAAGTCCATCGCGCTATCCAGTTTAGGCAGAAGCCCTTTTTAAAACCGTATATAGAATTTTACGAAGAATCTTTTCGAAAAGGACTTCTTTAAATTTAAGAAGAATGCCCTCTTTGGTAAAATCATGGAGGATGTAAGAAAGCGCATGGACTATCGTATCGTGACTGATCCAGAAACGAGTATCAAGTTATGCCGCTCACCGCTGTTTTGTCACCATGATGTCATTTCCGAAGACATCACTGGTTTTAAAATGTTAAAATCCAAACTAGAACTCCGTAAACCTATTTATGTCGGTCAAGCTGTCTTGGATCACTCCAAGTTGGAAATGTACAAGTTGTTATACCACACCTTTAAAACTTGCCCACTGATCCAACATGTGGAATTAGTAGGAGGCGATACAGACAGCTTCTTCCTAGCTTTGACAACCACTAGCCAAGTCAAGCAGGAAGACATCTTAAAATATTTAGCACCCAAGTTTGATAGTTCCAACTATCCCACTAACCATCCGCTTTACTCTACCTCAAATAAAGCGAAGCTTGGCTGCTTCAAGGATGAGTGTGCCGGCAAACAGATAGAGGAGATGATCTTGCTTCGTCTCAAGATTTACTCCATGAAGCTAAAATCCTCAGAGCTTTCTATTAAACGGGCGAAAAGCATCTTGAAGTCAATCGTTAGAAAAATGACACACAGGGACTATCAAGATGCCTTAGATTCACTTAAAATTAAAAAAGTAGAAATGAACATTTTAAAATCACAGTCGCATCAAGTCAGCTCAGAACATCGACGTTTAGGAAACGAGGTCTATCAGCTTGAGAAGACAAGCGATGCTGGATAAGTCCTAACCACTCATTACCGTACGGTCATCCAGACACTCATCTACCTCCACCCAAGAGACAGAAACTTTCTCCTCCTCCGTCCGGCGATGTCTGATGATGAATGCATCCTCTCTGTTGTGGTTGATGTTTTGCTTTTTCACTCCATGGCGTTTTCTATGGGGTGTTGTGAGTGAGTCTCTTGTAACATGCGTCCATATTCTGATCACTTCATATCATGACTTGCATATCAACTGGTCTTCCTGACTTTGTTTTGTCCCTGTACAGTTTCCTTCAATGAATTTGCTTTCTCCGGTGATGTGAGCCATAAAAACTTTGTTTTCTGCTACCATCAGTATTAACTGCATATGGCTGTGATGAAAATCGGTTGTGATGATGAAAAACATATCATGTACATACTGTGTCGTTTTCCTTTCACATAAAGTTGCGGTTCAAGTAGCTTGGACTGACTTGGTAATAATGTCACAAGCATGTCACTGTTTGTCAGATAGGTGAAATATAAAATGAAGTCAGAATCATTTCACCGTTTGTAAAGTTAGATATAAAGTTGTTGTTTGTAAAGTTTGTAAGATAGGTGAAGAATAAAGTTAGAATCATCTCACTGTTTGTAGAGTTAGAGATAGAGTCTTTGTTTGTAATGTTAGGAATAATGTCATTCACAAATGGTTAAATGGTTTACACTAACGGTTAACATTCACTTGTGCTATATAAAACCCTAAATCCTAAATCCAACCGTAGGTAACCCTATTCCATAGATGATGGACTTTATCAATTTATAGATAAAGTATAAAATAAAGTGACAAGCATTTCACTGTTTGCAAGATAGGTAATGTATAAGATAAAGTCAAAACCATGTCAGAGTTTGTAAGTTAACATCCTCACCAACGAATGTAGCATCATGAAAATTTCTTCGGCTTAGGAAACATCAATCACTTTGCTGACTCATGTCTATAAATAGCTCTGACTCATGAAGTGGTAAAGCACCAGTCAGTTAGATAAGAATCTAATCAGTCTTGTTCAACCTATTCACTGACTCGTGTGTGGGGGTGTATCATTCAACATCGATGGCGCCTCATGTCAGACAGCGTGACCTTTTCACCGACAAGTATGTGGGCGATAGTTCATTGCGATGACTCATTTAAGACGCATCATGTGATTAACACGATTCTATTAACTGTGACTCATACAGATAACGCATTAAAGATTTAACAATGTCAGCTACTTTACTGATATCACGTAAACCAGTCATGATACAATGTCCGTTGTGAAACACTGCAATATGTACAGGATGCCACTTCCGAATCAGAGCAGCAGGAAAGAGTTCAGTTTCATAAAATATACAATGATTACTGGTTTTAATGTTGGCTAGATTCACTAACATCTTCAATTGAACAGACACTACTATATTCTTCAATGTCAGGGGACTGAGGCGTAGATGAGGCATGAGTGTTCGCATTTTCTTGACGACTTCGTAACACATGGACTGCATCACGAAATGAGAAAGGTTTCCTAGGACTTGGATTTTGCCGCAGCGAAAGATTTGAAGATTTCGACCGTTGCTCATGCGAATGACCAACATTTGTGGACGATCGCGATGATATACTGAATTCGGAAGATGGGTATGCAACTGTTCTAAATCGATGTCTCTTCTGAGATTCATTTTGCGCATAGCGTAGATGATGCGGATGGGGAGCATGACTCACAAATGACATGAGGGTTGAGTGAACTTCCCTTTTATACTTATCCCATGAGGGTTTTGGAGTCACGATGTAGCAGTGATCATTATGTAGAATCATCTCTTAAATGCGAATAAATACAATGCCTTCTCCTAAACTAATCACACAACAAGAGTTGGATAGGATAGCGCGATGCAACCTTCGTACTTGAAAGCGTTCTAGAGTTATCTGAAGTTGACGTTTCATATCATGAAATGTAACACACTGACTTTTCCATGATACATGGAGCCATGCTGATAATTTCCACATGATTAAAACCTGAGTGAAGAAGGGTATGCCTAAGAAAGAAGGAGAGAGAGAGAGTCATGTTCATGTGTGGCATGGTGAGTGTACATTTTCTTTTTTGATACGGTGGTCGTTAGGCCGTGGTCTCATAAAGACCGATGGTGCGTTCTCAGTGTGTGGAGAGTGTTACTGTAGTTGATCATCATCAACATGGACATCATTTTTGAAGGTTATGGAGACTAGATAAAGATTCAACGTAAACAACCTTCCGTCCCTGCGCGGACCCATTTAGATGGTTTGAATTTTGATTTCAAAGGAGTAGAATCCTTTTCCCAAAATGGGGAGTGGTTTGCAATTGAGTAAGTCGAATTCGCTGCCCTCCTTTTCATGGATGATGAGACAGTGTCTATCCATATGAACATACATGTATCGTCTTTCCATGATGGGAACTTGTGGCCGCTTCCCATTGTGTCGAACAATTTCTTTGGGAATGGTGAGATTTTCTTTCAGGAATGTTTCAAGAGTATTGAATTGTAACCGTGTCCAATAGTCTAACGGTACATACACGGCCAGTCCATACTTTGTTGACATAACCTTTAGATAATCTATCCGATGATTTGGTGTTTTTGTGGTCACGGCTTCTCCATGATGAGTTATCTTTTGATTGAAAGCATTTTTACCCGATGCTAAAGTAAGGGAGTTCAGTGTACCCAGTGCGAGAGCAGAGGAGTTGATGGCTTCGAGCAACTGCATGGTTAGCGCAAGGACGGAAATGATTGCCATGAGCTCAGTCGTCCGTTTTATAACCAGACCTAGCTCCAATCACATGCGTTCACCTTTTCTCGTTTTCCCTGTCTTTGTTACGTGACAAAGAGTTATCACACCTGAACTTTTGACTTAGTGGGTGGGAACCTTCCCTGTGACTGATTGCCCTCTTACAAAGTCGTTCTAGTCCTCACAAAGACTTTAGTGACACACCCCCTCTAGCGAACTAAGACGCATTCATTTATCTAACAAAGAGCCAGATAGTAATGCACAAAGCGCAATGACTCATTTTGTGATACCCCCTTTTCTCGAACAAAGACGCATTCATTCATCTAGCAGAGCTCAATGACTCATGTTGCTCTATGCACCACTACAAAATACTCAGTTAAAAGAAATCTTTATTGCATCTACACAACATGTCGACCATCAAACAAAGTCGTGGATGTAAACACACTCAGTTGAATCATGATAATTTTTACAACGTATGCATTTCCTTCCATCGTTTCTTCTATTCTCTCCATAATTTTCTCCATATGACGTACATAAAATTGATCACTAAGAGTAATCCATTCTGTGCAATAGGATCCAAAACGAAGTGGTTTTTGCAAATCTTTCAACTCTATATAAGCAACGAGTCTACCCTTTACATCTTGAGGTTGTAAACTCTCCATCAATCTTTTGAAGAGAGGAAGGCTTTCAGTTAGCACTACTTACATATCATTCATCTTCATTTTAAATGCAAGTTTCCAATCTTGTAAAAATCCATCGAATCCTTGTTGATCAAGTGTCAAATGGCACATGTGGTTACTTAAGGTACGATGCCCAATCATAAACGTTGTAACTATAGATTTCACATTGCTTCAATGACTTCCACTATGAATAAAACAGAAATAACAATCATGTTCCACTGTAAGTTTATTCAACACCAGACAAAATTCACAAGTACAGAATACACTTCATGAAATGATCATCATTCATTCACAAGGAGCAAAAACATGTTTCACATAGACCCATGCTGTTGACAATAATATAGATACAGTTCATAAACGTCATAGAGACTACAATGCCAGCGTGAAGAGAGTTTTTCAATGTAGGTAGCTTTATTTCTAGTATTACAATGGGATGTTGGTCTGTACAGGTGATGTCTCTCATCGAAACGTATAGCCATGTCAAAAATCATTTCATCTCTAAACTTCTTTTGATCACAATGCATATGATAGTCTTGTCTTACACGATCTACCCCACATGGTAAATATAAATTATCAATGTGCAACTGAAGTGTTGTTGCTTCTCGTTCAGAATCATTTCCTAATATTTTAACAACATGAAAACCTGACAACCACCGTTTGAAATCACTTATCAAATACGTTTCATTTTCAAATACAATATGAATCAAAATAGAAGGATCAAGTCCATGCACATGACGTCTAGACCATTCGTCTTTGTGTGGAGGACAGTAGGCAAATCTATGATATACACTAACAACAGTTTGATCGCTTTCCCTCATTGCAATAACACTCAACTCCTGCATTGGTGTTCCCTCACTGTCTATGAAGATGACAACCTACAATATCAAAAAGACTTAATTACAAGATAATACATTGAGCAGGAACTTTACAATGATGCCTGTCCTTTACATAACAAAAGATACATACAACATGATTACAATGTTTTAATTGAACATAACGCACAAGACCGCGTTTTCCACATTCACTACATACTAACTGATTACAATACTTAAGATTTCAATACAATACTTGTGGTAGCACCATCTTTCTTTAATGCGCGACGACGTTTAGGTTTGGTGACAGGTTCTTGACACTCTTTGACACAAGAACCAATGATTTTCTCAATGTGATCAAGACCTGTTAACTCAGGTTGATGATGAATTTGAGCAATGCGCAAATTGAGAGAAATCAAATTACCGTCAGATTGATGAGGTCCCACATAAACAGCAGGCACCTCAATATGAAAGGAATAAAAGCCTGCACCTAGCGATGACAATTCTGTTTCAACTGACTGTTCAACTGTCACTCCTGAAGTGACTTTACAATACTTGCTTTGCAAAATATAGCAGCGAGTGCCGCGATACAAAGTTTTATAATAAGAAGTCTTCTTTTCTGGCCACAACTGTAATAGTTCAGTAGCAATAAAAGCCTTTTGCCTCACAACGTCTTCCAAAATGTCAAGCTGCTGACGCAACCAATTATCAATAGGGATACTCAGGTTTTGACCGCAATGATTTACTTGCGTATCCACTTTTGGTAAGTATACCGCCGGCGTTTGAAGATAGAGTCGAACACCGTTGTAGAGCACTTGTTGTTTGTAGGTATGATAGCCGTGAATTACCTTTTCAATTTTCGGATTCCACAGCTCGAGATGTTGAGGATTCAGTGATGCAGCAGTTGGAGTAGGATTCATGGCCATGGCAGTCCGTAGCGAAAGAATACCACTAAGTACATTCATGATCATCAGAGAAAAGAAAATAGTTAGCTTAGCAGTGACATATGAGGTGGCCCTTAAGAGGACCTTTTGGAGCGTTCACATGATTTAAAGCTAATCACCAAAGTCTAAGTTTTCGTCATCGTCCAGGAAATTAAGGGTCTTGGTCTTAGGACCGAATTAAGTTTCAATTCCCTAAAAGACTTAAAGGTAAAGCGTCTAGGTGGTGGAGGCGGCGGTGGTGGTGATGGTTCAACAAAATAAGCTTCTACAATCATCGGCTACACACTTTCCTGCGTCTCTCTTCTAAAATGTTGGTAAGGTTTAGGCCACACAGTCATAACACTCACTTGTAAATTTGGAAACAGGATTGAATCAGACAAAATTGAGACGGAGAATGGCTTGAGCAAGTCACACACGCTTTCCAAGTCAAGAGAATGAAATGAAGAGAAAATGGGGAGACGTCTGCTTTTATAGTCTCCTGCAAATCCACATTTGACACTATGTGAGCCAATCAGAGACCTCCGTTTCTCCCCTGACTTCGTTGCGGCAGGTAAAAGGAGGCACGCGGACGTCTGACTCATGAATGCTTTTCCCAAATCTTGTAGTCAAATCTAGTTTAGCACATTGAGTTGAATATGAATGTGTTTTATGCGACATAAGAGCAAGTTGGATCCATGCTCTTGAAATGAATCTAGTCGAGATGCAATTTTTGCCATGTGTCGCTGATAGAAATCTTTGGGATCATGTATCGTCTCTGCAGAATAGGATGCAAAATGAAACACTACACGTTCACCTGCATGTTCATCAGTCACTTTCTCAAATTCAATCTCTGCAACTAATCGACCTTTCGCATCTTTATTTATCAAAGTGTCCATGAGCTGTTGGAAAACGAAGTAACCTTTAGCGATAGCAAATTCTAAGTCTGCCTTTTCATGATGAAAGGAGATGATGTGGTCCCTAATCACACCACGAAGACTTTGTCGATGAAAACGTAGTGAACAAAATTCATTCGTAACCTCTACAGTACTGCATCTGTCATCTTTCTTCCTATCACTTCGGAGACATAGCATGAATGACATTCAGGTGTAAAATGTCACGCTCATTCCAAATCTGGTCTCTGTTTTCCCGTCCGAGGCTTGCTTCACCTGCTAGAGCGATTTTCATAAACATTCTAACTCTGTCGTTTTTTCGTCAATGTCCCAAATTTTTCAATGGCGTCTCACATCTAAACGAATGCAGATAGGAATAAGCCGTTTCTTCCACTGAATTTGTGATACTCTTAGCTTTCAAACGAGCTATTGCACGACTTTCTACAATCTCTAGAACCAAAGTTGGAAGTCTCGTCCAGAGGGGGGGACGTTCCAAAATTTTTTTCTCTCCGATTTCGCTGGAAACAACCTTCCTAACCCAAAATTTCACGTTGACTCCGAATCTGCCCTCCGTTTTCCTATCCGAGGTCTCCTTCATACCGAAAACGACCTTTCTCATCCCAAAACCACCAAAATCCACCTTTTCTAACTCTGTCATTCCTAGATTCCTACGCTTGCTGGAGAACTCCTCCTTCCTTCCAGGGGGTAGGGAAACGCTTTCCTCCTCACGGACCCATTCCTCCCAGCACATCCTTAGTCTTCTCCTTCCTTCCTTTCAGAGGGGGGGCTGAGTCAGCATGATGCCTCATCGTTGCTCATTTTGACCTTGAATTTGTCACGGGCTTACTACTCCTAGCATCCAGTCGATCGATCGCCATTGATAATTCTGCCGCTCGATCTACTGCATTGACTCCTTGCCGACATCGAATTGCGTCGAATTGCTCGACAGCAGTTTGAGGAACCATTGTCGTCAATCACTCCTATCAGATGCCTTCAGTTTCATAATCGCTCTCTTATCTACACAGAGAAATGTCAGAATAAAGATGACTTTTTTTGACAATGACAAGTAGACCGAAAAGTTACAGTTCATCATTTCACAGAAGTGTTGTCATATGTTGTCACGCAGTTGTTCTCTCTTATCACGATAAGTTTGGTGAAATGAAAAATTGTATGTTGTAAAGCCTAAGATGTACGGCCTATCACTCAGCATGGAATCACAAAGATATCTGCCTATCAGTAGACTAACATAGAGCATTAGCATTACATCTACCCATTGTTTATCCGTAGAGATCAGTTGTCACATTTATTTTGCAGTTTAAGCCAATAATTAATGGAAAAGGTATATTAATCATCTATATTTATGTGGAGAGAAATCTGATAGCGCGATTGCTTCTAGACAGACAAGATTTTATTGATGTTAGCGTTCTTCGCTATGCAGTAATGAATATTGCATTCAGGCATCAAGTTTATGACGGGAAATCTTTGAGGCACTTTTTGCTAAATAGCGCTATGACAACGCTACGGTAGCATCCATCTGACGACTCTCACTGAACGACCACACTATAAAACATATCGACAAACAGTTGATCAGCCTGAGTTGCTATTTACAGATCTCTATGCTTGACAGACGATTTCTATGCCATTAATTGCGGAACAAGAAATTATAAATTCCTGGCATGGTACAAGCAATTATATAGAAATCTGCTAAGTGTGGTGATAAATCTCTTGCATCACTCCTACCAAGAAACAGAGTGTAACACTCGAGTTGCAACACTCGTAGACTCTCTATAATAGTAGAATCGTAGAATAAATAGAGTTGCAACACTCGTTTGTCGATCTCGGGCTTCTACTACAGGCACTCTACCGCGAATTACTTATCAACCCGCCACAAATTGCAATAGCTTCAAGAGTGAGCTCATCCTGTAGAGAAAAATTCCCTTATCAATCTGAAAAAAATCCCCTATCGAAAATCTAGGAAAATCTAGTTCGTGGAACACCTTGAACTTTCCACTTGAAGTCACGAGTCTTCGAAATATCAATGCACGCTTACTCCAATGAAATCGCAGAGTCAGATAGCAATTGCCAATCAAAGTGAAGCGCTGTAGCTTTGTCTCACTAGCTGCATTTATCGTCCACATGGCTCTCAACAATACCAGCTATGTTTTCTGAATTATTTCCTTTCCAAGCGATTAGGTTCTCAGTCACTACTTCAACAATATTTGTAACTATCTGCAGATACAAACACATGGAGATTTCTACAAGTTAAGCCACAAATCTGCGAGTTTTAGCATCAATAAGCGATCTTTTTTTGCAACTGCCGGTCTTGTGAAGACGCATAGCTGCTCAAGCCGCCAAGTCGAAAACGCGCTTGTGCACCCTTGTCTTGTAGATAACTTTCCTATGTACCTGCAGGGTGCAAATTGAGTAAGATTTGTTTCAGTTAGGACACAAATTTTCATTTTTTCCATCAAGCGAAGCATTTTTGCAAGTATTCTCTTGTGAACATTCATAGAAATTCAAGCATCTCTATCAAAAACGCGCTTACGCACACTCATTATCTAATGCACACTCTCAAGTACCCATAGATGTAAATTGATGCAAATTTGCCTATGGCAAAGGAAAAATCTGCGTACATTTCTAATAACCAAACATCCTCTTTTGCAACTACTCTCTCACGAAAACGCATAGAATTTCAAGTGTCTATATGAAAAGTAGGTCATAATCCTACATGCACAGAATTAAATATTTTGTTTATCTGCTTCGGTTTCATAGAAGTGTGATTAATACGAAATCGACGGCACATCGAGGAACTTACTTAGTGGGCAAAAAGGAATTCCTAATACTTGAAGTACCTTACAGAGATAGGAAAGAAGTCGTGTGTCGCTTGGGGATTAGCATGAGCCCTAGCAAAGTGCTTCGATTGCCAAAATTCCTTCAGATTCGAAGAATTCAGATCATTGCACAAAAGGTTTCTCGATAATGTTGGCCCTTCAGATCATTATTAAGAAAAGTAGCAGACGCACGAAAATTAGTTCACTTGATGATTTCACATCCTCTCCTCGGCATTCCTCACTGCATAGTGCATGCACTGAATCGAATGTTAGCCAAGACAGCAATGTGTGTTTTGGTGTGTGCGAAGTGATATCACAACATGCACGCCTCGCTGACTGGCTCTGGTTCCTCTGCTGAATGCTTATTGTTTGTCTTTCCAATAGCAAGCGATACATTAATTATCCATCGGAGAATACGCTAGTTGTGCAATTCTGTGATGTGCCATTTCGATATAAAGGTTAGATATGATTCTTCCCTTTTAGGAAACCGAGGACACGCGCAGATGAATCTAATTCTGAGCATGTTTGTCTGCTTCATCCTACTGTTCCAGAAGCGCCTATTTTTATTTAAAAGAAAATCAATTTATGCTATTGCATGCGTTTTCGCATTGAAGACGTTTTAGTGATAGAAATACACGCAGATTTTTCCTTTGCCATAGGCAAATTTGCATCATGGTCGGTTTGCATCAGTGACGTGTTAAAAACATATTGCCTGCACTATTCGCCCTCGATCAACACTCGTGATACAACCTTCAATTACTTCATTTACTCAAACAAACTACACTGTTCTCTAGGCCAAGTGTCTCGACTGACCACGTGAATAAGTGTAGTGATCAATTAATAGAATACGATTAAATTTTATGAGAATAAACCAGAGATGAAAGAGCTTTTCGGGTTGTGCAACGATATACGAAACGAACTGCATATATATGCATATACCAGGAGAATTGCGAACGTATGCGAAAGAAAGTCAATATTTGTATGAAATACAAGTAGTAAGGAATCCTCCCAACTGCGCACAGCGCACAGCGCCCCCTTCTGGAGCGTGAGTTGGTTGTTGTCGGCCTGGGTCGACAGTCCGGGATTGTCTTTGGCGGCAGTCTGTGTTTTTGGTGTGTAGGAGTGTTTGTAGGTGCAAGTTGTCATTAGATTTGGATTCCTGATGAAATTCTGCGTCGAGTTTCATGTTGAGTTTATGTTGAGTTTCATGGGTGTAGGTGGAGGTCTTCTGTCCTTTAAGTTGTTTTAAGAGGGTTCTTGAGTGAGAAAATGGCTATAGCGGCTAAACGAAGCCTCGGACGGTAACATGGATGGCGGATTCGAGCTTTTTGGCCAAATTAGAGTCTAGCAGAGCTATTTCCAGCGTCGTAGAGCAAAGAATGAAGAACTTCGACACCCCCCTCGGCAGCGTTTCTTCCAACTTTGGTTCTAGAGATCGTAGAAAGTCGTGCAATAGCTCGTTTGAAAGCTAAGAGT
Organism: Prostheceraeus crozeri; assembly: GCA_907163375.1. Classification (NCBI taxonomy): domain Eukaryota; kingdom Metazoa; phylum Platyhelminthes; order Polycladida; family Euryleptidae; genus Prostheceraeus; species Prostheceraeus crozeri. Next base: position 138,935 of record CAJQUW010014163.1, on the reverse strand, counting down.
GTCACAAATTCATTGGAAAGCACAGCTTGGCCATACCTTCCTTTGCTGAGGCTTGAGAGTGACATTGAGACTTTTGCTCAAGTTAGAGAGCCGTCAGAGGTTGAGTTTTGTGTTTTGGGCTCCAGCGGGCGAACGAAGTATTGGACGAGAAAACTGAGACCAGATTTTGAATCACCTTCATGTCATTGGCCAATGAGGAGCGTCATCCAATGAGAATCCAGCATTTCTCTATAAATAATAAGGTTTTTAGGGTGACAAATCTATCTTTGAGTCGCACAGGTGTCGGACGCACGTTCTCCCTCTACATGACTATTGTATTATCCATCTGAAATGGTAAGTCGGAACCTTCCTTCCTCTCGTTCCTTGAGTGTTAACTTAATAGCATCTCTTTTATTTTCAGGCATCTACTACATCTACCACACGTGCAGGACAAGATGGTGTTCACGCGTTACAAAGTTCTCTACAATCAGGTCGTCTTATGCTGAGGCCATTAGAAGAGACAACAAAGGTACATAATCCTACCCTACTACAGCGTAAATTTAGACAAGCTATACGTTATTACGGTCATAGTATAGTATTGCAAGCGGGAATGATTCCTTCCACTGAAGTGAAGATATTGAACAATCAGTATGGGGACTACGTAGTCATTCCTGTGAATCCATACATACGTCGCCAACTCGATATTATTGAAGAGTTTGCAACATCAAATATGGACATCCCTACTCCCCTTAGCAAAGGAATGGAAGACGAGAGATGACAATGATGCTCCATATAGAAAGATATGGGATGGTAAAAAGCTTTCTTTACCACTATCACATTGGTGCTCATGCTATAAAAAGGATGGAGATCAAGTAACACCCATCAGATGTGAAGACCTCGCAGAAGGTACTTGGAATGTTGGTTTTGCTATCACCAGAATAACAAATTAGCCTCTATATCGATGCATAATCAATCCATCCTATATATACCAAAGCAACCAGACATTCATGACATTATTGATCAAATCCTCAACGAGAGCGGTACGAAGCGCAAGTCAGAGAAGAATGCTGCCGGTAAACGCAAGCCAAAGAAGGACAATCACTAGTCCTTACCTATATCTACCTTATGACAACTCGCTCATGTGCTTTGAGTGTCGTAGACGTGGACCTATCAGACACATTTTGCTTCTTCGCTGCAATCATGTTATTTGTGTATTTTGTCGTGAGCAGCATCGATGTACTTCATCATTTTGTAATATGTTATAGGACTCTTCATCAGATGAGTAAAATATGTAATTTCCTTTTAGTCATCTATCATCATTTTTATGGATTGTGAGGGTGAACCTGTACAGGAGCTCAGTGATATTGCTATGGACAATTGGTCGTATCAACTTGTTAGTGTCTACCATCAACATGCCAACTGTGATCCCAACCCTGATAACTGGGCGAGAAAACACATCCATGGACTTAATCAGCAATACTTGCAAGACTATGGCTTTTCTAATGAATGTCCTCTTCTTACTGACTTTAAAGGATGGTTATCAGCTTTCAATATTGTAAATATCCTGTGTAATGATCCTACTAAGGAGAAGAAGCTATTTCTTAATTTAATCATCAATGATATTCTACTTCCACCTTGGGATAGTAGAGTTAATCAACACTATCATGAAGTCACTAAACGTTTGAAGGAATTGAGTGTTCCCATTTTAAATGTTCGTTGTAGTCGCTACATTCAGAATCAATGCTTTTTTCCTCCATATCTCAACACTGCTAAAGTAATGTTTGGTCATCATTGCTCTTTATATGATAGCTACCAACTGTATCTATTTTATCTGTTTCAAACCCGAAATTTGTAATGCATGCTTGTTAAAGTCGTTTAATAAATGCTTTATGAAGAGATTTGTTATTTTCATGCAACGGGTGGGATAGATGAAGGATGATAATGTCTTTCTCAAATGATTGTGGAACATTAAGTTTTCATAGACAAAGCTTAAAGGGAACTATTCAAGATTATGTGATAACATTTCATAAAGATGTGATCAACATCAAATCAGTTATTGTTGATACTAGCACTCTACTTTTGAAGTTAATGGATACGTTTTCTAATAGAATTGTAATGGCGAGATTAGTTGCGAAAACTCATTTCAGCCATTTGGGGAAAGAAGAGGTAGAAGATCGTTTCTTCCACTTTGCTTCTTGTTCAATGGAAGTTGTAGATAATCCCGAAGAATTTTTTGAAAGGCATATTGGAAAAATTGCTCAACGTCTTGATGCATTTAACCATCATTGTAGCAGTCTAGTGATTGAAGCGATTTCACATTCAACTTCGTATAAAAGAAACTTACAGATGCAATGGTACTTGATCGTAGCACAATTGGTTTTCGAGTTGTGTCTGCTTACTCTCGAAGTATATTCCTTTTGCATATGTGTCTATTGTTTAGAAAAGGCTAGCAAGCTCTTATCTTCAAAAAGACTTGCTTTAGAAGTTGCTAGCAAGAGTGAAAATATGTGCGATGTATGTGAGCGAAAGGATGGAAGTCAAAAACGCATCTTTAAGAGATGTAAGCATACTTTCTGCCAGCGCTGTTTCATACGATGCTGCATTCAACTTTGTCAATGTAGCCACCGTGATGTAGATCATTTTGAGTGTCACTTCTGTCATAAAAGTTGGCACCTATGCAAATGTGGAAAAATCAAGTTGTAACAATGGTTAAGAGAAAAATGGCGATACGTAAAAGTCGAAAGTCTTGAAAATTTTCTGAGGCAATTCGAGCTCTTCAACGAATGAAAGGAAATTAGCGATATAATGCTATACCACATGCTAATGATAAATTTATTCGAGAAATTGTTTCTCATGTGAGAAGTTTGAGGACAAAGAAATTATCATCACAACAACGAAAGTTACTTAAGCGACATACTACAAAATTGCGATTCATCTCAAATCCTAAAGTCACCCTTCAAAGAAAGAGGAAAACTCTGACACAAGAGGGTGGTTTCCTTTCAGCAATACTTCCGATGTTAGCTCCTGTAGTGGGCAACGTATTGGGCAATATCTTTGGCTTTAAGCGTTAATTATGCAAATATTGAATCCCAAAGTATTAAAATGGATTTCAGACTTCAATGTGATAAAGTTCTGACTGTATCAGGTCCATCGCATGCAGGTAAAACTGTTTTCACTCTGAATTTGCTAGATAAAAGAAAGGAGTTGTTTAGGGAACCTATCAATCGACTTATTTAGTGTTATGGAGTTTATGAACCGTCACTCTTTCAGGAATTGCAACGTCGTAACTTTATTCGAAATGAAGGAATTATTCCAGTGGATGAGATTTAGTACAATGATGTCGTTGTATTGGATGATCTATTAAATGAAAGCAAGAATTCTAAAAATGTTACAGATATTTTCACTCGCGCAGCACATCACAAAAGATGCTTTACAATCTATATCACGCAAAATTTGTTTCCTGACGGGAAAGAAGCCCGCACACAAAACCTGAATACACACTATTACGCAATTTTTAAGAATCCACGAGATAGAAGTAAATTTGAAATTTTAGCGCGACCAGTTGCGCCAAGAGGTTCAAAAGCCTTAATTGAAATTTTTCAAGCAGCAACTGAAAAACCACACGGTTACTTGTTTATTGATTTTATACAGGAGTGTCCAGAAGAATTTAGATATCGAAGTGATATTTTGAAAGAGCCTATGATTATCTACAAACTATGAGTTCCTATTCTCGCATGGTTGTTATTCCTCAGGATGAATGAGCGCAATTGACTGCTATGCTACCATTAAGACAACCTCTCGCAAATCAAATTTATAAGAATGAATTAAATTATCAGCAAAATGCGCATATCAAAGATCCACATCGTGCTGTATTATTACAATCGGAAACTGTCGAAGAATTCAAAAGTTTGAAGAATAAGATGCATGACTCTTTTTCGACTGCTACACCTTAAGCATCTCGCGCACATGCAATGTCCCTTTTAAACAGCATTGAATCATATCTCACTGTGAATGATAGAGGTGAAATCATTTCAGATGATATTGAAATTATTGACGCTTCACGTTATGAAGACTTGATTCGGTATGCAACACACAGAAAGCGCCGTCAAGGCTATGTCCCACCAGGTTGGTCTTACTTTCTTAAACTTTTGAAAAAGCACAATGTTCCAAAATTTGCTTTGAATAATGAAACATTGAAAGAACTTGATTCCATTTCAGCCGTTGATGCTACTTCATCTACTTCACAGGTTAAGAGTGGAATTAAAATGCCAAGGAGTTGGTTTAGGAGATCATCTTCTAAATCTCCTCCCACACCCATCAAGCAAACAAGGGGAAGAGAACGACGTAGAAGAACTCCTCCAAAGAAATACATGTTCTCAGACTATTAATATGAAGCAGATGTGTTGCTTGCCATGTAATGAGCAGCCGGAAGTAAATGTAACTGTAACTTGTACTTGCTGTGCCAGCTCTCACAATGAGACTCCTAAGCAATGTAAACGTAAATCCCATGAATCCTGTGGTTGTTGTAAATTCAAAAAGGCAAGAAAGCAAAAACATGAGAAGAAGGAGAAAGAGTCAGTCGTCATCGGATGAACTTTTAAAGTCAATATATTATGATGCAAAACATCCTGCAGGATTTGCATATATAAAGAAATTGTCAAAAGCGAGCGGTCTTCCACACTCACAAGTTAAACAATGGTTAAAGGGTCAAGCTAGATGTACACTCCACAAACAAGCGAAAAAGAAGTACCGGACCTGTCATTATATTGCTCATGACATTGATGAACTGTGGCAAGCAGATTTGTGGGACGTTGCCGCTATTTCAAAACATAACTCGGGACACAATTTTATCTTAACCGTAATTGATATTTTTTCGCGTTATGCGTGGACTCAATCTTTAAAAACTAAAGAAAGTAAACGAGTAGCGAAGGCATTCCAGTCAATTTCCAAAAGGGTCATATTCCAAAGAGAATTCAGAGAGATCAAGGAAAAGAGTTCGAAAATCAGCATGTGGGAAGATTATTTGAGAGATATGATATCAAGTTGTTTGGTGTAAAGAGTGCTTATAAGCCTGCTCTAGTTGAACGTTTTAATCGCACATTAAAAAATCGCTTGTGGCGACATTTCACTGCCAACTTAACACAAAATTGGACAAAGGTTCTACAAGATACGCTACATGCCTACAATCGTTCTATTGGACTCAAACCAGCGAATGTGAATGCTGACAATGTAGATGGAGTGCGTGAGACATTCCAACGCAAGCGCAATAATGCAAAAAGTGATGTGAAAATAGGTGATAAAATTCTCATATCAAAAGTTAGGAGTGCTTTTGCCAAAGGTTATCTCATTGGACATTCAGAAATTTTCACAGTTTCAAGTATCAATAAAAAAGGCTCCCCAACAACTTGCAAGTTGGAAGATTACGATAATGAAGAAATTGATGGTAGCTTTTATCGTGATGAGGTTGATTTGGTCACAAAGTGAAAGATATTTAGTAGAGAAAATCATTCGAAGTAAGAAACGACAAGGTGAAGAATGGTGTCTTATTAAATGGGTCGGTTATCCTTGAAGTATGAACTCTTGGATGCGTCGTGCAGACATCTTTCATCTACGCGATCGTCAGTGATTTATGCAAAGATATAACTTGTAATGTCAAGGTCTAAGTTATGAATCGTACTGCATTAATTTATTCACGTCCCTCCTATCTAAGTGGCGCGGGTGCAATTTACAGCAGCACCCGCCGTCAACGTGGAGGTAGCATATTTGATGCGCCAAAATCTGTTGTAGCTCTTATCTACTGTCGGAAGATCTTTAAAACGAACTTTTTTCAATAATGCTGTTGGCTTTGCTGGTGATATTGTTAATGATATTGCCAGTGGTAAAACTGTAGAGTCGTTTACTAAATCGTGAGACGGAACGCGGTTTAAGAACATTACAGCAAACCTTTAATGCTACTCAACAAAAGAAAGCACCTAAACGAGTGAATGTTAGAAGAAAAAGACAACAGCGCGGAGGTAGTAAGAATCGAACTTCAAACAAAACAAAGAGAAGGCATTCACGCAAACTTCGCGCGCGCTGTAATCCTTCATCAAGTGCTAAACGACGACGCTGTCAAAACTTCTAATCATGGAGTGTAAAACTTCAGGGGTTTGTTTGTTTGATCAACAAGCAATACAGACAGATACCACCCTATAAACCAGATTTTACTTCTTATCAATTTCTGCGTAGTTATGTTGATTATATGAATGTCTTTGGCTTTTACAACACAGACAATACCAACGGACTCACGATGAAAGAGTTTAAAAATGGTTATATTGCTTATGCATTTGATTTGACTGCCGACAGCGATATTAATGCACCTTATCGTCAAGCAAACGTTCCTCATAATATTTGCTTGGATCTGGAGTTCAAAACAACGCTAACTGAGACGATCAATGTATTAATTTATGCAGTCTTCGATTCAAGTATTGAAATAACTAATTATCGTGACGTGATTCTTCACTATAATCGCTTATGTGTTGGTTGAATGCTGACGATATAAAGACTAAAAGCTTTTGATAATGTCTATTCGCTAGAAACCTTACCGACTACAGTAAAACAGTATCCCATCTTTATCGTATTGAACACTCATTCACAGAATTTAGAAGGTGAGCATTGGAAAGCTATCTTCATTGGAAAAGACAGACGTGGTGAACTATTTGACTCTCTTGCTCAACCTCCAAATATACCAACACAGCAGTGGTTGAGAAAACATACGCGTCAATATCAGCGAAATGAACGCATACTACAACATCCACTTTCATCAACTTGTGGTCCTTTCGTATTGTACTTCATTTTAAAACGTTTACATGTTCACCAATTTAAATCTGTTAATCAAAAGTTTTCATGTAATCCATCTTCTAATGAAAAGATGATTTGTATGTTCTATGATGATTTGAAATAAAAAACATCGTGTTGGAATAAAAATTGTTTTTATTTGACAATCCGTTGGTTATGTACATACTCGATTAGATAGTCTAGGATCGTTTCTGCTTGCATTTCAGATTTCAGTCCAGTAATGATAACTTCACTATTATGAAAGATTGCAACATGTACAGATAACCAGCAACTAATGAGAGCCGCGGGAAAAGTTCTGGTTCATAACACAAATTGTAACTGCTGGTATGAATCTTCAAAAACGATACATCATCACTCAATTGAGTAGTGATCACCATATTGTCCACAGTCAGATTCGACACCAGACACTTCTCCCTCTTCCATATCCGTCGTAGTAGTTTCTGCAGCTCTAAGCGCATTAACCGCGCTGATGAATGAGAAAGGGCGCCGAGAATCTAAACAGTTCCATTTAGGAAGAGTTGAAAATTCCGTAAATTGCTCATCTTCACCACTAACATCTGTGGTCGACCCGGATAATACGTGCTGTTTGGAATTTGTTGATGTAATGTTGCGCAATCGATTTTCGTGTAGAGTCTGATGCGCCAGAGAATGTTGACGATGGTGTAGCGATGACGTTTCATGATGAAGAAATGAGTGAATAGAGTGATGTATCTTCTTTTTATTATTTTCCAACTGCCTTGATGAAATGTGAAGTAGATAGGAAGTTGTGAATGATAGATTTTAATTCGCTTTTTGTTAAGTCGCAACCATATGCGATTTCCTATGCGTGAATGTTTTTTCATATAGAAGTATTTCAAGTCCTTCATAATATGATTTAGAGACTGAAAATGTCGATATGATAAAGCAAATACTCTTCTCACATTTCCAGTATAATCTTTGAAACGTGCGTTTCGGTCATGATCAATTTCAATATATTGTAGGAAATCCAATTTCCAAGTCTTCATGATGGAGTGTGATATTGTGTTAAAGATGGTGTCTGATTAAGATTTGCGTAGCAATGCGATGAACTCGCGACGAATGAATGACATAATGGAGCGATGTACACATCTTTCATGTTTTCCCAATTACATTTGCGAAATGAGAAATAGATGAAGAGATGAGAATGATAGATTTGAATTTCATTTCTGTGATGTTGAAGCCAGACTTGATTACCCAAAGAGATGAATTTCAACGTTTTAAAATATTCCAAATCCCTCATGATATCATTAAGATTGAAAAATTGGCGCCATGTTAATGTAATTCCTTTCGATGTATTTCCATAAGAATTCTTGAAATGAACGTTTCTATCGCGATCAACTTTAATATATTGTAGAGAGTCCAAAATCCAAGTCTTCATGATGTTATGCAAATTGGTAATGTATAGATCACCGAAATGAAAATGTTATTCTATCATGTTTTGCTTAGCAATGTGGCAACAAATAGATTAATCAGTAAACCAAATGATGATGATCTAGTATTGGTTTGTTCAGAAGATTTTCATCAGTTCTTACGACATCGCTCGGCAGCTCTTCATGGAAAATTTAATATGCGCTATGCGGGTTGTAAATCAATTTGATACAGAATGGTCCGTATCTTTATACAGGAAGTGCATGGATCCTTTAGGCGGTATCTTATCTTACATAAAACAAGAGTGTTGACACCTCACATTATCACTTCAGTGAAATTGGCCATAGATTATTTGAATGAAGTGAACAGCATATTTCTTTTTCTGAAAAGAAGGTGTTCTTTCTCTTAGTGCAAGTGGGAAAGATATTGAGCTGATTATGGACAATACCCTAATGGACATTTTGGGATTTGATCAAAATACTTTTAAAAGTGGTACTGTAATAAAGGCTAGCGCGAGCATATCGTTATCGCGTCGTATTAACTATTTTCAGATGTATTCCAATATTGGTGAAGATGTACGTGTGGGAGATGTTGAAGCTCCACTTCTAGCAATGATACCCTACCAACCAAAAAGCTGCAGTATTCTATCTGAGCAAACTTTTAAGAAAGTGCATTATACAAACTTGAAATCAAACAATATACCACAAATTGATATTGCAATCTATGACGATGCTGGTGCGTTGATTCCTTTTCATAAAGGTGCTGTGACAAGTTTCACACTCCATTTCCGAATGAAGAATTAATGCAAAATTGTGGAAATATATGTTTCCAATGTGAATGATATGGAAAGTGAAAATAAGGATTCGTTTGTATTTTACTTACCCAGTAATGCTTCTATGAATAAATTTCCCAATAATAAACCATCAGACTATCGAGTAGAATTAAATCGCCCACTACATTAAGAAGGTGAATGGGAGGTTGGCGTTTCTAGTATTTGCTATGATAGCAATATTCAGAATCTGAATGAATTGGAAGAAATGGTATTGACTCCTCGCACCCATGATGGAATAACGATGAATAATGCATTCAAGTTTCCATACAATTTAACATCAGATGGAAAGTGGAATTATGAATGGAATCAGTTAGAATCAGATTATTATGGATCATCAGATGAAGATAAAATCATTAAGGCATTCAATAGTGGTAATGCTTCATTTATGAAAAATGAGAGTCAGAAAGTTTATGAGTTTACTATCTATGAATGGCACGGGAGACATTTCTATCGGTCTCACTCTTTTACTAAAGGTCTTACATTGAGGTTGGATAATGCATTCTATCCAGATATCGGTTTTGGACACAGTCTGCATCTGACATCAATGGCTATTGCACTTGTTACAAAAGTTTATTCAAACCGAATAAACAAATATCATTATAAATTTAAAATATTTGATGAAGATGTTGTAGAATGTGAAGAACGTATCATTTTGAAAAAGCATGGTGTCAAACCTTTCTTTGTCACTTATTGAGTTAGTAAAACGATGGAATGAGACTGTGGGTAAGAAGTATGGAGAGAAAGTCTTGGCTCGGAAGGATAAGCTGGTTATTCAGAAATATAACGACAAACTTACAGTTTATTTCTCTTCAACCTTGCGTCATTTTGTAAGATATGTATAGCCTATCTTTGGAAGCGGTATTGTTTATGCTTTTCATGAATATAACACTAAAGCTGATTCAATTATGAATGGTGGGTGGACATCTATGGTGATCGCATCGAGAAAATTTACCAATCTTATCAAGAAACTAAAGTTAGTGTCATCAATACAATGGCGCGTCTATACAATACAGTTGAAAACTTTATTCTTGTCATAAATCCATATATACAACATAAGTTGAAGCAAATGTTGAAAAGTAAATATAATGCAAAGACACATCACATTTCGTTTTCAATTGAAAATCAAAGTGCTGTTCTGAAGCTGGGTGATGACATTCAATGTCAATTGAATAACAATTTGAAAAAACTCTTTGGTTTTTCATTGCTACAACATAACTTTGCTACTTCATATACGATTGGCGTAGGAACACCAATGACACTTGATAAACATGAACAACATCTCTACATTCAAAGTGATCTGATTTCACCTATTTCTGTTGGTGAGAAAAAAGAATACATTTTACGTGATTTCATTCATGATAAAGACGCTTCCTATGAAATCGTTGAAAAAATGTTTTAACCTATTTTCTACCATCCTGTTATCAAACAAATTATCCCGTCTATTTCTCTCAAAATTACAAATGGTTTACATGAGTGCATCCATGTGAAAGATGCTGAATCCCTCATAACTTTAGCGTTTCGGAAAACAAAGTAAAGTCATTGTAAAATTTTATTGAAATGAATAGATGTGTATGAAAAAGTGTTTTGAAGAAGCGTTAACAAAGTGGGAAAGTCTTTTCACAGATATAGTGGGAATGAACTGACTGTAGGCATATATTCACAAGAAGTGCGATCTAACGCGATACATAAAGCAACAATGAATATCAACAAAAGCATCATCAAAATACTGATTTGGAATGAATCTATTTACACATCTACTGAATGTGGTAGTGTGAGTTCAATTCTTTTGGGTGAGGATATGTTTGTGTCAGGACGTCCATGTGGAAGAGATATGCTATGTCCTATCCAACACCTCTTATCCTCCCACGCTGAAAGTGCTCGCTTCATAAATGTATGAGTTTTAACCTCATGCGTCTTTGATTTTAAGATGGTCATGTTGACAAACGTTATGTTCTTATTTATGTAGGCCATCTTATAGACTCTATGTTTCATATCTGCAACAATCGATTTAGATGTGCCTTTTGCGCGCTTGATACTGTCACTGGAGTCTTTTGGTTTCATAGAGTACATTTTAGGACGAAGAAGAATCATGTCCTTAATTTCCTTTCCTGCCATTTCATCTTTAAAGCATCCTAATTCTGCTCTATTTTTAGTAGAGTATAGTGGGTGATCTGTAGGATAATTTGATGTATCAAAATATTTTTCTAAAGATTTTCCTACTTCATTGAAATTTAACTTCTTTTGAGCAGCGATACTTAAAAAGAAACTGTCGGTATCACCGCCCAGCAAACGCACGTCTTTAATTAGGGGGCATGGTTTTAATATTCTATAGAAGAGTTGATACATTTCAAGCTTGGAATAATCTAACACAGCTTGTCTAATGTAGATGGGCTTGCACAACTCTACTTCTGATTTTATCATTTTAACACCAACCAACTCATCATCTATAATATCTCTATCAATAAAGAGAGGTGATGTCGCTAACTTTTGAAATTTATCATTATGATTTACAAGTTTATAGTTGATACGCTTTCTAACGTCCTCCATCGTCTTACCAAAAAGACTATTATTCTTGTATTTATAGAAATCCTCTTCAAAATTGTTTTGGGCTAGTGCACGTTTCTGGCTGTTACTATCAATATAAGGTTTCAGAAAGGCATTCTGTCAAAATTTCATAATCCGGTGAACTGTTTTTAAAATCATCCCCATTTTTAAATGAAATTTTAAGATAAAGAAGTTGACTAAATAATTTTCTTTATCCAATTGAGTAAGCAAAAGTTAACGGGAAGGCTTATACTTGGGCTGTCCGCTCCCTTCTACATCTTTATGAAATTGTTTCATAAAGTCCAAAAACGTATCTTTAGTCACTTCGCCTGATTCGGGTGCAAGTGGAAAATCCACAGTTTTATTTTTAATACTATTTGGATCGATAACATCTATCTCAAAATAATATCCCCAATCACCATCATCTGGAATAGCTAGTATGTTTGAAGGGTTGGAGAAATGCTGAATTTCACTATCATCCAACCAGCTAAATTTAGAGTGAGGTAGAGGTTTGAATAGTGAACTTCCATATAAATTATTCTGGTCATAGTACTTAAGATGAATCTGATCATCATCTACTATTTTTAATTTTATTTGATGCCTATTTACAAATGTTAGACCACCACTAATTCCTCGTTCAAATAAATTATACATCTCTGGATTTTGCAAAAGATGGATGGTCTCTCCAGTCATTTTAATAGCAGACTGGAATGACATGGCTGGAAGACTGAAAAATTGGACAGGATCTAATCTTTCTTCTTCTAATGCCACTCGTCGAAACTCATGAAATACATCAGCCAGCAAAAATACATCTAATTTTTGATAGGCGATCATATAATCGATAAAAGTTTGACAGTCAAATTTTGTCCATGCAAGTTCAGCATGATTGTAATCTTCTACCTTGCATTCTACACCAGTCAAATCATTTTTAAATTTGTCTATTGATGGAAGAGAAGTCTCACTAAGTTTAGAAATGTTATCAAAGTATGCATATGGAAACACTTCTTTGCGTGTGATGACTTCATCTGTCAAGTTAGGATATTGTTTCTTCAAATTCTGAGTTAGTAATTGAAGAGACTTAAGATTTTGAACGAGAGATGCTAGTGATGAAGCCATGAATTGATGGGAATTTAAAAATTTCATATCAAAATAGATTGTCTTATTTTCTTTAGTTTCGTCAACTGCTACTTTTGCTGTCATGGCCATGAACTTTTCTCTCGTTTGAGCTATCACACTTAACTTCCACTCTTTCATTTTTCCTAACCCCCTTTTATTATCATATGACTGTCTTAACCTTTGAAGTTATGAGAAATAACGGGTAGAGTACGCCGTTTCAACCTCAGTGAAAAATTACATCTTGCACATAGCACGTTTCTAAATTTACCAGTGATGTGATCGCGCACTTTCTTGATTTTATCTTCATCAAGTGTTTTATTACATCTTGCACAGGCTTCACAACTTTGAAATTTTACTTGATCAACTGCTGACATATTCAATGCTCAGCGTTGGAGTTCAGAATAATATTTTTGCTGAAATTTGGTAGCGCTTTCGAGGAATTGTAAGAATTTATGTATACAATCCTCACCTTGCCAGACATGCATTTCATTATTTTTATTTTTGAAGTAATCATGCCATACCTCATAACATGATATGGCTGCCGCTTTATGGGTGTTATCATCAATATAGCATTCGATGTCAGCATAGATGACACGAAGAGGACTCAATTCATCACCTTTCTTTTCGGTCAATTTATCTTTTGACCAGAAGGGTCGCATACAACGGTCACATGTGAAATACTTTCCTCTTCTTGATGTTAAGTGGGAATATAGTCGAGTCATTTTAGGAATGCCGCAACAATAACAATTTTCACTATCATTTTGATATACTAGCAGGAGATTGACTACCCGATCATAAGTTGATGAACGTTGTTGTAGCGCACACCCTTAAGTCCCTCTTGCCAGATGAGAACAACTATTTTAATTTCACTTAATTTTTCAAGTTTCTCTATATCTATAAATTTCATGTCTTCGCTATTGCAGTCATCAAACTTCAATTCATTCTTCCATTAGTGATACTTGCTTCTACGGAAACTGTTGTTCTGTACATCATGATAGTGCAGAATAGATAATACCGCATACTCAAAACACTGTGATTCACAATCAACAGTAACGCTTTTGGAAGATTGAAGGAGCCTCGACCACGGTAATTTTCTAGTAGAGTAATTTTAAACTTGGCAGATTCTATGCCATCAAAAATTAGACCACTATCGCGCTCGTTAAATTTATCAATATTTGATTTTAGTCCTTGGATGTGAAAATTCAACCAAGCTTCTTTATCGACTACCATTGTAGCAGGAGAGGAGGGTATGTAAAACACCAACCTCTGTACTATTTCACCAGTGTGATAATCAACTTCAACATATTTTATTTTAAGGTAGATGAGCGCTTTTATTCTAAACTGCTCTAAATTATGAAAGAGACCATCTATCAATGTTGAATTTTGATGGAACCACTCCGGAAAATTAGCAATAGTTTCTGAGGATTCCATATAGTAATCACTCACCACATTATTGAGCGATACTTCAGTTAGTCGAATAGAGGAGGTGCTGTTGCTATAACTATCATTTGTGTGTGTGTGTGGTGAAGTCTATGTGAGGATAATTCAAAACCTGTTTGGAAACAAAAGTCGCAAGTAAAGGAGACATGTTGAATAGAATCATCCTCACCTCGGGAGATTGATGATGGTTTGGGTTGGCACACACGTTGTCTGATGTGTCGGGTGAGATCGCGCTTCCCCGTAAAGATATGCCCACGATCAGCGCATGTTTTGTATGCTTCCCGCGACTGCGCACTTGAGTTGGAGCTGTCATCATCTGGAGGAGAAATCATTCTGTCATCTCTATTGAAGTCACAGTTTATTTTCACAACCTACCTTCACTCAACAGTTGCAAGCTTCCTCGAGAAGGGGGCGCTTTGATGATGAAGTAGATGCCTGAAATTGAGAAAGATGCTATTAACATAACGTTTAAGGGAGATGAGTGATGAAATCCTTAACTCACCATTTCAACAAAATTAAGTCAAAATCTGATACTTTGATAGTCAGAATGTAGTAATTGACTCAAACCAAAATAGCAACGTTAGAATATATTTGAGTGGAGAGAAATATTCACTTGGCGTTAATACGTCTCAAATATCGAATGAAATTTAGTCCATTTTTCCCCTTTATATACTCCCATACTCAACATTCATTGGCTATTCATTCTGATTGGTTGCTTGCTTATACTTAAGCACTAGGAAATCAAGTTTATGGCAAACATTTCAAAGTCATGGATTCGCCAACAACTCTCTCGCATGAATCGCCAGTGTCTGCATCAAGCATGGCAACTTGTCCTCCCGCTCCGAAAAAGGCAACGGTGGGGAAGCAGGGAAGGCTGGATGATACTCCAAAGTTGGAATTACCATCTCTAACGGAACAAGAGGAATTATAAATGATTTATGTGCGATGGAAATACTTGCTTTACAATCAGGAAGATGTGAAAAGGGAAGCAGACATTAACCTTCTCCATGATATACGGAGATGGTGTAGTCCATCATCCCAACCCCGGAATGAAGTAGAATGGGACTACATCTATGTTGTTGCTGGTTGCGGCAGAAGAACGATTGAAGCAGTTGAAGTGCAACTGCAGTGGTTGTGAGAATTTATGGGACAATGTGACTTCCGATGAACTTTTGAATTATTTGTAAATTTCTTAAGAAATGATTCATTTGTTATATCTGTCTGTTTTCACTTATTTCTGGGTAATGTAGCATACATAATCATTAAATCATGAAAATCTGATCATTTGACAGCTCAGTATAAATCATACGAGGTGATTATAGATACAATCATTTTTTCCTAAGTACTACGTGTATCACTGAGGATAAATGATAAAGGGATTGAATATCAAAAACAGAGACATGTAGTATTTTAGATTTATTTACAATTGAAGCACATATACTTTATAGTGAGGAAAAGTCAAGCGGAAGAACCTTTAAGTTATTGTAGACTTTGTAGCACCTTGGACGTTTAGGGGCATCTGGCGCTCTCATCTCATCTATCTCATGATGGAAGGTACATCTCCCGCCTTAGAAATCTTCAACAAAATCTTTGAAGTGGTCGACGAGTGGGATGAAGAGTGCGATCAGAAGGAGACTTGTGATAAAGGCAAGATTGTGCAAGTTGTGTGGAGTAATGGTGATTTTACTCCAAAAACAACGCGCGTGAGAAGAGCACCCGATGCCCCAAAACGACCAAAGTGCTACAAAGTCTACAATGACTTTAAGATTCTTCCACTTGACTTTTCCGCGCTATAAAGTATATGTGCTTCAATTGTAAATAAACCTACATACTACATGTCTTTGTTTTGCAATGTATTTATCTAGAAATGGAAATAAATGGAGGAATTTGGATATGGGGTTAGTTAACACATTTATTATCGGTCTACTTTTCTATCAAAAGAGATCGCACCATTAGAGAAGATAGAAAGTGATTTTGTATACGTGTGGCGTAAGAGTAACCTCCCTTTTCATCCTTTCATCATTTAGTCTCAATGATAGAGGCAGTTCTTAGGAGAACTCATGATTCATTCTCAAATAACGTGTGCAATGGAGAATTTATAAGGAAACCTGTGACAGATAGCTAAATGTCGCCCATGACGTTTAGAGTGCTACGTTGAGCGAAGAGACCACAACGACCGTTGGAAAGTCGGATTAAGGTAAGTCTCAAGCCCATGCTACACTCCTCACTATCGGTTTCACCGCTGTCTCGAAAGAACGCCCGTCAGCAGGAAGTATCATACCGAAAGTCTCCGTGCCATGCAACGTTTAAGTTATCTGATAACAGATACAACTGTATGATTATATTTTTTATATTTGTGTGATAGATTCAGTCAGACCAAAGTCTGTCCAGAGCAAACCACGAGGAGGTACTATCACTCTTACTGCGTTCTTGCTTGTGGCGTTCTCGGGATCAATACGATCCTACTGCTGATGTAAAAACTCTGAAAGGAAAAGAATAGGAGATTAGATGCGGTGGAGAAATGATCATGTTGAAGCGACTAACTTTCTTTCTGACTTTTCGGCGACGACGTCCTCAAAATCCATCAAAACTCCCTCGAACCATGATTTCAACCCCTGCATACTAATATTGCCACTAGGGCACTGACTATGGTTCCTAATGAACTCTACATCATTCTCACTCTCACATATCACCTTGTGATGTACACACACCCTCAACAACACCTTCCTCACATACTTGTCCACCGTCCCCTCTTTAATGTGTTTTTTTAACTCGCTGTTTTTTCAACTCAGTCAACTTACCATTGATAAAATCACTCATCTTATCACCTAAAACTCATGTTCGATTGGAAATGACACATGTTCAACTTGTTTCTCTTCATTGCTTCCTCAACTCCTTTATGCGCCCCACCCCGATCGCTGATGTTTTTTCTAATATCTGACATTCTCATTATCTCATTCTCTTGATAAGGTGTCACAAACAATTTTGAAGTCCCTCTTGCAGAAATCGTCTTCGCTACAACGTTTTCGCTCCTTATCAAATTGACGGTTGTCTTGTTCATTGGTTGAAAACTCAGGTCTATGTGATCATAAGGAAGCGGTAATTTTTCCATTGGCTTCAAGATTATTTGACCAACACAATAATTAGTAGATCCACAGATGATTTATCAGGCTGAGAAGGAATAGTTTACTGGTATTATTATAGCGGGTATTTTTTATCCTTAATAATTTTCGTTTACTTCTTCCACCACTTAATCAATGACATGAATGGAAGCCGAGAATTAGTACCAATTGATTGAATTGGAAAACTGTAGAGATTTGCATTGATAACGTCAGTTCATTCTTATGGGTTCATATTATTAATTTTCCCTGATACACCTACATGTACTCATAATTCACATTGCATTGCATTTTTCCTAATGAAGTAATGCTATGCTTTGTGTTACTATGTCTCTTGCATACAGTCAAGTGAATTTTTCCATATTGTCAAAATGCAGTCCATCCTTTGTCGCATTATTTTATATGTTGATTTTTCACTTCCCTTTTCCTACCTGCTTGCTGCATATTAAGATGTTTTTGCACAAGTTTTTACATTTCTATACTTTTTGAAAGCTGTTGTGCCTGTCAGTATGAATTTTGAATCTGTTGTCAGTCTCTCTGGGATGGTCAGTGGATTTTTGACCGAAGTGAATTACAACAATTAGAGTTCAATATCAAAATTCTTCACTCTTTCCACCACTCACGAAGTTGAAATTCATTATCCATTTCAGCCACACTGCAGCCTATTGAATTATGTCACTCATCAATAAAATGATGATAAGAAGTGCAGCAATAGCAATTTCAAGTCAGGACGTATAAGCTCTGGTGCGTAAATGATGTATGACCAATGCATGATCAAAAATAGATTTTCATCATCGATTATTTACATGACATTTATTTTATTCATCATTGGTCCGATAACGCAATTAAATGTGTGAAGGGACAGAACTGCCTCAGCAGTGATGGGGCTGGATGCGTCGGCAGTCTCAAGAGCAGTTATGATAAGTAAAACAAAGTACCTGCAATTTCGATAGCATGTTACTCGTTTATTGGTTGAGTTGCATGTTTATATCATAGCACTTATATTTTCTGAAAAAATACTTAATTTTTCGAAATTTTTCCAAATTTTCGCGATAGAGAAAATATATCATAAATTTTTACAGTAAATCCTATAGGAATGTCATTATCGATGTCATGAAACTTCATAAAACGCATAGGCATACTATGCTTATAGCCTTAATTTAACTCTATTCAGACTCAATATCTACGGTCTCTCGTTGACAGGAAGCTGTGTAATTATGGAATGTGAAATTGGTAGCTATGGGACAAGGGATGAGCCCCTGAAAAATCTAATTCTCGCCTAGCGCCTAGTTGATACGAGGAAGGAAGTGTGGGGCATCATTTTTTCGCAAGAAGAAAGAATTCAGAATGTCAGTTTGAAGCTTGAATGATTTAAATCTAATATTTGCTGGTGCCATAAAAATGGATTATATGAATTTAGAGTAGCGGAAACACATTTATAATTGTTTGTTATGTATGCTTAAATAATTTATAGGAAGTGTATAAGAAGACAACGGGTGTGCATGTGTATACGACAGGTCTTATATTTCAGGCTATGGTACATATTAAACATTACACGACCCGATGCAAGTAGATGTATGCCCATCACGTAGTGATGCAGTGATCATTTAGCTATTAACCTTTGTGCTATCAGCTTGGAGGACATGACAAATTAAAATTGGTTTGCACTGCAACATAAGAAATTAATCGCAATTGATTAATGAATTGCATGAAGAAGCAACATACATATTGATTGATGATTCAAATGTATTTTTCATTGATTCATAAAGTTCTTTTTCTTACGAGACGAGATTGCTTATCTTCATTTAGAGATTCAGAATTAGTCAATCAGACACCTATAGCAAAGCGAAGCACACTAAATCAACTTGCTAAACATATGAATTCCTCGTTGCACGCACGTTTGCATATCCATGATAATCAGCGATAATCACGTGATGTGCAATAGGAGAGATTCCAATTTTTGTCAGATAATTGCTAGACCGCTACTGTACCACAACACATCGAATTTTAGAACATAGATATGTTATTTCATCTTTTCTCATGAAAGTCTCAATAATTTTCAGTCAAACCTTATAATATCTGTTAAATCGATAATATTTAAAATGGTTAACGATCAAAACATATTTTAGGGAAATCTTAAATGATATCACTAAGCTGGAAACAATTGGAAGTAAACATGCGCATTTCTTTTCTTATGAAGACAGAAATAAAATATAGTGAATTATTATCAAGTTCACAAAACATTTCGACTCATTTCAATACCGACGATTTTCAAGTTTGAAAATCACAAAAAGGTAGCTGATTTTCTAATAACTCTGCTGATTGCTGACTTCATTTCTTTATCTTTCTTAATCGTTTCTGCACCATCAAATAAAACAGATCGTTATCTATCGCAGCAATGTATTAAACTTTTGATGCTGTTAGATAGTCAGGAGCGAGCTTAGAAAAAGACAATCCGTGTTCATTAATTAGGACCCACTAGACAGGGAGGCAGATATTTTTGAAAATTCGAGTGATTGAGAGAAAATTTCGGGCATGTGCTGCAATTGTACCAAAAAGCTCAACCTATTGCTAGAACCTATAAAAATCGCTGTAGAAAAAGAGAAAAAAAATTATACGAGGACCTTTTTTAACAGTGCATATTTGGCGAAGGCCAAGAAGCCAAGCAGTGTTCCTCCTATACTGCTTTGATCAAAGAATGGATTGAGCAAACCACGCTTTTTCTTGCCAATCAAAACAATGCACGAATTTCATATTTATTCAACTGGGTCGACCGTGTAAGTCAACAATAGTAATCGGGGTGTAAATCGAATTAATCATGCTCGATATGTATCTGCAGTATTCTTACCGAATCAATGCTTATTGTGAAAATTTTGATTAAGTAAAATAATCGAAGGAATATGGCATCAATTAGATGTAGGCTAGGTATGTTTCAATTAATATAATTAGAGATTTTGAAATACAAATTCATGCCCCATAGACTGCTCAAACTTTTTAATGATGTCAGAGTTACTACAGACATCAAAACCATGATGCCAAGAGCATGTCAAACAAATTTTTATATTACAGCAAAAATAGAGCCTTTTTCCATTAATGTTTTAGAGCCCGATTTACATTGACTAAAATTGAACCGGCAGAAAATCACGCCGATCTAGTGCCGCAGAATATTCAACCGAGTCTATAATAAACGATTGTACGTCGCTGAAGCCCACTGATAATTTTTTGGTGTCCGCTAATCATTTATTTAGCAGCAGTCTGCCGACTGAAGTTTTAGAGAATTAACAGCGTCAATGTAAAAGATATAATTATTGCGTTCCTCTACTATTGGAAGAGAATGAAAATTGCCGAGAAATTTAACGTTATATATAGATTGCCTCTGTAGCCAATTTTAATAACTAACGCAAATCCTAAAGCATCTTCCTGAAGATCGTCACAGAATAGTTATACATTTATGCCATTTTTACCTTTAAAAAGAGTTCTGAAAAATTAAATTACATAGACTTGTGGTTGCCTTATATGTGCTCAATAAGATTGACCCTCAATTGGTTAGAACAGCATATCGACTGAAAAACTTATGGTCTTGAGCTCAAGTCCTATTGTGCACATTTTTTTACATGGCGACTTGATTGAGCGTTTATTCATTTCGTTCATTCTAAGCTTCTCAGAAGATAGATTTAGTGTGACATTGAGAGTTGTAAGGCACAAAGACTTGTGAAATAATTGCAATTCGTAAATTCGTTTCGATTAGTTCAATCATCAAACTCAAAGTTGATCGATCACCGAGAGAGTCTCAACAGGTCCAGCATCGGACAAAGTGTTGATCGTCTTTCATCGCAAAAAGTTAAGTGAATCCCCGGAAGAAAATAAAAATTTCATATGATTAAACATGCAATTCAAATCGGCTTTCAATGAATACAGGACTTTGATTCTTTAATCATTTTCTTACTGAGTTAATTTCTCAGTATTTTTTTTACTGAGAACTAAGAACGAGTTTTTCACAAACCTACAGCTACATAGAAATAGATAGGCCTATTGCAGTAGTCACCTTCTCCTCCATTAATTTCAAAATAAGGTAGCAGCAGTTTCTTTCAGACCGCTATGAACCTAAAGTTTCATGACAAGATCGTTCAAGTTCATGCAGCATGAATTAAGTTGACAACATATTCTTATCATCGAGTCACAAAAATTATATTCACCCACCGACTAGCCTGTATCAATATGCAAATTCAACTGTATATGTTTACGGACTTTTATCATTCAAGCTCTTTTTGATCTTACAATTCGCGTACATCGCTTCACACAATTAAAATGATGTATACGAAATGTGAGAAATATCAATGGAGACTGGATCTTGAAATAAACGTTAAGGTGCACCGGACCGAATGATGTGGGTTCTGAATCCAAATTCAGTGGCACGAGTAAAATGGATTTTCTGGCAGAGGCAGCGGAAGTAAATACATGGGTGAATTACTACTCCTCAGAATGTTTTAGGCACACACGTACGCAAAACTTATTAAACAACCAAAGAATCGAAATTCGAAGAAACAAAATATCTAGTGCATCGGAAAGTTTCTAACAATTTCGTTGCATTTGCGCAAAAGCGTACACGAAACTTTCCTATTTATTATACATGTAAGATAAATAAGATGGTGAATAATGAATGCACATTCGGCAACACTTTGATGGAAAATGCATATATATCAGTAGGCTGCATTAGTGAACCTTCTGTGGGATCAAACTTTTAATTACCTAATTATTTACAAGATTCTCCACTAGGGTAATTGTTTAACTTTGGCGTCTTCCGTTTCCTGGATTCTTCGAATTTTTTAACCGTGTCGTGTCTTAATTTGATTAATGAGTACTGAGCTGATAGCATTGTGTGGACCGAGTCCCCATCTGTCAGTGTAAGTGCATTAGTTATTCACGTCACATATATTTTTTTTTGTAATAGGTCTCATAGTTATTTTACTGGTAGGCTTATTATTATTATTATTGCAATTTGCCATTTATTTATTGGTTTGATCTTATTATCAATCTTTCTCTTCGTTCACTCTTGCATTTTTTAGGATTCGACGTTGATTTTCTTCCATGTTATTCTAAGTATTAAGGTGATAAGCTATTACTGCCTTCAATATTGTATTAGCTGCTAGTTTTGATCCGGTTATAAGATTATGGAGTTTGGCCGAAATCCTAATCGCCAGGCATTGCTAGTGAAGGTGGGAGGGTCTGTTTAGATCCATTGACTGTTAACGCCCGCCTCAGCGAGGCAGCCCCTCGCCAATAGGTTACAGTCCGGCCTGTTGCCCTTGGGCTTTGAGAGCACATAGTCCTAGAATTTTGCCTTATTCGACAAGGGGTAACAATAAAAACTTTGCTTGCGGCTTCTAGAGTTAGATACCATTACCCTTACAGTATTAAGAAAAAGGCTTATGTAGCCGATTGCACGGGTTCCTTTTCTATTGACAGTTGTAATAGAAAAGGGTGCTTATGTTGTGGGTCCATACATAAATCTTCCTTTTTCGTATCAAACACCACTAGAAAGGCTTTTCTCATAGATTTGAGTGGTTCTTTCGATTGCAAATCCAGCTTTGTAATCTATCTCATTTCTTGCAGCGAATGCGGGTTCCAATATGTTGGCAAAACCACCCAATCTTTAAATGCTAGGTTGAATGGTCACCGTCACCATGCATCCTCAAAACCCACTACTTTCCTTTATGAGCACTTTAGGCAAGATGGTCATAATTTTTGCAACATTAAATTGCAAATTATAGACCATGTAGATTCCAACTTCTCTGATAATTCTGACCTTAGGGATAGGGAGCTTCTGAAGGGGGAGGATTTTTGGATTAAAACACTATGTACAATCTTCCCACTTGGCTTGAACGATAGAATTCAAGGTTTTGGTTGTGTCTCCAAAGGTTCCTTACATAAGCAGTACTTCTCTTCTCCGGTCCTTAGAAGACCTAGAGGGCATGGGATTCGCAGTAATAAGAGAAATGTCTTGGCTGAATGCTTGGAGTCTCTCTACGATAAAATTAATAGCCTTTGTTTTTCCAACATGTTTTACGAATTTTACATCACTTTGAAGTCTCTTAGTCGTACCACACTTAAGCAACTTCTTGCTTTTACTCTTAGCAAGCCGGGTACCTGCTCGTATCTAGTCGAATCCTTCTGTTCGAGATTCTTAAAAGTCGAAGATTCCATTGATAAGGTCGACAGGGAAGTTATTATTATCCCTTTTGAGTGCAAAGAAGTAGATCTCTTAAAAGTTTCTTCCATTTTCGCTGATTCACATGTTAACAGTATGTTGCCTAATCCAATTCGTAGTAAATGTCCACTACAGGTTTTCTTTAAATACACCACCCCTATTGGTCGGAAGCTCTTCAACTACAACCAGATCTTGAAGAATGCTTCTATTGATGAAATCAGAGAATTTATTAGCAAGCCTTGTCTTTGTTCTGATTCTATCTTCTGCTACAAGCCCGCTTCACACGTGGTTACTGGTGACTTGAGTATTATATCCAACCCTAAACTTAGGGATTTGATGGCTAAGGGCACTAATTATAGAGAGCCTATTCACAAGTCTTGGGATTTTGTTAGGGTCAGTGTTAAAAATGCACTAGTTGCATTTATTGAAAAGTCCTGCAGAAAATACGCCCTTAAGAATTCTGACTTCCAGAATTGGTCGGAGGCTGTCCTTAAGATAATTAGAAATCGCATTTCCTTCCTAAGTTCTAGCTTTCCATCTTTGCATTCGCACGAGGTACTAAGATCTAAGGAGTGTAAAAACTTCATCTCAAACTTTCAGAAGAATTACGTCATTACTCCGGCGGATAAGGCCGCCAACAATTTTGTCATTGTGTGTAAGAAGTATTACCTCATTGTCCTCTTGAACGAACTGGGCTTTGACCTTAGAAGTTTCAATGCTGTTGGTAATCAGACTTACGCACCAGTAATTTCTTCCATTAATGACATAATTGCCGAACATTGCACCACCCTCAAGGATTCCTTTGGCATAACGGTTAAAGATAGATAAATTTATGGTTTTACCTAAACTTTTCTGGATACCTAAATTGCACAAAAATCCGTATAAAAGTAGATTCATAGCTGGTGCTAGGAACAGCACTTCCAAAGATTTGGCCATACTGGTGAACAAAGGTTTGCAATTGATCCGGGACAAGTTTAGTAGTTATTGCCTTTCCATCAAGCATAATTCTGGTGTGAACGCCTTCTGGAGCATTAACTCTTCTGGGGAATTCCTTGACAGGATGTCGTGTTTGAATTGCCACTCCTTACAAGTTTATGATTTCTCCACACTCTATACGAATCTTAATTTAGACCAGGTTATGGAGTCCTTGAAAGACTTATGTGAGTTAATTTTTAGCAGTTCCAAGAGCTTTATTTGCATTGGCTATTATAGAACCTTCTTCTCGAATAAAAAATACAGAGGGTATCACTGCTGGTCCAAAACCCAATTCCTTAATGCAATTAGTTTTATCCTGAATAACACTTTTGTCACTTTCGGGGGACTCGTCTTCAAGCAAATTCGAGGCATACCTATGGGTGGGAATTCCAGCTCACTCTTAGCTGACCTGTTTTTGGCTTACAGGGAGTTTTATTTTGTGAGGGGACTCCTAGCGAGTAAGAGATTTGGCTTAGCAAAACTTCTCTCTCGTACCACTAGGTATATCGATGACATTTGTGTGTTTAACTTCAAACATTTTGATAAGATCCTTCCTGAAATCTACCCGGTAGATCTCTTGGCTTGCAGAAGCGGGGACAACAACAAATGTGTTAATTATTTGGATGTTAAAATCAGGATCGAAGATGGTGGCCATTACATCACAGAGGTTTACCATAAGGTTGATGAGTTCAGCTTCCCAGTGGTGCTGTATACTTTCCCCGAGAGTAACATGCCTTTGAACACTGGCTTAAACATCTTTGCTGCCCAACTCATCAGATTCGCTAGGATTTCTTCTGATGCTTCCGCCTTCATATCAAGAGCTAAGGGCATTTTTGATATCTTTAAAGGACGGGGTTATAAGAATAATTTGCTGGTTAATTCTTGCATTAAGTCCTTCTCCAAGAATAGGTTCCTCGTTTTTAAGTTTGGTTGTTTTTCACCCCGCCAGATGCCATCCATCATTGGCATGTTGGGCTAAGATAACCTCTTCTAGTTTCAAGTGCGTCCTTTTGTCCAAATATATTAAAAAATTTATTTTCGGTTTGGTTCTGCTATGTTTCCTCAGGCTTGGAGAGACCTTCCATATCGTACATTCGATATGGTTGGCCTGGCCCCGCCATGTGGTATAGGTTGGAGGTTAGGGGCCGAAACCTTGCTTCATGCAGCCACATGGTTCCTCCCTGACGACTCCATACATAGCAAACTTAATTTTGGTTTTTTTGTTTTGTTTTTTTTTGTTTTTTTTGTTTTTTTTGTTTTTTTTAGGTTCCTTTCTTGTATGATAAAAATTAAATCGTTTATAAGTTTTAATTTATTTCCCTTACCGTCTTTAGTTGAGTAGACTTGCCTTTATACGTATTTCAGTACCTGCTCTATACTAGAGTAGGTTACTCTATGTTGTCAGTATTATTTCATTCATTCATGACTTTTAATTACCTAATTATTTACAAGATTCTCCACTAGGGTAATTGTTTAACTTTGGCGTCTTCCGTTTCCTGGATTCTTCGAATTTTTTAACCGTGTCGTGTCTTAATTTGATTAATGAGTACTGAGCTGATAGCATTGTGTGGACCGAGTCCCCATCTTTCAGTGTAAGTGCATTAGTTATTCACGTCACATATATTTTTTTTTGTAATAGGTCTCATAGTTATTTTACTGGTAGGCTTATTATTATTATTATTGCAATTTGCCATTTATTTATTGGTTTGATTTTATTATCAATCTTTCTCTTCGTTCACTCTTGCATTTTTTAGGATTCGACGTTGATTTTCTTCCATGTTATTCTAAGTATTAAGGTGATAAGCTATTACTGCCTTCAATATTGTATTAGCTGCTAGTTTTGATCCGGTTATAAGATTATGGAGTTTGGCCGAAATCCTAATCGCCAGGCATTGCTAGTGAAGGTGGGAGGGTCTGTTTAGATCCATTGACTGTTAACGCCCGCCTCAGCGAGGCAGCCCCTCGCCAATAGGTTACAGTCCGGCCTGTTGCCCTTGGGCTTTGAGAGCACATAGTCCTAGAATTTTGCCTTATTCGACAAGGGGTAACAATAAAAACTTTGCTTGCGGCTTTTAGAGTTAGATACCATTACCCTTACAGTATTAAGAAAAAGGCTTATGTAGCCGATTGCACGGGTTCCTTTTCTATTGACAGTTGTAATAGAAAAGGGTGCTTATGTTGTGGGTCCATACATAAATCTTCCTTTTTCGTATCAAACACCACTAGAAAGGCTTTTCTCATAGATTTGAGTGGTTCTTTCGATTGCAAATCCAGCTTTGTAATCTATCTCATTTCTTGCAGCGAATGCGGGTTCCAATATGTTGGCAAAACCACCCAATCTTTAAATGCTAGGTTGAATGGTCACCGTCACCATGCATCCTAAAAACCCACTACTTTCCTTTATGAACACTTTAGGCAAGATGGTCATAATTTTTGCAACATTAAATTGCAAATTATAGACCATGTAGATTCCAACTTCTCTGATAATTCTGACCTTAGGGATAGGGAGCTTCTGAAGAGGGAGGATTTTTGGATTAAAACACTATGTACAATCTTCCCACTTGGCTTGAACGATAGAATTCAAGGTTTTGGTTGTGTCTCCAAAGGTTCCTTACATAAGCAGTACTTCTCTTCTCCGGTCCTTAGAAGACCTAGAGGGCATGGGATTCACAGTAATAAGAGAAATGTCTTAGCTGAATGCTTGGAGTCTCTCTACGATAAAATTAATAGCCTTTGTTTTTCCAACATGTTTTACGAATTTTACATCACTTTGAAGTCTCTTAGTCGTACCACACTTAAGCAACTTCTTGCTTTTACTCTTAGCAAGCCGGGTACCTGCTCGTATCTAGTCGAATCCTTCTGTTCGAGATTCTTAAAAGTCGAAGATTCCATTGATAAGGTCAACAGGGAAGTTATTATTATCCCTTTTGAGTGCAAAGAAGTAGATCTCTTAAAAGTTTCTTCCATTTTCGCTGATTCACATGTTAACAGTATGTTGCCTAATCCAATTCGTAGTAAATGTCCACTACAGGTTTTCTTTAAATACACCACCCCTATTGGTCGGAAGCTCTTCAACTACAACCAGATCTTGAAGAATGCTTCTATTGATGAAATCAGAGAATTTATTAGCAAGCCTTGTCTTTGTTCTGATTCTATCTTCTGCTACAAGCCCGCTTCACACGTGGTTACTGGTGACTTGAGTATTATATCCAACCCTAAACTTAGGGATTTGATGGCTAAGGGCACTAATTATAGAGAGCCTATTCACAAGTCTTGGGATTTTGTTAGGGTCAGTGTTAAAAATGCACTAGTTGCATTTATTGAAAAGTCCTGCAGAAAATACGCCCTTAAGAATTCTGACTTCCAGAATTGGTCGGAGGCTGTCCTTAAGATAATTAGAAATCGCATTTCCTTCCTAAGTTCTAGCTTTCCATCTTTGCATTCGCACGAGGTACTAAGATCTAAGGAGTGTAAAAACTTCATCTCAAACTTTCAGAAGAATTACGTCATTACTCCGGCGGATAAGGCCGCCAACAATTTTTTCATTGTGTGTAAGAAGTATTACCTCATTGTCCTCTTGAACGAATTTGGCTTTGACCTTAGAAGTTTCAATGCTGTTGGTAATCAGAATTACGCACCAGTAATTTCTTCCATTAATGACATAATTGCCGAACATTGCACCACCCTCAAGGATTCCTTTGGCATAACGGTTAAAGATAGATAAATTTATGGTTTTACCTAAACTTTTCTGGATACCTAAATTGCACAAAAATCCGTATAAAAGTAGATTCATAGCTGGTGCTAGGAACAGCACTTCCAAAGATTTGGCCATACTGGTGAACAAAGGTTTGCAATTGATCCGGGACAAGTTTAGTAGTTATTGCCTTTCCATCAAGCATAATTCTGGTGTGAACGCCTTCTGGAGCATTAACTCTTCTGGGGAATTCCTTGACAGGATGTCGTGTTTGAATTGCCACTCCTTACAAGTTTATGATTTCTCCACACTCTATACGAATCTTAATTTAGACCAGGTTATGGAGTCCTTGAAAGACTTATGTGAGTTAATTTTTAGCAGTTCCAAGAGCTTTATTTGCATTGGCTATTATAGAACCTTCTTCTCGAATAAAAAATACAGAGGGTATCACTGCTGGTCCAAAACCCAATTCCTTAATGCAATTAGTTTTATCCTGAATAACACTTTTGTCACTTTCGGGGGACTCGTCTTCAAGCAAATTCGAGGCATACCTATGGGTGGGAATTCCAGCTCACTCTTAGCTGACCTGTTTTTGGCTTACAGGGAGTTTTATTTTGTGAGGGGACTCCTAGCGAGTAAGAGATTTGGCTTAGCAAAACTTCTCTCTCGTACCACTAGGTATATCGATGACATTTGTGTGTTTAACTTCAAACATTTTGATAAGATCCTTCCTGAAATCTACCCGGTAGATCTCTTGGCTTGCAGAAGCGGGGACAACAACAAATGTGTTAATTATTTGGATGTTAAAATCAGGATCGAAGATGGTGGCCATTACATCACAGAGGTTTACCATAAGGTTGATGAGTTCAGCTTCCCAGTGGTGCTGTATACTTTCCCCGAGAGTAACATGCCTTTGAACACTGGCTTAAACATCTTTGCTGCCCAACTCATCAGATTCGCTAGGATTTCTTCTGATGCTTCCGCCTTCATATCAAGAGCTAAGGGCATTTTTGATATCTTTAAAGGACGGGGTTATAAGAATAATTTGCTGGTTAATTCTTGCATTAAGTCCTTCTCCAAGAATAGGTTCCTCGTTTTTAAGTTTGGTTGTTTTTCACCCCGCCAGATGCCATCCATCATTGGCATGTTGGGCTAAGATAACCTCTTCTAGTTTCAAGTGCGTCCTTTTGTCCAAATATATTAAAAAATTTATTTTCGGTTTGGTTCTGCTATGTTTCCTCAGGCTTGGAGAGACCTTCCATATCGTACATTCGATATGGTTGGCCTGGCCCCGCCATGTGGTATAGGTTGGAGGTTAGGGGCCGAAACCTTGCTTCATGCAGCCACATGGTTCCTCCCTGATGACTCCATACATAGCAAACTTAATTTTGGTTTTTTTTGTTTTGTTTTTTTTTGTTTTTTTTTAGGTTCCTTTCTTGTATGATAAAAATTAAATCGTTTATAAGTTTTAATTTATTTCCCTTACCGTCTTTAGTTGAGTAGACTTGCCTTTATACGTATTTCAGTACCTGCTCTATACTAGAGTAGGTTACTCTATGTTGTCAGTATTATTTCATTCATTCATGACTTTTAATTACCTAATTATTTACAAGATTCTCCACTAGGGTAATTGTTTAACTTTGGCGTCTTCCGTTTCCTGGATTCTTCGAATTTTTTAACCATGTCGTGTCTTAATTTGATGCAAAAGTACATGTATTTCAGGGACGTCGCCAAGATGTTTCGAAGAGAGGGCGGCCTTCGTGGTGAAGCTACATGTACACAGATCATGAGTCATGACAAATGAACAATTTCCGTCATTTTCTTCCTGAGGTTTCTTACATCCAGACAAGCATTTGCAGAGACCGTTTCATTCTCCTGCTTTGTCGCACCTTTGCCCTAATGTCCTTTTATCACGCTTGCTTTGTAGACGGTCATCAGATGCTTGAGGCCTATGACTCCGTGCCAAAAATGTGAGAGTTTGACATTCACAGTTGTATTCCGATACTTCAATATATTTGGATGTCAAAGCTCTTATCTCGAAACTTGTCGTCATTCCACGCCTCTAATGAGCTGTATTGTAAAGCGGAACCAAAACACATGTTTGTTGATTGAAACTGTCATTATCTGTCGGTGGATTTTGCAGGGAAGCATAAAGCACAGGAGAGAATGAATTATAAAACTGACTTAGCACAGGAGAGAATGCACCCATGGCTAGTATACTTACCATCAGCAGTGAAAGGGTTAAACACGAATTCAAAGTTTTCAGTATTTAGTACTACTCATAAAACGTTTATAACTAGTCTGTCACCTACAGCACATCATGAGCTGTCGAACCTTTTTTGAATCAAGTCTAAAGGACTTGTAGAAGCAAAGTTATAGCCGTTTGAAGATTTCGGCCTACTATCATCAAATGGTCAGTCATGCCATACTGACTAACCTATAAGTCTGACTTCTTAGCTGATATCAGCAATGAAAAGTCAGAAGTCCGATATCGGAGTTCAAGAAAAACGACCTACCTGTAGTCGGTTTCTCAAGTTAGTGAGATTCCTCTCCCGGACTCGTACCTATATATCGCGTGAATATGCAATCGATAAGAGGGGGGAACATTGGTTATCTAAAATTGGACGCTGATTCCAAATCTGGTCACAGTTTTCTCGTCCGATGCTTCGTTCGCCCGCTGGAGCCCAAAACACAAAACTCGACCTCTGACGGCTCTCTAACATGGCCAAAAGTCTCAATGTCACTCTCAAGCCTCGTAAAGGAAGGTATGGCCAAGCTGTGCTTTCCAATGAATTTGTGACACTCTTAGCTTTCAAACGAGCTATTGCACGACTTTCTACGATCTCTAGAACCAAAGTTGGAAGAAACGCTGCCGAGGGGGGTGTCGAAGTTCTTCATTCTTTGCTCTACGACGCTGGAAATAGCTCTGCTGGACCCTAATTTGGCCAAAAAGCTCAAATCCGCCATCCATTTTACCGTCCGACGCTTCGTTTAGCCGCTATAGCCATTTTCTCACTCAAGAACCCTCTTAAAACAACTTAAAGGGCAGAAGACCTCCACCTACACCCATGAAACTCAACATAAACTCAACATGAAACTCGACGCAGAATTTCATCAGGAATCCAAATCTAATGACAACTCGCACCTACAAACACTCCTACACACCAAAAACATAGACTGCGCCCAGGCCCATCCCGGACTGTCGACCACGACCTACCCGGACGGTCGACCCAGACCGACAACAACCAACTCACGCTCCAGAGGGGGGCGCTGTACGTGTATATATATACATAATAAAAGTTTGGAAAAGACCTTCTTTCGTAACTAGAAGTACTTTTAGTTTCACGGCGAACCGATCATCATACGAGTTAACAAGGGTTAACCTTTGCTATATATATATATATATATATATATATATATATATATATATATATATATATATATATATGAAAATGAAAACGGTTCAAAAATGGTAAAATATATACGATAATAATTACGACACTAAGAAGTAAACCAAAAGACCAAATTAATTGCCCGACCGGTTTCTGACTATGTCTAGGCTTCTCAAGGGCTAAATGAAATTTATTTACATTACAAAATCATCAAATAGCTTCCAGAATTACATGCATGTCATGTATAGATGGACATAGACTTCAAATGATCAAAATCTAATTGGGTAGGTATGAGAAGGAGGAAGGATATTTAATCCGATGTAGGCTGTCATTATCATAGATCTTGGTTTAGTAATGGTTGTAGGATTCTTATACAGACCTTTTCTTTTTCTTCTCTGTAACTTTTCCCACAGTTGGCGGGTAACTTTAAAAGCGGCATCACATCGAATTTAGGCTCATAGTTTCTAGAACAGTTATAGATGTGGTGACTGACTTTCAGAATTCTATATTGTTCACCGTTGATTTGTTGTCTGTGTGTTCGTGTCAACCAAAATAGGAGATTTAACACGGGTAGACCTCAAAATCCTCGCTTCAATTCCCAACGTAGATTTGATGCATCTCGAAGATATAACCCTGTATATAGACCAGGTTCGAATCGTTATGATAATTATGACCCGCGTAATTACGGAGGAAACAACTTCAATAAATTCGATATGTATTCAAATCCTCAGTTTCATCGAAAAAAATGATATGCCAGCAGTTGACTGGAATACATGCCATCCTTTGGATAATGATTTTATCCAGAACGATTGTAATGAAGATAATGCAAACATTGAAAATAATGCAGATTCTTTTTTAGACTAGACGAAATAAAGAGAGTAAATTTTTCGAAACATGACTTAATGAATTCTATGAAATTATTGCTATCTAGAGGCTGTAAGTTTACGCCTTTTCCGAAAGCGAATGTAAATGAAATCAATGTTGAAGCAACTAAATTTTGTAGAAAACTGAGACTTACTGATTTTTTTGCTAGGAATCCTTTTGATATGAATGATCTGCAATCGATTTCTCGAAATCCATCAAATTTTGACCCACCGAAAGGTCGCAATAATACTCTAGATAACTGTATTGATTTGATAAGTCATAATGTTAATAGTTTATCGATTAGCAACAGAAATGTCAAAGACAACTTATCGAAAAACGAGCGACAAGCACTTCTGCATCTTACAAATTTTAATGACTTGCACATTATAAACGCAGACAAAGGTGGCGCCTTTATTATACTTGACTACGACCGCTACAAAAAATGTATTTTGGACGAACATTTAAATGATCTAAACACTTACCGTCTTATTCATAGATACGATGTATTATCTACTTTAGACAAAATCAAGGCTTTTAGCAAGAAATTTAAACTCTGTTTGACAAAGAATGAATTTAAATATTTATGTAAATTCAATCCAGTTTTACCGCATTTTTATGGATTACCGAAAGTCCATAAGCTTACTTCTGTTTGGTCGAATATAAAAGTTGATGAACTCGGCTACATTAAGTTAGAATTTCCACCTGATTTAAAATTTCGACCCATAGCTATTTACTGGATGAGCTCCTAAAGCCTCTGGTCTCTTCCTTGAAAAGCTATTGTAGAGATTCGTTAGACTTCATTTCAAAATTACCAAATACTACCTCTGAAGATTCCATGTTTGTATCTTTCGACGTGACATCTTTATATACTAATATCAACCACTCGTTAGGAATTAATGCGATTGAATATTGGGTAACGAAGTATAGAGACAAGATTGATGCAAGATTTACTACTGAATTTATTATTGAGGGGATGAACATTGTTCTTCGAAATAACTTCTTCAGCTTTGAGTCACAAGTTTTTCTGCAAACATCAGGTACTGCTATGGGTACTAAGGTGGCCCCTAGCTACGCGAACTTAACTATGGTTTTCATAGAAGAGAAGATGTACACTTATGTGAAAGACATCTCAACACAATCTACGTATGAATTGTTTTCTGCTACTGGATTGACTGTTTCGTGATTTGGGACAGTGCCTTTGGTGATATTGATGAGTTTTTAACATTTTTGAACACTATTGATGATAAAATTAAATTTACGTCTGAAAGGAGTTCGGATAAAATAAATTTCTTGAACGTTTTAGTTTATAAAGAAAATCGAAAAATTGAAAGAGATATTTATACTAAACCGACAGATAGTCACAATTATGTTTCATTTTCTTCGTGCCATCCTCGGCATATATTGCGAAATATCCCATATACATTAGCCAATCGTATTCAGCGAATCATCTCAAAAGAAAGTATGCAGGAAACAAGACTTAGAGAAATGCAAACACGACTCAGAAATTTTGGATATCCACAGCAATTGATACAAGATGCTATCAAGAAGTCAAGAAGTGATGTAAAACTTGAGAATGAAAATGACACTAAGAATATCATTCCATATAATCGCACATATAATCCCAATGATCCTAATGTATTTAAAGACATTATCAATCCAGTTTTTTCGAATCTGAAACTAACAACCACATTTAAGAATTATCAAATACGGTCTTCTTTTAAACAACCACCGTCACTTTTACAACTTATTTCAAAAAGAAATCGAACTCCGTTAGATGGTGTCACAAAATGTGAAGATTCTAGATGCCAATGTTGTCCGTCCATCATAACAGGAAAATTTTTCTCATATGAAACTAACAACACCGCCAAGAAATTCCATATAAAAGCGAACATGAATTGTGCTTCTAAAGATGTAATTTATGTACTCCAGTGCCGTAATTGCAAAGCATTATAGGTCGGACAATCGGGAGATACACTACGTGCAAGAACTCGAACACACAGACAACAAATCAACGGTGAACAATATAGAATTCTGAAAGTCAGTCACCACATCTATAACTGTCCTAGAAACTATGAGCCTAAATTCGATGTGATGCCGCTTTTAAAGTTACCCGCCAACTGTGGGAAAAGTTACAGAGAAGAAAAAGAAAAGGTCTGTATAAGAATCCTACAACCATTACTAAACCAAGATCTATGATAATGACAGCCTACATCGGATTAAATATCCTTCCTCCTTCTCATACCTACCCAATTAGATTTTGATCATTTGAAGTCTATGTCCATCTATACATGACATGCATGCAACCCACTCTGACGATGAATTACCCTGATATCTACTTAAAATTCTCACTATACTCGTAAGCTTATATTTCTCCGGCCAAAAGACAATAGATATGTCAAATTATAATGTTTTATACCATTGGAAAGAAGGCATAGTACTATGTCATCTGCATTCATAGAAATTAATAATACCATAGAAAGTGTACTATTATCCACTTCTATGTCTGCATTACGTCTCTTGGATCTCATTGCTTAGAAAAATTGTTGCTTGTTGTAGTATGTCCACGGCATTGAAAATCTGCATTTGATAGCAACTGTGTGATGCAACCACAATTCATCCATCATTCGAAGGGGAGCTGGAATTAAAACAGAATTACAAGAATTAGAACAATTAGAATTGTTAAGAAATTTATGGTATTTTGTAGTCAGTGAAGTAAAGTCAAGAAATATATTACAGTATTTGCTATCATAATCTGATGCCATTGATCCTACCATTTGTATTTTGGAAGGAAATAATAAGAAAATAAATAAAAGATGGAATGCGCTCCGTTACCAGTTTATATTGCTTAAATGATGTGCACCATATCCTTAATAGCTCAAGCTTTTGGTGTTAATTGAAAAATACTTATGGACTATTATAGAAACATAAATACAAAGAGGCAATTTTCTCTGTGTGGGCAGTATATACAAAATATACATGCATGCTTTATATATTTACATGACTGATTTTACTTTCGTTACTTGATACTCATACACTAAGCACTATTGCTCATTCGTGTTCATTTTAATCCATTCAGTAGTTTAGAATTTAGATATTGAAATGGCAAGAACAAATGTGATGAAGACTTACTTTGTACTGTTCAGGTGGTCGTCAATTCAAGATGGAACCCTTCGGTCATCGTCCTTTCGTTCAGTTGAAATAATATTGTTATAGAAAACATAAAAGATTTCCATGTAGGAAGTTGATACAGATTGCCATTTTGTTTCTTGAGCTCTATGAAGAAGCAGTCAAACAGATAGTTCATCTCCGATTCATTTTTTTCTATTTCGCATTCGATTCATCTCCTATTCATCTTTTGATAGGCAATCCTCATTCAGTGCTCTTGATACCTTCCCCTCTGGTAGTCACGAGCCACTATCCATTATTCATGCCTTCGCCTGAACCAGTTGAAGTAAAGCGCGACTTTTCTATCGTCTTAGTATTGAGTCTGGAATTCTTTCAATTCCTTTCTTATTTGATCGTAGCCTTTTTCTACTGCTTTTCCTCAATGTCAAAGTCTCTTCATGCATGTATAAAAACCACATGTTCCGAGCTAGTTTATATTCAGCTGCTTTGAATCATCCTCAGTGGTGAAAAAATTATGAAATTCCATAAAAAAATCTCATAAAATTCACAGTAATGCAAATTTACATCTGATCACAAACGAGACAATGTTATGCATGGCCCCATTATAGTTAGGCCATGGAGCTTAACGTTTCATTACAAGTCAGTGAGAAGACCATGCGCTCCATTCCGCTCATTCGATAACATATTATTGCTTTCTTTTATCATTATGAATTAGCGGCAAATAGTTATTGAAACATGTTTGCAAAAAGAAAATCGTCATTGTGCTATTTCAGACAAAGGCACCTTTTATACGACTTATCAGCATAGTAGAGTATAAAAATGAAATTAATGAAAACCAAAGCTGCAACATATGCCATTATCTATAATCTGTCAAAAGCTGCTCAACATTTCGGCTGTCATAGACAGTTTCAAGGGAACAAAAGTCTACAACTTCTTGGATCGTATGATTTTTAAAGAAAGTTCAAATATTTGGTTAACTTGGCAATAGATGTTAAGAATCACAGCACTGCAGGGGCATGTCCCACCGCAAACGACAACAGCCATGCTAGCTCAATCTCAAGATCAGATCAGCTAGCCATGTATTCTATAACAAACCACTGACAGCAGTGACTAGTCAGAAAGAGACAGATTAAATAACAAAGAAAAAGCTGTTGGCGGTTATATTGAGAACCTCTCGAAATGCTACAAGTTGTATTATAATATGGAAATGTACCACATGAAATGATCATAGAAAAAGAAATGATCGATAGTTTTCGGTTTCTTCTTTTGAGTTTATAGCAGGCCTGCGTTTCTGATTGATAATAACAACAATTGACTCTTTCAGTCTCAAATTTGCATTGTCTCTGTGACCTCTGTCAGCTATGATCATTGAAACTGAAATGCGTTGTTCTGCATTGCATGTCTTACGTCTGAGAATGTTTGAAGATTGACGAAGTAATTTGGCCCAGATTCTGGCATGGAGGGTCGGATAGTGCTCCCAATGTACATGCTGTTCCAATATAGACATTTAATGTCATATGCAACGCTCCTTCTGTTGCATGATTCAATTTTATATATAGGCCTTACATGTACATAAGGACATTTTGCAAGACTGAACAAGCTTTCTTTTTGACAGATGCCTGCACGTTTTATGAGTTAAACAAATATCAATGCGGTCTTTTTTTGATTTTTTTCGATCAACACTGCCGGAGAGATAAGGGGTTTTCACATTTGCAAATATACGTGCCGGTACTCATTATTCGAAAAATGCAAACACGTCCTTGACTTGCTTTTCAAAGCGCAATTATGACTCGCGCCCGCAAATGAAATTATTATTATCGCCCATCACACCAATAAACAGTACTTTGAAAAGATGCTTGCTAAAAGAACATGAGCAGAGGCACATGAACATCTTATCGCATGATCTGAAGATGCCAAAAATTAAGACTTTTGTACCTTTGTACATTTCTCTTAATCAGAGAAAACAGGGGCACCGGTACCTGATAATATTCCGAAAACTTCAAGCAGCAACCCATCGGATTTAAATTGGTTTCTTTGATCTTTTCTGACAAGAAGAGAGAGTAACCGGGTAGAACTCGGCAGATACGCAGAATCGTGGTAGACAGTCTCATTTTCGGCATCGTTCCCTGCAGAAACTTGTTGTGGTTGATGGACTATATAGAGATATTGATCTCTCAGTATGTGAGCATTCTAGTGGACAAGCGCACATCGCCATCACTATAACATTTCGAATCGTTGATTATCTCCTGAAGCACTACATGATGTTCGTACCACATTTTACACCTGACTTCAGAATTCCCGACTTCTTTATGAATGATAAGCAGATCTATCCATCATTCGTTGCTTTGATAAGCAGCCGGCAAAGAGGAAACAGCAAAATAACAGACTCAGCTTGTAGGATTGATACTACAATGTTGAGACTGGCCAGATTGCCATGAGTGGATTCAAATGGATTCAAAGTCTACCTGTACTTAAGGATAGAAATAGCTACTTTCCTTCTATTTTCTCAAAGAGCAATGATAATGCTTGCTGACAATTTTGAAACTTGTTGCTGATGAACTATTTAATTAACTACTCAATCAATATAGTCTATATTAAAATGCTGTATGAGATATTTGCGAATTTCATAAATGGAGGCAAAAAAGTAAATTCAATAGTTGCATTTTCTTTCACCGACCCGGAGTGGGACGATACCGATATAACTGGTACATAATTTTACTTCCCGGCATGGTTACTACAATTGCTCATAAGAGGAAGGACTGGGACGGTACTGGATGGCTGGTGCAATTTCTAAAGCTGGACCTACTGAGACGCTACCGATGTAACTGCTACAAATGCCGCACAGGACTGGGCAATACCGATACAGCTGGTGCAATTTCTAATACCGGACCGGAAATGGACGGATCCGGTATGGTTGCTATGATTTCACAGAACGAGCTGGATTGGGGCGGTACTGGCATGGTTGGTGAATTTTCGCATAATGGTTCGACCAATCCTGGAATAGTGACTGGTCCAAAGCTCAAGTGAAGTATGAGGCCAACAAAAAGTCTTCATCCTCACTTACTTTTTAATCACTGATGCAAACCAAAACAAAGGATAAAAAATCATTCTTTTTTTTGTTTGCTTCCTGAATTTTGTTGACCAATATGACAGTGAAGCTATCAGTTCTGTCAGAATCAAGAAGAGGAACCAATAATGGACTAAGCAGTTCTTCATGTGATTGCCTTAAAAGTTGAAACTGTCAGCTCCTTTTCTAGAATCATTCGCTAGAGTCGCTAGGTCGCATTTCAGCACTCCTTGAGCATTCCATGGTGAAAGGAAGTCGTCATTTGTCAAATCGCTTTCCATCACCTCTGTCAAGACCAGCGTGTTCAAAGACAGCAGACTAAGATCGTCCAATCTACCTATCACTTGGAAATATCATGCAATGCAGCGTGACCGGGAAATCTATGTCTAGATCGCTTGCATCGTAATGAATGATGTTCAAATGTATCCGCTGTCTTTCCGAATTTACCATAAAAAATCATTATGTATTTTGATTCATATATTTCTACTATTCATTCTGATTTGAATAATCTATAATTTTTATCATAATGCAATTTTATCAATACTGTAAGAGTGATGTGATAATATATTGTGGGTATAATTGGTATGTCTGTAGCTTGCCAACGACTCTAGCAATTATGAAAACAGAAACCATTGTAAATCACGAGAGCTATATTATACTGTAGCAATTATTTCTGACGAGATATTGTTGTTACTCATAACAAGATGTCATGATCACATGAAATATGACAAAATTACAATTTATGATGAAAAAGTTCGGTAATACATAGCAGCACAATGAGCGAAATGTCTAGATTCAATTTTAGAATTCTTTTCCTTTTAATATAGGAAAACTTAATCACATGTGTTACTGACAGCAGTGTTGATGAATATTAATTAAATATTTCAAACTGAAAATATATCTTTCATGTACTTGCAATGCAATATCACAATGTAATTACGCTTTGTCTTACAATGAACCATTATTGACAATGAATTGATTTATGCAAGATAACTTAATGTGTGACATTAGTCTGAATTGTTGATCATCACATAATGACAGAAAACTCAATTCAATCGATTAACAGAGCGCTGAGTTAATATCATAGGGGATCATAGGTTCAATAAACTTGCACATACATGCATCTTTCCACAGCTACAATAGTTTTGTGAAATGAAGATCCGGCTATCCGTGAGTAATATCTGATTTGCTATTAACACCGATTAAAAGTCGGCCTTAATACCACATAGTGTACAATTTTTATCAAAATCCATTTGACATTTTAGTGTCTTTAGTTGAAAGAAAGTATATCGAAACCATCATACCCTCATACATTGCATCGTACTTACGACTAAAAAAAGTCGAGTGTGAAATGAAGATTCGGCTACCCGTGAGTAATATCTGATTTGCTGTCAACACCGATTAAAAGTCGACCTTAATACCACATAGTGTCCAATTTTTATCAAAATCCATTTGAAATAATTACATTCGATTGCATATTTTGCTTAAATAGCATATCTGCGATTACCATCATCGGCGACATTGAAGCAATCAATTTTGTTTAAGTCCATGTATTAATTAAGAAAAAATTTTCAATTGTTGAAAAGCGTTAAATGTATTTTTAAAACCATAGACATATAATCATACATTCAGTACTTCGGACTGTTGCAGATTCCATCCTCGGTTGCGAAATTGGACTGAATGTCCCTATGTACTGCAAAGTCAAATCTATGAAATTTGACTTATCAAATTATCATATAGGCTAGACTTCGAATTATGAAGTAGAAAACAGAAAAGCAAAACCAACTTAATAAAGTGAATGAAAGTGCTCATGCATGTGCAAAAATGGAAATCATGATTGCATCACTAATAGATGGCACGTCAAACCCTGTTCTTGCTTTTTAGGATTTGCACATAGAAATTAATAATGCCTTTACTTCTTTGAATTTGCTTGATGTTAATGATTAATATAAGATATCTAAGGGACGTGCAACTCCCATGCCATGTACTGGACTGGTGGCCAGTGTCTTTAGTAGATTTGATTAATGACGGTTGTTTGTCTACATCTGGATGAAACCGTGAAAACAAGTTGTAAACAATTATCCAGTAGTCAAATACTCTCATTCATACAGGGAATCTGTTGAAGGAAGATTCTGGACCCAGTCAAGAAGTGACTAAACAATTACAAAACTCCCACAAGATGAAGCAACTGTCAATGACAGCTGCAATATCAACTGCTAGTGATTGAAATTGTTCACCAACGGCACGTAGCATCAATGGCTATTTGTGTGGATTCTGTACATTTTATGCATACTTTGCGAAAATCGATTCAGTAGTGCAATTTTTTTGGAGAATTGTGGACTCTTTCTGGATTTTTTTAATAATCTACTTCCTTCGCTAAAAGCAGTCATGGACTAAGTGATAACTGATCATTGATGATTTTACTTGCTACTATAATCATTGCAGCAATATGTCCTGTCCATGCCCTATTCATTGTTATACAAGGAAAATGCATGATGAAAATCTACAGAAAATCTACCGATGATGCAATCAGAAACGAACAAAAAACAAAGTGAAACGTCAAAAATTGATAATGATATTATTGGTAAAACTAATGAAAATGCTAAAAGTTAGGCAAGAATCGTTTGAATATCCATTCTTTCGGAAGATCCTTTACCAAGATTGTGGTGAAAAAGCGCAACTATTGTTGTCCTTCCATGTGCAGCCTCGTAATGAGTGGTTACCGATGTCAATATATTTTTATCTCTTATTAGATATCTCATGATTATAGAGCATCATCTGTGAGGCCATCAATTTATAATCAAACTCCGAGGAACAAATAAAATGTGATCATGATGTCAGTGATTCATAAAATGCGAATATCATATTGAATAAAAAGTAAACCAAGCGGTGATTGGTGACTTTCCACGATTTTGAGGTCCTACCATATTGGGCAATTCAGCATCCGCATTGATAAGGATTTAAGTTGATTACGAAATCCGCACAAATTTCGTCGGTGAATATGAAAACCAGGGATGCGGAGTGATGGGATTGATGGGACTCCGACTCCGGGTGGTAAGTATATAAAGCCTAGTTTTTTGAAAAATTAAGTGGTAACCTACATCATAGATCTTTATAGGCTAACCTGAACCTATCTTCAGTGATAATTGCTGTATCAATGATCAATCATTTTCGATGAAAGTTGATCAAATGTCGCTTTCAGTTGAACGCATACGACTCGGCTCCTCCCATCTTGTTGATGTGTGCTTCACACGGTTTTTCTGCAGTCTCTACCAGGCAGGAAAATCTTCCATCCTTCTCCAAAAAATATGAGTACACTATCGAGTTTGATATGCACTTTGGAGGAGCCATCACACACGATGAACGTGAGGGTAAGAGGTATTATAAATATTTTGGAAAGAGCCAAATTTTTCAATCTTAAAATATTTAATTATCGATAGCGATATATTTCAGCCGCCACCAGCAGCTATCTTCAGGCAACTATTGAAGGAATATCGATACAAGCAAAATTTGAAATTTACACTGATTCAACTGTTGGAAGGAAATAGAAAATAGAAGATTGAGATAGATATGTAGAAGATAATGATAGATTTCTAGGTCGATAATTATTTATTGACCGACAGCCGAAGGCTGGAGGTCAATAACTTATTATCGACCGTAGAAATCTATCATTATCTCTATTAACGCATGGTAAATTTTCCAGTCGTTTTACAAAATAACGACCGGAAATTTCAAAAAATAGATATCTTCTGTTATCTATGTACGTTATGTAACGCAATTATCAAAGATTTCAGTTAAATTGAGTAATTATGGAAGACTCTAATGTATGGCATGATGATTTTTATGATCCATTGATTGACGAATTTGAGCAACAATTTGAGCAGCAAAACTGGTTTTCGATGATAAATTTTGCGAACGTTCCTTCGGGTATGATCTCAGGTCCAAGCGGAAATGAAATTGAAGAGGTCGCAAGGCACAGTATGGAACCTACCACTACAAGTATTGATGAATCATCAACCGCAACAAATGCTGAAAGATTTGCTCCTGCAGTTTCTGATGAAGAGCTAAACAAAATTAAGAATTCATCAAAACCCGCCAACACCTTGCGTCGAAATGATTGGGCACTTCGAGTGTTTGAAAGATGGAGGATCAATCGTGAAAATCTCATCTCCGAACGAATGATGCCGCAAAGTGATGTTTCATTATGGGATAAAGAACAACTGAACTACTGGCTGGCTAAGTTTATTGTTGAATGCCGCAAAGAAGACGGAAAAATGTATACAGGGAGCTCCCTTATATCGATACTATCTGGTTTGCAGCAAGTCGTCCGGAAAAACAGCTTAGTTGATTTTTTAAAAATGACGAATTCACTCATCTGCGTGAAGTACTTGATGCTTCGATGAAAATATCAACTTCGAACAATGTTGGCATCAGTCTAAAACAAGCAGACATCATTACTTTTCAAGAAGAAGAGGAGCTCTGGAGTAAGGGACAATTGGGAGATGCAACTCCAAAACAGATTATTCAGACACTGTTTTATCTGAATGGTATTAATTTCGCGGTAAGAGGTGGTCAGGAACACAGCGATCTCTTGATTTCTCAATTTCGTGTGGAAATAAGGGAAGGTGCAAAAGTATTGGTTTTCAGTGTGGGTGCCACCAAGACCTACAGTGGTGGGTTACATCAACGACGCTTGAGACCGAAAGAAAAATTACATTTTGCTAATGAAGGTAATCCTCAAAGATGTCACATCCGAATTTTCGAACTTTTTTTATCGAAAAGACCTCAAAACTGTGACAGGTTTTACCTTCAATCTAAGAGGAAGGTAATGATTCAGGATGATATTTGGTTTACTTCAAGGCCATTGGGACACAATACCCTGAAAAAGATGTTACAGACAATGACAAAAGAGATCGGAATTCAAGGGAGAAAAACTAATCATAGTCTGAGGGCTACTTGTGCCAGTCGTCTTTACAACGCGGGAGTTGACGAACAGATGATTATGGAAAGAACAGGTCATCGGTCAGTGCTCGGGGTTCGCTCTTACAAAAGAACATCGGATTTGATGATCAAAAACACTTCCATGATTCTTAACAGCGAGGTTTTGTTTTCAGAAGTCAAGAGGCAGTGTCAACGTGTTCAACAACATGCGTGTGGCATCAATATCAACATTCGAGACTGCCAAGTTACAATTGTGAATAAACCTCCAGCTGAAGGTGATATTTCTCGAGATGATCAAGTCTGATCGCTATGACTTTGCATTTCTTGTTAAAATGTTGAAATAAAGATATGTTTTTTGACATAGATAATGACCTCTAAAGTAAAAATAATGACCAGAAATATTACATAACCATGCGTTAAAGAAGTGTAAGAGAGAGAAGATAAGAGGCAGGTAGTATCGGGTTACATAGTACCGATAGCAAAACTATGACCTGACTGAGGGAAGAGAAGAAGTATATGAAAGCAGTAGACACAGTATAAAAATATGAAGACAAATTTAGATGAATGGTAATAATTTCGCTTGGTTATTATCATGGTTGTTATCAAACCTCCTCAAGCCAATACTT
This sequence comes from Prostheceraeus crozeri, assembly GCA_907163375.1. Taxonomy (NCBI): domain Eukaryota; kingdom Metazoa; phylum Platyhelminthes; order Polycladida; family Euryleptidae; genus Prostheceraeus; species Prostheceraeus crozeri. The sequence goes on along the minus strand of CAJQUW010014163.1, from coordinate 94,789 downwards.
GACAAAATCCCTGCCAATTTAAAATCGAATTTTCAATTGATAGAACATATTAAGAAAACCAATCTTGCAGAAGATCATTATCCGTGCAGCTTTGATGTTGTTAGTATGTATACCTCGATTCCTATCGCGGACGCCATCCATGCTCTGATTACAAAATTAGAAGATTGCAAAATCTCCAATATTAGAGGAATTACAATTGGCCAAATCGAACACCTTCTGCATGTGATTCTACGCAGTACATACTTTCATTTCAAAGGAAAGGTGTATCTCCAAACAAAAGATCTGCCTATGGGATCATCCCTTTCTCGATTCTTGGCGATCATTTTCATGGACAATATTGAAACCACTGCACTTAGACAAATGAGAGTGATGTATGATGTCCCTATCTTTATAAGATACGTTGACGATTGCTTCGCTGTTATCAAAGACAAAACTCAAGCGATGATTTTACCTGAGCATCTAAACTCACAGCATCACAGCATCAAATTTGAAATAGAATTACCAAACGAAGAAAATAACAGCCTATGTCTTTTAGACTTTTGTGTGAAACTGAACGTCAACAATCCTCCTGAATTTGAATTTTATTGTAAACCTGCAAAGAAGAACATTTTCGTGAATTACAGATCGCACATCCCTCAAACACTAAAACTAAATTATGTGAGAAATGAAAAAAACGAATAAATGAACGCTGTTCAAACATCACATTACAAAACAAACATAAGAGCTATTTTGACAATACCCTACGTCTCAATGATTATCCAGAAACAATAATCTAGTGGACAAACAACAAACCGAAGAGAAGAAAATCAAGAGATAATCAACATGAAAGAAAGAACGATGACTTCATATATTTCCCATTTCCATTTATTTCAGACAAAGTTGACAAGCAAATTCGAAGAATATTTCATCAAGAAAAAATAGCAGTCCGACTAACAAGAAAGAATAAAATCCTTTGAAATGTTCTCAAACAGTCGCCACATCAACATCAATGTAATCTTCGAAATTGTCCTATGACAGACAAAACTATTATTTAAAGATTGGAAAGAGCCAAGTAGATTGTTAGAATCTATCAAAAATTGCTTATTACTGCAATATATTTCTCTATTATTCCAAACATTTCCACAGCACTGTATTTCTCCTACTATCCGTAGGCATCTTTCAGTAATTACTGTAAATCTTTCACTAACTGCCTGATGATGCCTACGGATAGTAGGAGAAATATATTGCAGTAATAAGCAATTTTTGATAGATTCTAATAATCTACTTGGCTCTTTCCAATCTTTAGAAATTAAATGAATAGCCAAGGAATATTCCAAAAGACAAAACTATGTGTAACCGACAAAGCGTAGTCTACAAAATAACATGCAATACCTGCAATAAATTCTACTTAGGTAGTACTATCAGACCACTCCACATCCGTATTCGTGAACATTCTATCAACACATCTTCATCTGTCTACAAACATATACAATCATGCAATAATCAAAGCACATTTTCTAATATAACAACGACTTCAATAATATCAACCGACAAGGACGCCACAAATCTCTGACTCCGTGAAGCGTATTACATCAAGAAAATCAAACCTGAAATTAACGATCGATTTGAACTGAATAGCTACAATGATTTTCTTTTTCATTGAATACTTGCTATCCATCTAAATTTGACTTCACATTTTTATACTGTGTCTACTGCTTTCATATACTTCTTCTCTTCCCTCAGTCAGGTCATAGTTTTGCTATCGGTACTATGTAACCCGATACTACCTGCCTCTTATCTTCTCTCTCTTACACTTCTATATCTATCTCAATCTTCTATTTTCTATTTCCTTCCAACAGTTGAATCAGTGTAAATTTCAAATTTTGCTTGTATCGATATTCCTTCAATAGTTGCCTGAAGATAGCTGCTGGTGGCGGCCGAAATATATCGCTATCGATAATTAAATATTTTAAGATTAAAAAATTTGGCTCTTTCCAAAATATTCATATTTTAAATGTCTGGCCAAAATCTATTCAAAAGTAAGAGGTAATGTTCTCAAACAAACTATTGTTTCATTTTTGTATCTGATGTGACCTTTGGTGCGTAGTTGTAATCGAGGCTAGGAAGGTTTGTCTTCTCCACTAAATCACCGAGTGAAAAGACAATCCTTTTTTTCACTATCACGGTTCATTCCCTCAACTATTACGAGCCTTGCATGCGCTGCTGTCTCTGTACTATTGTTTGACGGAGAAAGTTGACATCAAGACTGACAGCTATGCACGAGAATATATAATTTGTTTGTATTATTTCGCGTCTAGTTATAGGCCGGAGTCCTATCATTTGATAGGACTCCGACTCCGACTCCAGCAAAAATGATAGGGCTCCGGAACTCCGACTCCGCATCCCTGATGAAAGCATACATTTGCGCATCACTGTGATAAAAATAGCCATTAATTTTCGTTTAGTTAAAGTTGAGTTATTCAAGGCCGGAAATAAATCAGATGTTCTATCGCTTCATTGCTCTTGAATTCTCAAATAAAGTCCACCAGTGATCCAAATAATTATACGAGAGGAGGTTTTAGATGAGACAATGGGAAAATCAATGAAAATAGAAAGTCACAATTTATTATATGTACACTGCATAGATTTTTTCGACAATTTCTCTGTAAGACTGGGGCGGGCGTATAGCAATCAATTCAGCTGGATTCTTATGCATTTCACAATAATGAAGTGAATTGTATACCACTTGTTCCACATTTTTTATCCAGATACACACTGTCGTCATTAATCAAGTCTACCAAAGTCACTGGCCTCCAGTCCGGTACATGGTATGTGAGTTGAACATCCCTTAGATATCCAGATTGTTTCATAAAAAATGGATCACCCTTAAACATCGCCTTAACTTCAACTTTGTCTAACTCCGCCAAACTTGAACGAATTTATCTGAAATTTGGAAGATATGTCAGTTGTGCTTACTAATATCATTGTTGGAAATTTCAAGCATGAATATTGAGTTGTTTTCCTGTTATAGATAAAAAAGTAGTAGATAATTTGATCTTCATTTAGCAATGTTACACAAAATCATACCTCACTCTTATAAAATTACATTTGTTTCCTTTGTTATGTAATATGTTGTTCTACAAGTCAAAAGCTATCAAGCAAAACAAAAATAAAGAAAATCGGTCAATCAGAGCCAGTATAGCACCATTATTCATCAACAATAATGTAACTGCTACATGTGATTAACTGGACTTCATGTTCCATAGCTTCCTGACTTCGTTGCGGTGGTGTTGGCAGCACTCCAGATTGCTTTCAGCTAGAAATCTATCTCTTACCGGTTGAAAACAATACAAAGCACAAATGAACAATAACGAGATCGCATTCACAAAAAGCAAAGTGTCATCATTGCTAGAACTAGGGTTTTCTTTGCGAGCTACAAGCAAACGACTAAATGTCCCTTACACAAATGTGCATCGATGGCATAATGATGATTTTTGACTTTGTCGTAAAGAGGGCTCTGGCTGTCCACGCAAAACATCCAAACGTAGAGACCGCCTAATTTTGAGATTTGTTAAAGTTGATCCAAGTCTCTCGTTAACTGAGATGGCTGCACTAGTCTCGTCTATTTCTAAGTCCACTATTCGTAGAAGACTTATTGAGTCGAATTTCAAGAGCTGTAAGAGGCCCTCTCAGATCGAATTATCAGATCAGCATACAAAAAGACGTCTCAGATGGGCAATAAGTCATTGTCACTGGCGAAATCAATGGGATCGGGTTGTCTGGTCTGATGAGGCATCAGTCCGTCTGAAGGATAGTGATGGTCGATTGAGATTATGGATAAAATCTGATCAGGAAATTCCGAGACATTTACATCGTCCCCGGGTACAAGGTGGTGCAGGTCTGAATATAAAGTGCAGAACTGATTGCATTTGTTTAGATTGTGAGCCATTGGTGTGAGCTTTGTGAAGATCAAAAAATTGACGAACACCAATGAAAGTTAGAACAGTGGTAGGCATATCAGAAGGTACAAATTGATGCACTTGTTTAATCTCTAGGAATAGGCATATTCAAAATGTTAAAGCGGGCATTGATTCCTTTGCTTAGTTATTCGGATGAAGCTTTTTTTGACATACGGTAAACTAGGGCGAATCAGACATTGTTGGTGAGACATCTGTTTATTTGCTCAATGATAGCCACTTTGACAATTCATGATGACTTATGTCAGTGTTAGACAACCAATTTGTGGTAGTGATGACCTACAGGTCTAGTTGATTACATCACAATTGGTTGTACTGTATCGGCCGTTAGATGAATTGAATACCCGTTATGATGAGTCTGACACCTTTGTTGCAATATTTCTATTTAAGCCTTTAACAGAAGCTTAATAATCAAATTTTGATCATTTTAGAAAAGCTGTTTCTTCAACCGAAATTTATATTTATCATGAATTGAAAATGTCCAAAATAACAAAATAACTAAGCTAGGTTTATTTTATGATATTAGCTACATAAAAACAATGATTCTTTTAGCTACATAATGAGTGTGCGCTGGACTCACCTGCTCGCACCGAAAATTTTCGAAGTCATGCTGAAGCAATTATTAGTAGGCCTATAGGTGAAATATGATTTGTTAAAATAAAGATAGCCTACATATTCGCAAGAGGAACAACAGTGGGGTATTCACAGCGAAATAATAAAAATTGTGAGAGATTTTGCGGCCAAAAATAATTTGTCATGAACTTGACTACCCATTAAATTTCCGTCATGGAAAAATGCTATTCATGTCTATTACTTTCTTGGAGTAGGATTAATTGAAATATTGCATTAGGAAGTTACCTTTAATCAGCCCTATATATGCGCATTTTTGTCAGCATCGTGGAGCAGTGTGAGGCAATCAGTATTCAGTACTGCACTTTGAAATGCTTAATACCGATGTCAGATGAACATGTACGGTGGAATTAATTGATAATTATTCGCAACGTCTAGACAAAAACTTGAATGATCAGCACTCGAAATTTAATTGGCACAAGTGATCAAACCAAAAGTGAAACGCTTTGTGGTTTATTCTATATAGCTTTATAATACAAATTTCGGTTGAAGGCCTTTTGTGAATTGATGCAGCCTATGATGTTCCAACCTATGAAATCAAATCTGCGTCACAAATGTTTTCATCTGCATCTGAATGTTTCGTGTTGCTTTCATTTTTTCTGTTGTGAATATGATTTTACTTTTCAGTGATTTGCCGAAAGCCGAGGAACTATTGTATTAATTGCTCAATATACTCGAATGCAATTAATACGAAGTATCTGCAGCTTAAGGCTGGAGCGTCATTCATCATTTTTCATTATTTTCATCACTAACAAAAACAGTCATTTAAGTGATACATCAATAATTTAGTGACAACATTTCAGAATTTGACTATTTCTTCATAAATTGTTATCTCAACACGGATCATCAAATACTACTATTGATGATAGAAGGAAATACAAGGGAATACTCTGATGTAAGAAGAAAATGAGATGTTAGTATGCCAATAAAAAATTATTAAATTTCACATAGGATGCTTTCATAATCAGATGAAAAACTTAGGACTAAAATAGTATATAATGTAGGTAAGGTCCATCATGTTTCCAACATACATTCATGAATGGTAATCTAAAACTAATCACTGAATGTATGTACAACTGGTTATCAATAAGAAAATGAAGTATTTCTAGATTCGATACAAAGATTTTCAGATGTTCAGTGGGCAAAAGTTTGTAAACACGTTCATATACTGTACATGAATGCAATCATAAGTCCCCCCCTTAAATCGTATAGAGTGGTTTGTAGTCGTCTATTAAGTACCTCAATAATCAATTAATTTCTATGCCAAATTAAATCTAGAATTTTAACCATAGAAATGGATCTTTATCTCATGTTTTTGTCTTCTACATAGATGTCTACTGATAACTATGTAATTTTTCGCTACATCAGAGTTTTGACATAGCTATTCAGTCCCTTCCATTCAATATTTCAATACTATTCTGTTGTCAATTGCGATATCAAATAAAACTGCTTATAAGAGCTGGCGAAAAAGTAATATCATAGCTGTCGCCGCAAATCAACCATTGATTCCATACTTCCCTTATATACTTACTTTGGTATTAATAGTAATAAATCTAGAGCGGCATTACATACTTAATCCATCTTAAGTCGATCAGTGAAGGTGACACCCAAGATTGTCATTTCCTGGTGGCGCTTTATCTCTGATAAGGGTTGAGGTTCTTGTTGGGGCCTTGGTCTCTTGAAAATAATTTCTTTCGACTTTGTTGCGTTGACTTTCAAATTGCTCTGTTCTGCCCATTTCTCTATACCGGATAGTTCAAACTCTGTGCTGTTGAAGTTCTTTGGCGGGATGATAAGGTAGGTATCGTCGGCGTATTTTAAGATGACGTTCCCATCCACAACAGGAGTTAGGTCTGAAATTGTGATGGAAAAAGCAAACGGTCCTAATACCGATCCCTGAACGACACCAGCATTGATTTTCGATTCTCCTGAAGTATCACCTGCATAGCTTGTAGTTTGTCGGCGATTGGAAAGGAAATCGGCCAGCCAATTATACAGTTCATCAGGTATCATGAGGTTGCTCATCTTTCTGAATATTTGTTATTGGAAGCTGTGAGCACATTTGCCTAAGAAGTGGATTATGGCCCGTTGGGAGGCGTTTGAAGGCCATCATGCTATAGCATGGCATGAACGCCTGACAACGTCGGAATGGACATATGGAGAGGTGGTGCTATTACGAGTGCAGTGAGCATTAAATCAAAGCGGCATATTTGCCCTCTATGGGCGTGGCAACAATTATGTATATATAATGTATATACAGTGGTTCAATCATCAGTGGCATCGAACTGACTATTCTTCTTGTTCGTACATTGTAAATTGATCTCTTTCTTGGATGTCCCTTGGTTAGAATACATGCCGGTGCTGTATATTATATTTATATTTGATATTTTGTCCTCTTAGCATTTAGTTAAGGAAGTGGTAAGTGAACTGACCGTTGGAAGCGAAACTTAGAGTTAGTTGAAAGCACAACTTAAGTCCAGAGCAAGCTTCTAGTTACACACGTATGTACATTGTAGGCCTATACGAACGTGCCGCTTTCATTGGTGATAGTATTTGTTTCAGACAAAGTTTACATGGTAACAATGCATGACTTTTTGCCACCAATAAAATGTGTTTGACCTAATTGAAAAAGTTTGACTGAGTTTAGTCTGCGCGACTAATAAAAGAATATGAATAAAGTGAAAAGTGAAATATAGGCTGGTATGCATAAAAATCCAACACTATCCTTGATGAACTTCCTAATGAGTGCTAGGTAGTGTTTGCTAACGCTGGCAAAGACTAGTATTTGCAATGCATAAAGGTCTCTAGCTGTCAAGAAACTTCTAGCCTAGAGAGTGCTAGGAAAATACTGCCAGCGTCTCCAATGACCTGATGATCTGTTGGCAATTCGCATCGAAACGATTTCCTGTTTGATAAAAATATCATGATGTGATTCACACCTGCGGTCTGATTGGCTAATCAGTGCGTGGGATGAATCGAATCGCTCTACTGAAGAAATCAACAAACATTGAACTTAGCTACGTGTAACTGTGCACATGGATAATCAAGTTGAATTAGTTTTATTAAAAGAAATTGAAGCACAGAAGACTGTACTTGCAAAAGAAAATGCAAAACAAATCCGCCAGATCAGAAGAAAAGCTTGGAGTGAAGTTAAGCAACGGCTCTACATGCAAGCAAGTCTAGTTTTCACTGAAAATCAGCCACAGAAAAAGTGGAGTAACATTAATACGCGAGTGAAAGAGAAGCAATGCATCCGGCGGAGGAAAGCCAGTAGACATGTCGCTTAACGATTTAATACACATGCGAATCTTAGGAGAAACTAATCCGAAATTTAAAATAATCAAAGGCGCAGTCGCAAATATCACAGTCCTTCAGCAAATCGATGTCAACGCACAAGAGCCGATGACTAGTAGACCTACGCGGGAGCCATTGACGAGTTCACCAGAGCCTACAATTCCTAGTTCGCTGGATCTCATACCCAGTCACAGGAGACGGCACAAGTTCGCGAGAGCTGATCGCAGCTGGTTTGGAAGAGTTGACGATTGATGAAATTGAGACTAGCTTCCGAATTCCAAGTGCAAAACGAAGACAGGTAAGCTTAGATGAACCTAATAGTCTAGATGAGCTACAGCGCGGTGCTTCTTTTACAGAAAGAAAAACTGCAGATCCAAAAAGAACACTTGAAGATGAATCGGATAACGACTGACGACAAAGTCACTGAAACAACCGAATTTACAGCAGTTGTGAATGAAGTGAACTTTATCAACATTTTTAGGAACACATTTGATTGCCTGTATTCAGGTCAATGAGAGTACAGAATACATGAAATTATGGAACTTCAGATGTTTTAAATGGAAATGATGGGAACCTAGGTAGCTCCAAAGGTACCTTGGTAAATTCCTAGTGAGTGCTAGGCTGAAAATGTACTTGCTAGGTTAGGAAGATCTTTATGCATATCAAAATTGGCCGAAAGAACTTTCTACGTAGGAGGTTCTCAGTTTATCGAGGAAGTTCTCTGAAAATCAAGCAAGCACTAGCCTAGTTTCTTTTTTATGCATACCAGCCATATGTATATGTAAAATTCATGTATATGAAAATTCATATGTATTTTCAAATATCATGACATTCCTCTTCACATGAACTGCCGACAGAAACAAACTGAATATGGTAAAGTCAGTAAAATACATGCATATATCTTTATTTGGAAATAACTATGATACCGAAAGAAGTGTCTGAGTCGGACTATTTTCACAAATTATACTTTACCTACGGGCATCAAATTGATTAAGGGCATGTCTTATTAACTGAGAAATCTGGTAAATGTAAATTTGGATAATTGAGAAAAAGGGGAACTAACTGTCATAGCACATGGAAAACTTTTGTACTGCTTTGCGAGCCCCTATAAATAACTTTCTTTTAAAAAATTGGATTTCTGAATACAATGTTCGATGCTCTAAGTACTAATTGCATTCGGCATATGCATCCATCGTCTTGGAAAATTCGATTGAAAATATGTTATTCTTTCATGCAAAGGCCTGCTCACGAACATCGGATGGTATTTCGAGATGAGTCATCAAGAACAGAAACTTTTACGTCAATGAATATGATAAGATAAAAACGATATGATCTGATTTGTGGAGACAGTACCACTTGTAATTTCATAAAAAGTTTCTTTGCGAGCAAGATGCTTAGCAATGCATGGGAATTTTAATTTCAGATATTTTATGCAAGCGTGTCTTCTATTTACTTGATGATAAATTTGCGCTCAGATTTATGCATGACAAAATGTGTTCATTACCTCAAAGAATTTGAATTAAGATTCATGTTTCCTTTTCTCCTCTTCTCTCCTTGCTATTTCCTTTGCATCTTCTTGTCCATGTTTCTCCCTTCTAGTGCACGCCGTTATCCTATCTCATACCACCGCAAACCTTACCACAGCCAGCCTTTTAGCGTTCCCTTATCCTCTTCCTCTATCGCTCTCTCTCTCTCTCTCTCTCTCTCTCTCTCTATCTCTCTCTCCCTCTCCCTCACTTACTCTGTCTCCTTGTTTCTCTCTCTGCCTTGCAGGCTCTCTCTATCGGTGTTGGTTGCGCCTCGTATTCCCCAAAACGCGACCCAACTACCATTCAAACGGCTGCAGGAGAAACGACAAGTCATTGGAACACAAGACAGAAGAGAAGAGTAAGCAGAGAGTTATAGACACTCAGAAAACCGACAGTTCTGCATTTCACAAACCAGTGGTTTCTTCTCGGTGTGTAAACATTTCTATATCCGTGACTTCCGTCCATTACATATCTTCCTGCGTTACATCCAACTATTCATCAAAGAATATTGTGACGAAGAAAGGGGAACTAAGCGATTATGTTCTATGTGTTGTGGCAGCGTTTCATCGGCACTGTTCATCGGTCATCCAAGTAGATTTTTGCCTCAAAAATTCACTATGGATCTTTACTTTCCAGCTATTTTTATCTTCGCTCTCGCATTCGCGCTTGAAAGTGTAGTCCGAACTGCATCTAGTGCTAAACAAGTGGGCAAAATTTCACCAGCGGGATGCACACATATAGTCATCAATCATGGCAAGAGACCGACGAAGAAGCGCAGTGTGTGTAGTGACATGAATCTCCAAGTTGTTCCGAAATGCTTGGCCTCCGGCGTAGTCAGTGAGTTGGACATCACAGGAAATTTGATACAAGGCTTTCATGAAGCATCATTCGTAACTTGGCCCGATGTCGAAATTCTGAAAGCGAGCGGCAATCGCATCCGCAAGATAACGGAAAAAGCATTTAAGCCTATGACGAAATTAAGAAAATTATTTCTCAGCAGCAACTTTATAGCCCTTGGTGAGAATATGAACGGCAATGCCTTCAAATATATTGACGGATTGCAATACTTGGATCTCTCCAGAAATCCTTTAGGTAAGATTCCAAATAACTTCTTCAAACATCTGAAAAATTTAAGAGAATTGAGGCTGAACGACGTGCGCGCGGAGATCAGTGAGCTATCTTTCAATGGGCTCGGTCGGCTGGAATATCTGGATTTGACTGATAATTTCTTGCGTACTCTTCCGGAAAAGGGTGTGAAGAACAGTTTCAATAGCATGAATCTAAAAAGCCTATTCCTAGGCGGTAAAAACCAATGGAAATGTGACTGTCATCTACGGTGGTTAAAAGTGTGGCAAGTACAGAACAGACGGACACAAGTAAAGTACGCTAAGGATATTTCTACAAAGACTGATTCAAGTGGAAAGCATGTTGCTGAATACATACAACCCGTTTGTGGAGGACCGAGCCTAGTTAAGGATAAGTCCTTCACTGATTTGCAAATCACAGATTTTCAATGCAAACCACATGTTAGGACAAAGCCATACAGTTTCAGAATGCGACTGGGAGTGAATGTGACATTGTCTTGCTCTATTTTTGCTGATCCCAAGGGAAACGTTGTTTGGTATAAGGATGGGACACGTGTCCAAGAACATTGGAAGCGTGCGATAATATCACAAACGCAAGGAAATGACTTCCGGTCAGATCTAAACATTTTGAATCTACGGTCCTCCGATGCTGGGGAATGGATTTGTGAATCCAGTAATCGACGTGGAAAATCATCAACCAATTTTACCATCGAGGTACTCAGTCCATCTAAAGATGGAGTTCTTATGACGCGTGTTGTATTATACGGTGGAATCGCCGCCGCGGGACTTATAGTCTTCCTTATAGTTGTGGGTATCATCATCTACTGCATTTATTACCGACGAGATCAGGCAGCTTCTCGGGCTTACAAGACGACAAGTCAACGAGCTCACAGTAATCATGGTGGTGCAGGTCGGAGGGATCTTGTTGGTGATGCAATCGACGGCTTATTGGACTCAGATCCAGAATATCACAGTAGCAGTGGCGGCGTGGGTCACACTGGAGCATCAGCGACTCTCACTGCGACCTCTGATGGTCATCATATGCTTCATCAGCATCTCTTAGACAAGGATGTGCCGGAGTCGGTGCCTCTCACTTCAAGGCATCCAAAACCGTCCGCAGCACCTCCACCTTATCCTGCCAACACTGCTACGATTCGGCGCGTTACGGCCAATCCCGGAGGCCCTATTGTGCACAACGAGAACTGTCCGGTTCATGGTTCCCGAGCAATGATGGCAGCGGCTGCGGCCGTCGCATACGGTCCCTGTCCAGTCCACAGTAGCAATACCGGCGTCGATGTGTGCATCGGCGGCTGCCAAACCAGCCGCTCACAAACTCCACAGCTCATCACTAATCCAGTGTACGGAACACTGCCTCAAATGCGCGCTGCTGCCGCAGCGGCTGTCGCTAATGCATACAAGCCATGTCCTCTTCATGGCGATATGTACGCCACCATTCAGAAGCAAGCTGCTGCCAGAACCGTGCCAGTTTCAACTCGCCACACCCCACCATCGCAGCAACGTGCCGCCGCGCCGATGGACTGTGCAACAACCTCCTTTGTCGACGAGGAGGATGAAAATCAGGAGCCTCTACCACCTCCTCCACCCGCCCTCACGGCCACCTCTGAGCTTTCTGACGAGGACGTGTCCACATTGAGGCGGAATAGCAAGTCTGCTAACGCTAGTACAAGCACTGGAACAGCCTCATCTTCCTCCTCTGTTATGGCGGCTGCTCCACCACCACTTCCGCCTCCTCCCCCGCCACCTGTCCCGCAGCCACCCTCCTCATCCGTCAACCCTGTGACATCTACCACTACGACAGTGACAGCCAGCGTGAGCAAAAGTCAACAGGACGACGAAGGCTACAGTACTGCCGTGTGAACGTGAGGAGAGCAGATTGTAGGTTGTGAACTGCCCCTCCTCTTCCCCGAATTCCACTAGCATGGAATGGTCGAATAAATTATTCACTATCTCAAAACCTCAATAATTTATTTAGGTATGTGTCATAGATCAAATAAACTTCACAATTGATACAGCATTAGGAACCTGCGAAGCTTCGAGATTCGATTCGCGGATCACGATCCCGATTCGATTCGACTCAAAATTTGCTAATTCTCAGGTCCCTATTCATCATATTTAATCTGTCTTGAATAATGCCGCCTACTTTCTCAGATTAGCGACTAAACCTGAAGACATAATTGCTCATACTTGATGATCAGTGGGTTGAGTATCAGCATTATTGTAAATATCAATGAACAAACGGAGAAATTGTATCAAGATTTTCTGTGTTAAGTGAAATATTCTTGCATAAATGACTAGAAGTAACGAAATCCAATTAACTTCAACTAGTATTGTTGAAGAAGCATATTATATAAAAGATGTATATTTGATTCAAGTAAATAGCTGCATGCGTGCATGTAGCCTAAATGAGGTAGATAATAATGCGAATATATTTTGCTGCATTTTGTTGAACTGTTTCAAAATGGCCATCCATAATTTAGCGTTTTAATTCAATTAACTTCTATAAATTGTCAGCAAAAACGAATTGACTTCTTGAGATCAACTTACTGTTCGACTTAAATCACAGATGAAAAGCAATCGTTTTGTCTTACTACTATTAGGAGAATGGACAATCTTACTGAGCAGCTTGTCTTGGAGATGAAATTCCCTTCTAATCTGCGACTTAACGTTTTCCCATGCTTAATGTCTCTGCTCTCATTTCTTGAGCCTCAAAGTCAGCATGCTAACTCATGTCTAAGTTTTCTCCATACGCCTTCCTTGTTTCTCTAATACAGAGATTCCCTATCACAAGGCAATGAAGAAATCGGAAATAATGTGTCTTTTGTGCTTGGTATCATAGGTCTCTACTTACCAAAACATCAACGCTGTAATTAGATTTAGTAAAAACATGATCGCTGTAATTTACGGGAGTTTACAATTTCATTCCAGATACAGTGATATATCAACAGAGATAGGAAGTAAAACCAAGCAGTATTGACTATGACATCTCGATGAATCTCTTTCCCATTCACAAGATCGAATTATTTCTGTCTGCTTGAAAGACTCTTCTTCCCCTATTTCGATCATTCTTAGCCATTAACGTTAGGCTGTGACTATTCAGTAGGTACACAAACAGACGCATAAACGGCGCAGTGACATGCAGAAACCGTTTTAATCAAGCAATCGACTTTCTTTATATTTCTATTTGTGAATCATGAACTACATAACTTCTTTTCCTACAGTCATAGACGTTGCCACGTGCTCTCTTTTAAAAACATTTTAAAACATATTAATTTGCCTATGTTAGATTCGTACCATAAGTGTATCAGGCGAACCATGATTTCCATATGCGGCGGCTTTCCCTTATGTCTTATCAATTTTTCATTCTGCCTATATATAACGTGGTTCCTATGGAAAGTGATTCAGTAACTCCCGCGCCTTGAAGACGAACGTAGGTTCCCAGTTACCGTTAACTCTGTTTCTAAAGGAATTCGAAAAAACATCGGTACACATGCACCTTCAATGACGATAATATCTTCCCTATTCATTCGACATGCAACTTATTTTCAGCAGGCAGCTGATATTTGCCCACTAACAAGAGTTGATAAAATATTCAGTTCAAGTATCCATCAACATGCATCTACATTGAAGTGCGATGAATTCTTAATTTCTCATGAGCGCTTGAAAATATGTAAACGACGCTCCCTTACAATATCATAGATTAAACTTATGGGTTAAACTGCCACTGATTTGACAGTAAATTTATGCTGGATTTTCATTGACATTTTCCATAGTCCAGAATACAACTCAGAAATAAGATGTCACATTCCCAAATTCAATTTCTAAATGTAATATGATATTCTGAATTTCATGGCGCATACAGGAATTAGAAATATCAATCGGAAGAAAGTGAGACAAGTGCAACACGATCAATCAATTGATTCTTATCGATGGCTTGAGCAATCAGTTGACTGCAGATGATCACAACCAGATTAGAATGTAGAGTTTGAATCACTGGAATGATGATTTATGCTATTTTGGCTTCAATAGAAAAATTCTGTATTTTTAGGCTGATGTATACTAACTGCATAACATAACGTTGAATTGAGTTCATGAATTCATTTAGTAACACCAAAATCACCGTAATACCGATAACCTATGGCAGTGTGAAAGACACTACTTCTTATATACAAGACAATACAATACAGCTACACGCCTAGTATTAATTGGCCATGAAATCCTCCAGTTTCGGTTATGAAATTAACAGTGCTAAAAGCATGTGTCAATGTGAGTCGGCAACTTCGCGAAACAGACTTGAGTTGATTAAAGTAGGACGCTGAAAAGGAGTAAAAAATGTTTCATCGTTCATGCTAACTGTTTGCAATTCATTTTCCATTCAGAAGTTAATTTCTAATGAACATGTTTTGTAATCAATAAATTGGCATCATTTAATTGTACTTAATTTACTACAGTCTCTGCGTTATTAAGCTGCATGATGAATAAAAATACATGGAAATATATTTTTGTGAAGATTTTTTTCACAAACGTTTTTTGTCAAGAGTTATGAAAAATGAGTTAACATAAATAATAAATCTGCTACATTATTTTTTGCTCTTTTTCAATGTCCAACTTCCATTAAAGAGCTCTGTCGTGAAGCTACAGTTACCGACTCTCATCGAGACTTACATTCAACGCATCTAAATTAACCATGGCAATTAATTGACTGCTTAAGCTAGCAATTAACATAAATTGGCTGGCAATCTTGTAATTTATTTTCATTCTAGCAGTAAAAAATGTTATCCATCTTACAATTTTAGCCAGCTATGTCTATGTGGTTTGCAATTCAATCGATTGAAGAAGAACTTTATGAGACTCGAAGGTGATATCGTTTTCTCAAATCAAAACATTCAGATTTTCTTTACTCTGAATTTGTTTAGATCGAACAATTTGGTTTGGATGAGTTAACCTCATAATGCTCAGTTGCTGACATCAATATTTGTAAGAGAAATAGCAGGTCTCCTGGCCTACGAATAGCGCACAAGTTGGCTTAGAAAATGATTAAATATTCAAATTTCATAATGCACAACATATGGCCTAGGTGTGCTGTGATTTGAATAGTGCAGTCAAATTAAATAATGGATGCGATAACCGTGTATCAAGGTCAAAACCGTGAAATTAACTGGTAGCTTTATTGATACCATCAATTGCTACGTGTGTTGATGCATCTTGTACCCGTATAATTACTATGATGACTATTAACTATTAACATGTGTAATATTTTCTATGCACATGTAGGTGGTATTGGTTCGGATTTATTGTGTTATATATATATGTGTGTGTGTGTGTGTGTGTGCAAAAAATTGATTGTCACAGTATTTGGTGAAGTATATAGTGAAATGTTTCTGCCCGCAAAAAATCAAAACAACAATTTAATACTAGCACTTTCAATATATCTTCAGGTGCTTAATTAAGCACTAATTAAGAGCATTTTTGTAAAGTTCTCACTGTTTTTCTGAATAATTACTTTCCTTTGTGATCTAATACTTCAAAAGCGATACTAGAATACCATTTAATTATATAATAGACTATTGTTTCCTTTATCATTATGGATTCCAGAATCATTGGCCGTCTGAAGCGACCAACAATATTGAAAGTTTCAGCCTCGGGGCTATGCTCGTGCATAGATATCTCTGTAGCAGTGGGAAAGTAAAAAATAAATTCTTAAAAAATTGAACTAATAAAAATATATTCCTTTCCCTTGTGGCGTTAAATCGAATATTTCTTATCAATAAAGTTGTGACCTGTGTTCTATGCGGTACGTTGGTGCCAGTAAGAGACACTTCAATACTCGTATCAGTGAGCATTTGCGTGGATATCCCACTGCTACAGAGATCTATGCACGAGCTGAGAATTTCAATGTTGTTGGTCGCTTCAGACAGCCATTAATTCTTGAATATATAATGAATGATAAAGGAAAACAATAGTCTATTATCGAATGAGCGGAATAGATCACATGTTTCTTCTTCTGAAATTGTGATGTGGAAGTCCAAGTTGGAAAATGCGGACATTCATACCCATCCTCTGCTTATTAACCGGAATACAGGTTGACTTCTCTTCCATTCTATCACAATAATGGTTCATTTAATGCCTACAGTGCTGTTTGACTTTGGTAAAAGATCAAATTTTCGAAATGTGAATGGCTAGGAAAAACTAAGCCAATAATAGTAGGCAGAAATCACTGTTAAGCACGATCTATTCTTTATGCTGAATACTGAATGTGGGTATAAAATTGTCGTACCTAATCAGCACTGCACAGAAAAGAGTTTTTAGGTTGAAATAGCAGCTTTTCAGAATATATCATTAAAGTTGCAATAAAACATGAAATATTTATGTAGACTAGACTTATGCATGAAATTATTTTGTAAATTTCAGAATTTTCCGATAACATAATCTCTTGTTATTAACTAGACAATTTTTTACGTGTTTGGTACTATTGTGGTACGTGCATTGATTTGATCGTCTTTTATAGTAGATGGATCTCCATCATGATATGGCTTTGAAGACATGCAAGTTGCAATTGATTCAACAGTAAGTACAAGTCACTAAGTCAAAACTTAATCTCTATCTGGTTGTCTAATGTTTTGAACATCAAACAATTAAACCCAACAACAAAATCATAAACAAATCAGCTGAAAGAAAACCCATTATGCAAATAATAACAATTGTGCAATCGCAAGCAAAGGCTGAATTTTCCGTGGAAAGAACAAACTTCTTTGTTTTCATTTAAACAATATTTGATAAGACTTCGTGTACGTGCATTCATTATATAAAAAAAATGTCAATCCTCCGCACAGCACCCGGAAAAACATGTCATAACAGGCTGAACCTCGTTCTTACATATACGCCATATACATAGGCTAACTCATGAATAATGCTACCTCTTATCTTCACTCAGAAAATAATCTGATTGGTTGAATTCTGCCTTTCGTTCTTCTTTACTTCACCCGGATATGAAATTGTTCCATGTTCACTGCTACAATCTCAACATAGTATTTCCTGAATCGATTCTTCAGCGTTGCTAACTTGCCGAACTATATAACAAAGTGAGGTGAATGCTTTGAGGAAACCAATTTGATTTATGAATAGCGACTGCATCTTTCTTCAAAATACTCACAACTAACTTTATCCCTAATCGAGCATCACAGCTACGCTCATAATCTGTATTTTCCTCATGATATAGACATATCACGATACAGAGAGTATCGACACAGCAACCGCAAGCATGTGCGTTCTATCTATCTGTCTTTTTATCTTTCTATCTATCTATTTGTGTTTACTCAATAAGTACGTGTTGACTTGTATAATACATCAACTAGAATTTTAATACTTGAGCCTATTCAATTAAGATCGAATTGATGCAGGATTCAAAACATCTCAACTATTGTAGAATTGATAGCCATGTCGCAATACTGAGAATGAAACCCATAATAGCTTTTCCTGTGTAGAGATTATATGAGTGTGGAACGGTTAAAAAAAATCTGTCTATGTTGATCAATGTGCACTGTTACAGAAATATATTGTGTGTACATAAGATCACGCTATTTTGCAAGCAGATGCAATATAGCACCGCGTCGAAATAAAATTGGAATCATGATGAGACAAATCTATGACACATAATCTAATACATATGTAGCTACACGAAGTGATGAAGTGATCTAATTAAGCTTGTTACAAAATAATCATAATTCTTTCGACCATTCCAAAAAGCTGTCATTTATGTAAATGTATGGTTTCAACAAACAGATAGGATATTTGATAGAAGAGTAAAGCCACTCAATGAAAGCTGCCAGTGTTGCAGTTGTTGTCAATGTGAAAGTTTTCTGCTCCTAGCGAATTTATCTGTTTTGTTAAATGGCCTAGATAACGTAATTTTCCAATTATTCGATTTTCTTTTTCCTATGTCTAAACTTATTTTTTCTAATGTTTCTTCGTATTCTTCTCACTTTCGTCTCTCCTCGTCTCGATGCTCCTCCACTGAATCTAGACAATCTTGTTGATTTTTCAAGTTGTGTACTTCCAGCCTGCATTTACATGTGATTTTGTACGCGATCAAGTGTACGCCCACGTCGAATGTTGGACGTATCTATTTCCTTTGTTTCATAATCACAGCAATTCAACATTCAAATTCATGACAAATGCTTTGGAACAGACACCGTTTTTAGTATTTATGAATGCTGCTATTTATTGTTTTGCGTTTGTAAACTGCTTCAATGATACAATATAATGAGTAACTGATTATCTGTCTTTCATAGGCATAAATAGCTTTGAATAAAACTTGACAGTGATAATCACTTCCTTCTAAATCACTGTCCCAAATTAAGGAGCAGAGGAAGTGGACCTCCACCCCCACATTATCATTGTTTGAAGTCAAATAATTTTGATTCTGGCCAGAACTGGGCTCAGAATCAGCATTGTTACTCGTGATCATGTAGAAGGCTGCTACACAGACAGCGGATTCAATTATTATCGCAAGCAAAAGAAAGAAGATGTTTGTCCTAAATATGATGGGAGATGTGTTCTCCACAAGGAACACCGCCGTACTCCCTTCCCTTTACATCACTGTTGTCAAACTGCGATGAATCCTTTTTTGCCACATGAACTATGAACTTTCCCGACATAAGGACAATAAATGAATCTGTATTCATAGCAACAATATCTTCATGCTTCCAAACTGTTATTACCAGGATGAAAATATCATCAAAACATTTTTAACCCACTTTTGGAGTATTCAGAAGTAAATGAATTTATTAGGCATTTATCTACACCAATGTAGTGTAGAATGCTGGGTGAATGAGATGCGTGAAAATACATTTGTGATCTGCACAAAATATAAAAATGCATGCATGTAGTTGATGAACGACAAGATTGTCCATGCGAATTTCTGGCTAATCACGTAACCATTAGAATTAGAGTCTTCATCTTCCCACTTATGATTCTTTCCGAACAACATTTTCATAAAATGAAAGCGGTGTCGAGTTTTGATCAAATTTATGTTGGAGGAACTAACTCAATATTTGGAAATATTTTTATTGCAACATTGACAATCTGATTTACGAATGCTCTGATGAGCCTATCCGTTGTTAAGATACCTGCTGATGTTTCGTTTAGTAAATAAAAAATTGCAACCTCAACATATGAAGACGTTCAAGATAAATTGATACCTGTCTTGCTGGAATCGTGATGCCAATTCACTCGTTGCTTGGCATTTTTGAATGTACTGTATTGCAAGTATTTCATATGTAACTGTTATTTTGTTTTTATTATTTATCAAATCCCTGTGAGGAAGTGACTTGAAATGAAAGCTCTCCTTATGCCATTCAAGGTCAAATAATTGCATATCAAGAAAGATATGAAAAAGTCTGAGAGATGTTCTTGTCTAAGTATTTCATTTTTTGTACAGTCATCGTAAAGTAAATGTACATTTTTAGTGATTTTTGTTTTTCCAATTTTAAAGTTGATCACGACTCAAAGCAAACATTGTCAACAGGTTCTTCCATTGTGTTTTAGGATTTGTGAGACATGATTGATTGAAAAATATAATCTGATTTGAACAATATTGCTTTAAACATTTGTCAGATACTTCGTGGGAAGAAAAACTACAGAGAGGGAGAAATGATCAAATAATAAAGTTGGATGACAAAATGCTCGGAAAAATACAGTATACAACAGTAGGCAATAATAATTGAAGCATGAGTAATTACGTACAATCTCTATGATATTTCAGGTCTATTTACTGCTCTTATCTGTCCATGTTTGGAAAATCTTCGATATTGTCGGGTAGATATTCGCTCTCTACATTGGAATATAGTAAAAAGGAATAACATTTGAAGTAATATTTGACAAGCGATGACGAAGTGGCAGTTTGAAAATACGTAGATAGGCTTATTAAAGAAAAAATAAATAATTTAACTTAGTTTTTGAAGGACATGAAAAATCAGGATATTTTTCAGAATTTGTCGGTTATTTGGTCAAATATGTGATATTATCCGAGAGAACTTTAGATCTGTACACTAAACGTGCTACAGACAATCGCGATGGCAACAGAGAGTCGAATGAATCGGGTCACTATCCAACCCGATTTCCATGTTGAAAATTAAGGTTCTGTGATACTATGTTATGTTATGAAGCTATATGTGATATTGTGGCTGCATAAGTGTTCTGACAGATGAAAATCAACCGCCTGCATGCAGAACAATGTTCTTCAATCTTATTATTATCGTGAACCCTAGATGATCGGGGTTATGTTTTGCGTCATGGTCATGGACGCAGTTATCTCTGACATGGACACATCACTGATAGTCACTCATTAACACCAAACTCTTCCTGTATGGATACAAAGAAATACCAAACATTGCAGATGTACACAGACGAAGACAGAAAACTTCGCACATGGTCCAAATCAAGGAAGTCTAGATATCTGTAATTGTACAGGAGGCAGAATGACGCTTTCTGTGGCAGTGCTTCGAAGGCATGTTACAGAGATAGGATGGTTCAAATTCTACTTGCTTATGCATGCTAAAGCAATAGACAATTTTGGAATTTATCCTGCATTGTCAAAGCAGGGTCAAAGTTGCTTAATTCATTCCTGATAATGAATAAATGCAGTGTACACAGGTGCAAAGCTAATTATAAATTGAATGGCATTCCTTATATCTCAGCATACCACGTACCAGGAAAAACGCTTCATGGAAAACGTTGGATTGATTACATTTCTAATACTGTGACAATAACAAAAAGTATTCGAATCTGCTGGAAACATTGGCCGTCGAGAGGAATATTCATCACAAGAAAGGGACGATTTTTTAGACTAAAGGATCCACCAAGTGTATTCAGTTGTAATAAGGCATTAATGCATAACAAATCACGTGAAATCCATGAACAAAACATTTTCAGTAGAAGTAGCAGACGAATTCGATTTATTCGAAAAGCGCGATGGCATCAAGGGATTGATTCATCGAAATGATTAAAGCTATCTGCTTTTTTAATGATGGACTGTTTATCAAATTCTCCGACGAATGCATCCACATGTTTCGGCCGATTAATGATGGCTTTATACAGTTTTCTACAAAAATTGATAAATCTATGAATGTCTCTGTGATATCATGCGGAGATCTTGTCGTGAGAGTGTGTGTCGAGATTCGTGATTTTCTCGGATTCCAACATCATCTTTAAAGATGGCCTCATCTCGAAGCAATAATTAATCACGCAAAAATTGTCACCTCGTGTAGGGCTATAAGCATATTGTCCTTCAAAGAGCTTCCCTACTGATCAACTCTATTTCCTAATTGACAGTTTCTAATTGGCAGTATCAAATTTGTCATTAAATGCTAATCGATATTCTTCTACTACGACGATTGCAACTCAGTTATTTCTTGTTATCGTGCAAGGTATTCACCATTAAGACAATACCTACATCTTCCGTATCCCAATACTTTGAAAAATAAGTTGTGATCTCTCTGGGTTTGGGTCTACGGATGACATTCGTGCGACGCTTAACATCTCCATTGAGTTGCATGACATGCAAAAAGATTGGGTAATCATATTCGACGAAACATATGTCAAACCTTCAATACGTTTGCGTGGAAACGATCTGATCGGGTATTTCCATAGAGGTATTTCGAAGACGATCAAGCCTGCCCGGGCAATCCTTGTTCTCATGATAAGTTACCTGAGTGGAGAAATGTTTTCAGCAGCAAGACTGATGCCTGTTTTCTTACCTTGAAGGCTGAATTTTTACCTTTGGTTCTCAACGTATTCACAGAAAAAGTAGTCGCTGCACTTATTTTGAACAGCAAGACAAATGCTGCGGAATTTACTGGTTCCATATATTTCGAATGAGGAAAGTTTTGGATGAAATATCTCCCGATCTTCACATTCGATTCAATGACAGTGAAAGAGAGCAGATAATTCAGAGGTTATACAAAAATTCGACAAAACTTGCAAATTCGTTCATTGTTCTGATATGCTCCTATCTCTGTAACAGGCCTTCGAAGCTCTCCCACAGAAGGCGTCATTCTGCCTCCTGTACAATTACAGATATCTAGACCTCCTTGGTCCAAATGAAGACCAAACACAGCACAAATGGACATACTCCACAAACATCCTACATGAGCACAAGTTTCAGTTACATCATAGACTTCTGAATACTAATATCTAGAAGTCTATGGTTGCATGCAATCGAGAGCTTAAGATCGATGTCAAACATACATGTAGAATATATTTGTTATACCATATAATATAGGAATATTGTCATAGTTGTTAATCAGGCTTGGCTTGATTCAGAGCACGGACGATTTGAATGATGCCGCAGCCTTGTTATGTGACAGCATTTATCATCTATTCGATTTTTTCTTTCCGCATCGAATGGTTAGAGTTCGATCTGATGATCCTCCATGGATGAAGTTGTCACTTAAAATTCTCATTGATGATCGTGATCGGGCCTATTCGAGAGGACAGTTTGCCAAATACAAACGGCTACGTAAAGAAGTCAATAATCATATTCGTCATCTCAAATTCAAGACATCGACCGGAGATAATAAAAAAACTTTGGAAATCGCTGCGTGTTCTAGGCAATTACACAAGAAACAACAGTCATTATCATGAATTCTCGGTCAGTGATCTGAATGCCTTCTTCACTTCGAATTTTCAGAGTGACTCTGATGCTTTGGAGGCTTACTTTTCAAGTAATTGGAATGAGACCATCTCTATTTTGACAGAAGCCGAAGTTTTTCGGATGTTGAGTACTACTTCCAATAAAAGTGCGGGTCCTGATGGTGTTCCCCCATGGGTGATCAGAGACTGCTGCTGATTTTCTTTGTCCTGCTATAACACATCTATTCAACCGTTCATTGAGTGAAGGCTGTGTTCCTCTATGCTTGAAGATGTCTAATGTCACACCTGTTCCTAAATGTGAGAAACCGACGACTGCATCTCACTTTCGCCCTATCTCTATTTTGCCTATTTTGTCAAAAATTTTGGAGAGGATTGTCTGTCAAAAATTAATTTTTCCTATTATCAAGCACAGAGTTGACCCTTGTCAATTTGCCTATATTCCCCGTCCGGGCTCTGGAGTCACTTCGGCTTTCTAAGGCTTTTGATAAATTGCTGCACTCTACTATTGTTTCAGCTTGTGTCAAGTTTGATTTGCCTAATTTTGTAGTCAGATGGGTGTATAGTTTCTTGTCTTGTCGAAGACAGCGAGTAAAATTTATCGGTGGTGTGACATCTGATTGGAGTTGTGTACCAAGTGGTGTCCCTCAAGGAAGTGTAATTGGGCCAGTATTGTTCTGCTTGGCTACTGATTCGCTTTCTGCTGTCTGTTGGAATACCTTCATGGTGCGCTATGCCGATGATGTTACCTTCCTTCATTTTATTCGAGACCGCTCTGAAGATAATCTCCAGCAAGAGCTAAATAGCATTGATAGATGGTCCTCCGATATTGGCTTGCCTCTCAATAAAAATTAGTGTTTTGTAATGGATATTGTAACAAAAAAGAATCTGGTTTTGTCTGATGTTTATTTTCCAGATGGTAATGCCTCGTGTCAGGTCTCATACATTCGTATTCTGGGCGTTGCGTTTTCTAGTGACATGAAGTGGAATTTGTATTTGGATGATTTGGTTATGAAAGCGAGGAAGAGACTTTATGTCATGTACAATCTTAAGAGATCGGGTTGCCCTGCTACCCTTATGTACAGATCATATGTCGCTTTTATTCGCTCCATATTTTTATTTGCTTATCCAGTTTATTGCAATGCACCGGACTATCTTTTTAATAAAATAATGGCGCTTGGAGAAGCGAGTGTTTAGGATAATCAATTCGAATGAGTTTCCTTCATTCATTGAAGTTGCCACAAAGATGTGTTACAAAATGATTTCATCAATTGAGGGGTCGTCTTCTCACCCCTTGTCTGTTATGTTCCAACCACATAATTGTCGACTAATTCGTTCTCAGTGCACTTTGCGTCCACCATTCACAAAAACTGAACGCTTTCGTTGTTCATTTACAAAATATTGTAATCCATGATCTTGAACTTTTGTAATGCGTTCACCGACTGTAACTATGTGAAACAATAAGGATATTATTATTATTATTATAGTTTAGATGACAATAATGCAGAGGTACCTATTTCACTCTCGATGGCTTTGGAGGTAATAGAAATGATTTAAATGAGTTTAAAATGTATTATTGCCCGGCATTGGAGGGTATATAATGCACCATTCTATTTCACTCTCGATGGCTTTGGAGGTCGTAGAAATGATTGAGATGATTTTGAAATGCATTATTGTCCGGCATTGGAAGGTATATAATGCTACATTGTTACTGAGTAAGCAGGGTTGTCCGCCAATATTTCACATGTCATTTTTCTATGAATGTCGGTCATATATCTCCAAATCCAAATTAGACTGTCTTAATTGCATAATTAAGGCAGTCTAATTTGTTATGTAACAACATTGAGGTAGGAGCATTTCACCGTCCATCTTCGCATTGCCAGTGAAAATGACATTGAAGTGATTCCCACGGTTCAGACTTTGGACTCGTAGATATTTCAAGCTTTACCTACTTCAATGTTCTGAGCTGCATGGGCTATGTAGAAAATTATCATAGATTTGAGTCTTTTGCAGATCAAAATCTTGGATTTTTGATGTCATAGATTTTAGGTTCAGTAACAATGCATATTACCTTTCAAATGATCAGCCTAACCCTTGAAAAGCCAAAAGGAGATTTTCAATGACGCAAGTCGGACAATTTGACGCAGAGGACCTTTTTTACCAACTGCATTCGTCACTTCAGATACGTGACGTGACGCAAGTCGCTCTTTATGACGCAAATGGTAGATTAGACGCAAGGAGTATATTTGACTCAAGCTGAAGTAAATGAAAATTGAAGTCAGACTTTTTGACGCATTTGGTATATTTGACTCAAAAACGATCGATAATGCAATGCGGTATATTAATATCTAAATGCACGGTCAGAAGTCCTCTCAACAATTTTATGTATCGAATAAAGCGCTTATCTCAAAAGAACAACTTAACAGGGAATCAAATGAGCCTATATTAAATGATGCACAAGATTAACAATCTTAGTTCAGACAGCGGTTCATGGTAAATTTTACACAACAGAAATAAAGCGATCATACTTTCTTATAATTCCATGTTATCCGCTGTTAGAATTATTTGTCAGGATAGTTTGCTCAAAGTTTCAAAGATCACACTATAAATGAGCTAATCGCAGAAGTAATTTTCTGTCATCTGGAACATTCATCGTAATCGAAATATAATTTGCAGAATGTTCGAATCGATTAATTAGAAAATCGCCATCTCATGTCAAGTAATGAGACCGGAAAGTTGACACTCCATTTATCAGGAGGGCAACGGCATGACCTGAATAGTAGACCTTGCCTACATTCTTTGGCCTATTCAAGGATTTTCAAGTAGGCATGTCATTCCTTGAAAATGCATGAAACTGGAGAAAGGAATTGAAACTGATAAATTGTTTAGGTCTAATTTTTGGTATGTGAATTTAGAAAGGATGTGGAGGGGAGCACAGTATGGAAGTTACAATATCCGAAAGCAATGGACCTATTGTCAATAAGAACTTTCTAAAGGGATAAAACAGCAGAGCATTTATAGGCCTCACTCACACCAAGTGAACAAAAATTAGAGGAAAAACTTGGCAACAAATAATAAATATAAATCGGACAAAGAACAAGAATAGAAGGATATCAGCAGATGTCACTTTCCTTTCAGGTTATGGTTTTCAATGATTTTTGTTGTTTTCTTAATATTGTTATTTATGAATTGAAGCCAAAAGTAGGCTACCAAAATTCACTCTAGGCATTCGATAGGGCTCTGAGGTTCTTAAAGATATTATTATTATAATGCTAGGATTAGAAAATGGGAAAATCTAAAAAAACAGGAAATTGCAGTGGGCAGCAATGGTATGAATACACATGTAGATATACGATAATTAGACTCCTGAAATATCTTTAACATGCATATGCAGATATCATCATTACGAGAAAACATTGCTGTCTACTTTCGTCTACATTGTACCATAGCTAAGTTACGCACAATGATGATGCTGAAGCGCTACAGCATTATCATTGTCGCCTTCTTTAAATCGTACCCCTCCGAGCAAACGGATCCGATCAGCATTTTATAGTTTCTCCAGATATCAACGGATCTTCACGGTTGAACGGACGCACACCATTATTTCTATGTCAGGAGCCGCTTGGATACCCAGTCTATCTCCACGGATAACAAATTTTTATCCCAAGGAGATCCGCATCTTTTAAGCGGATACATGCTTGATATCCAACCGATATCTGTTTCGTTGTTTTTTGACGGATATCCGTGCTATCGGCTGTGCATTCTGGTTATCCGCCTGGCATTCCTTAGCTAACAATGGATATGTAACAGTCGCGACTTCGATGTCAGCTTGCTATCCCTACGCTATCATCTAGTATTTGATGTCGATATTCGTTGGCTACACATTCGATGCGTGAAGCTATCCACCAATGATGAACAATCCAAAAACCAAGTAATCCTCAGATCGGACAGATAATTGTAATCTATACAATCCAGGGATCCACTGGCTTCTGGCACAATTTTTGGCTGAAAGCCGAATAACGATTCTCATCTTACCTACTTACACGTACTCACAACTAAAAACATTCATGCAATAACAGAAAAAGCAGACAAAAATAACAGAGATGCCGACAAGCCTCAAGCAACGTAATTTTTGATCCAGTGGATACAGCAACGCATCCATAAGGATTCAAAACTACCGAATTTGAGGTATACATGAAAAATTATTGAAATCACTTTTATTTTTCAACATTAGGAGAATTGCCAAATCTGAATGCAGTTAGCCTCACAGACAGGTTTGCGTGCATAGAAAATGACCTGAAGAAACTGAATATAAAAAATTATGGCTCAAGACAGTATTTTTAACTAAATATCCGGAAACATGGAAAAATTGCTTCCAAAAACTGCAATCTTCGTCCAAGTGAATTAAAATGTGTTTTCTATCGTGTCTGACAAGATAACGAACCGGATAGAACTCGGCAGACGCGCAGCTTCGTAGAAGGCTTATTTCATATAGTGAAAGTCACATTTTCGGCATCGTTCCTTTCAGACTCTCGTTCTAACTGTTTGACTATTTCTGTGCAACTAGTGATCTTTGAACTGGTGCGATCAGGCCATAGAAATGGATTAGGTCTATTCATGTATTCGACTGCTCTGTGTGACTCGAAAGGAAGCAACACAGAAATCGATGATACATCACCCGGCCATGATAGAGTGGCAAAAAGAATGTTTAGGCTCACATAAGAGGGTCCACTGGGTGAAATGTTTCCGAGTTTTATTTAAGTAAACCTTCTTCAGATAATTGTCAAGAGGCATGCACTTCTAATCTTCTATAATAAAATTGTCAATTCGAAGATGAAGCGAAACAAAGAATCCTTATAACATTATGTTTCTGGCAACTTCTGCAAAAGATTTTGACCAATTATTGTAACGGTAGAATTCTTTAATCCACTGCGTAAATAACTATGTTTGTCCCTCCCGACGCTCTGCTGACCTTTTGTTGATTGTTTTTAGCTTTTTTACCCCTTTGAATACGCGAAACGTCGGTCCTGTAAGCCTACATAGTTTTATTGCAATTTTATAGCCAATAAATTCTTTAAGAAGACACCTTAACGTAATTTTGGTTCATCATAAAGAATCGCCTGTTCGCGACAATCGTATTCATCAAATATAGTGTGAATTCCAAAAAACAGCAAACAGCTGTTGTCTATATTCTAGTCAGTAAACAAAGCGAAAAGTCGGATTTCTATGGATAAGCGTATTACAACTTCAAAGCAGCACCTTTGAAGCATCTATTCAAATAACAGACAATTCATTGTCTCTGGCTGTCACGTGGAATAGATATCTTACCTAACACATCATGAAAAGAGCGAAAAATCTTAAAGTATTTGCATCATAGCCTCCTTCAATCCTATGGCAAAACTTAAGGTAAAGAGTAAGGTACCTCTAGACATACCTAATCAGCTACCTAACCTCTATATGGTCTTTATATGGTACAAGGTAGGTTTCTTTGTGATATAGGAAAACGATGCGGCAATTAAGAATATGCAGACCGTTTCAAAAATAATTGCACAAAGAAAATGAATTCTCGAATGAAGTTCTCGAGTTGAAGTTGTGGTTCAATTTTGATAAACCTTATATTATATAAAACTTATGTTTCACAGATAATTTCAGCAAATATTTCAGTTTCTCAAGTGGTTAGTTGTGATCAGTCGAGACCACACATGAAAGCAATGTCTGACGCAATTTACTTATACTACATCAATTAGAAGTAAAAAGAAAGTGTCCTACATTTCGTTTCATGGCTTTTTGTATGTGGGATTTCATAAACATCGATCATTTAACTATCTTAAAACGCTTCTACAGTTTATTCTTACAAATGTGGCCAATGGACTGTCTGTCATTGAGAACTTTATGCCACCCATCTTGAGAACCAGCGACGATCTTTTGATCTATATCACCCATTTTGAGATCAACATCCGCTTTTGTTTATATGTACCTTAAAACGCTTCTTTAGCTACAGTTTATTCTCTCTTACAAATGAGGCCAATGGACTACCTGTCTGTCATCGAGAACTTTATGCCACCCATCTTGAGAACCAACGACGATCTTTCGATCTTTATCACCAATTTTGAGATCAACACGTTTTTGTTTATTTACATGAATCTTATTGTTTCCATTATACATCCTGCAGTAAATGGAACGTCATTCGTCTCCAGATTCATTCATGAATTCGAGGCTTACTTTTAATGGTGTATTTCATTACGTTAGGTAAAATATCTATCTGACCTGGTGACAGACAGAGGCATTGAATTGTTTCATATTTGGTTAAATACCTTAAGGGAGCTCGCTAGATAATGCTCCCTTAAGATTGAAATACGCTTATCCACCTTAGGGGACCATGACGTTAGGTGCCTAACCTTTAGGTAGCAAGGTTGCGAACTTTCATTGAAATAGCCCTTTACAGAAGATTTCATTTACTGCAAAGTGAGTGTCGGAAACGAAAATCTACGAATATCACGAACACAAATATAAGCGAATGACGTATACAAGTTTCTCTTAATGCTGAGTCACCACCTCAGGCTCAGATACTCTAGGGGACCTAGCGTCATCTTAATGAACCTAGCCTTAACTTTGAAATTCAATCACGTCATTTCCAAGAATCCTGAGGTTAGGTACCTCAAATTGAAATAGGCCCCTGGTTTAAAGCATGTTTACCGTTTGAAAGCAGTGCTATATTTTCTTTTAGAAATATATCACCGGCGAGGAAAATAAAGTTCATTTATCCTAGATCCACATTTGTCTCAAGTTGTCCTAGGTAAATGATGTACATCTTTGATTTACGGCAACTCTAATTTCACAGTCCTAGATATATTATTTCAAGCATTGCACCATTTCTGTTATGAATTAAATAGTTTTGTTCGGAAATAGAGCAATATGCTGAAAAAATGAAGTCTCATAATGGGAATGAAGCATTCTTTGACTCATATTATTTGTATAGGCCTACCGGTATATCATTTCAACTTGGAATTACGCAGTAGTGAAACATATCTTCTCTTTCTTTTTTGGCACAATGTTGATCAATTTAGAAACTTTATCTATCTAGAGATATGTCGGAATCCCAGTATTTAGAAAGTCCTGGAGATTGCATCACATTGTCCTTATATACAAAACCCTGTCATGTCATGCCTCATGCAAAATTCTCTTGTAATTTCATTATACCAGTTTTTTGTGGTATGAATGCGCTTATTAGTAGCTTAAAAATTCTTGAGGTTGAAAAAATCTGATCAAAATTTAGCTAGACCTGTAAATGTGTGCTTGACGACATATATTGTCACACACCATTGCAACTTAGTGATTACCATCATGACAAATTATAAACCTATCTTATTAATAAGAAATAGCTCGAACTTGGATTCCCTAAATTGTACTTACATGAAAATTCAAAATCCGTATGAGATTGTCAAATGATTAAAAGTGCAAGCACTCTGCCTAAAATCGACGATGACGCTCTGCAGCGAGTTGTAATGATGCATAGACTACACAGTCAGGAAAGGCGAGCGATTTTCAAACAGCATCTGATCTAGGTCGACAATTACACGGTGTGTGACAGAAGAAGATGATTGACTGACAGATGAGCTGACTAATCGGTCGCTTATGAATCCCGAAATTAAGGTTTTTCTCCAACCGTTATCACAATTGTTACCATCCATCCACTCAGCTTAAAGAAGCATAGAAATACTATCTCTTATTGAATAACTCTATCATTCTTACTGTTGAGAATGTAAAATGTGCATGTGTTTATGACTACAAATTAGGAATTCCAAAGTCATGGAAAGTTTCAGTCCCTGATCAATGCGGAATCCCAGGATTGAACGAGTCCCGGTTAGGATTGAGTATTGAGTAGGGACTGCAGTCATGGGTACTTTTCCAAATCCCGGGATAGGAATCAATATAGAGATTTTGGAAACCCAATCCTGGGATTTCGGGACACCAAAAAATTCCAATCTCGAGATTACGAAGCAGGTCCATTCATAATGTCTTAGAGGATGAATGTTACTTTCTAATTGTGAATTAGTATGGGTAGGCCTAATATGAGTAGCAGCATATTTGATGTTTGTTACTTGGTTTATATATTATGCCTACATAATAGAAGATGCTACTTAAAATTCACAATTACATGTACGATACTACTATTTTTTTGCATATTTTTTGTTATCGGAAAAATATGAATTGTCATCTTCCCTGCAGCACAGACATCCACAATAAAAAAACGATTATTTTGTAAAACTGCTATCAGTATTCAATAACAGGCCATTACAAGTATTTGAAATAATTTCAGTGATAACATGTTCGCACATTATATGACCGACATGCAACCATATGCATATTGGGCACCCACCCCCGGGATTAAAATCCCAACTCTCAATTTGAATAAGTTTTTGCATTTGATCTTTGCTAATCTTAAGCAAGCACGTGAATTAGTGCTTTGAAATTTTAGGTTCATTCATGTAGGGACTACCATACAAAGTTTTCTAATTCGCGAAGTATTGTAGAACTTACATGATATTTTAAGTGTAATGATTTATTCGCTTTCACGAGCTTAAGGGAGGCATGAAATGGGAGGATCCCTCAACGGCCCAAGTGTGAAGGTTGTGGACGCACGTTCTACAACAGCACCAACTTGCGAGTCCACATCGAAGGCGGTTCCTGTGGCAGTGTGAAGCAACCACCGACAACAACAGGTAGGAAGCATCCTTCATCGCACATCGGCTTTTCCTGTTCTTCGTGTCGGAAGACCTTTCCTACAGAGTTTGTTCTTTCTTCGCACACACTCTGTCACACTCATCCCACTGAGCTTTACACTGACAACAACGTCACTCTAAGGCTGAGCAAGTTTTCCCTTGAGACGCTCGTTCGCGACTATGAGTTAGAAAGCTATGAAGCTGTGCAAGATATTCATCCTTTCTTGATGAATAATATAGGCTTAATTCATCAAATGTTGGCGAGTTTAGATAAATTTTTACTTAAGGGCATGTTCTATCTCACTGCTCGTTTCAATAAGGTAGACAGTAGCACGGGGGAAGTGGAGTCCACTGTGACCATTAGGATAGCCTCGTGTGCTGCTGATCTCATAGGTGATGTAAGCGAGTGGATAGAGAGACATGCGACCTATCTCGTCAGCAACTTAAATAAATTTAATGAAAGAGACAGCGGTCTGGTCTTTGATGGGATAGAGAAGGTAGACATTAAAATCAATCTTTTAGAAAATTTACAAGGGAGCGGTTGTTTCACCCTCCCCAAAGCACTGGCTGACAAAAAGGCTGTCGTCAATGTAGAATGTCAGTCCCAGTGTTTCAAGTATGCCGTTCTCTCCATTCTTCACTATAATGATATAGATAGGAATCGTCAAAGAGTCACCAAGTATTGCGAATGGGAGGATGAGCTTAAGTTTGACGGGTTAGATGTCAACACATTAGATTTTAAAGGCATCGCCCAATTTGAAAAATTGAATAACATTGAGATCGTCGTCCATCTCTGAGAAAAAGGTCTAAAGGGCGTCACGTATAATAATCGCCAAAGTAACTTCGATCAGGTTGTCAATCTCCTCCTAGTCTATAGCGACAACCACCCAGAATGGCATTATTGTGGCATTCCCAAAATTTCTAGATTGTATCACCACCAGCAAAGTTATGATAACAAACATTATTACTGTGATCGCTGCACACGGCGCTTTAGGTAAAAACCATATTTTGAAGAGCATTACGAGTGGTGCTCTCGGGGTAAACTTCAAATGGAAGTCATGCCCAAAGATAAATTTTATAGGTATGAGGAAAACGGCAATGAGCTCAGTCCCATATGTACCATCTATGCGGACATTGAATGTTATATTGAACAAGAAGACCTAAGTCATGAGCCATCAGCCATTGCCTGTTATGAAGTTTGGCATCCATATTATAGGAATCAAAATAAGATGCATGTGTGGCAAGGCGAGGAGTGCGTTGAAAACTTCCTCAACTTTTTATATAGGAAAGCCCATTTTCAGCAACGCTATGAAACGGAGCTGACTAGGAAACCCATGTGCTTCACAGAAGCCGATAAAATCAAATTTGATAGGACCACGGAATGTCCCCGCTGCTGTTCATCCTTTGATGATCAGCAACATACGAAAGTGAGGGACCATTGCCATCTCAGTGGTAAGTTTAGGTCTGCCTTATGCAGTAAATGCAATATGAAACTTAGGCTCAAACGGCGAACGCTCCCTATCATCTTTCATAACTTTAAATGTTATGATGCTCACATCATCATTCGCCATGGATTCGGTAAAATGAAATCCTGGTCATCCAAAGTGATTGCACAAACAAAGTAAGGAAAAATTTATGTGCATCACTGCTAAAGTCCAAGTCGATAAGACGAAGGAGGGGAAGCCTGTCTTCTATGACATAAAGTTTCTAGACAGTTTTCAATTTATGTCTTCTTCCTTAGCCGCGTTGGCTAATAATTTAGAAACACTTCCCCTCACTCAACCTTTAAAGAAAGACTATCCCAACATAAGTGACAGCCTCATGCGACGGAAAGGGGTGTTTCCTTATAGTTATTTCAGTTCAATGGACACATTGAAAGAAACATCCCTTCCGTCCATCGATCAATTTAAAAATGATTTGACGGGTGAGGACTGTTCGCTGGATGACAGTCCATGCAAACCATGCAAACAGAGCAAGCATGGTTAGAATTTAGATGTCACACTTCTGGTGAAATTAGACGACTATCTGTTGACTGACGTGTTTCAGACTTTTAGGAAAGGCACATTCGAACAGGACGCCTTAGACCCCGTCCATTTCGTTAGTCTTCCGGGTCTGTCCTATCAGTCAGCCTTCAAGATGACGAAAGAGAGAATAAATTTACTGCAAGATGCAGAAATGTACACGTTATTTGAACGTCGTATTAGGGGTGGCTTGACATTTGTCAACAAACATGTTGTCAACAGCACCCAAGACATAGGATCGACCACGCATTTAATGTACATAGACCAAAATAGTTTATATGGGAGTGCACTCTCCAAGCCTTTGCCACAGTCTGACTTCCAATTGGTAGAGCCCCATGACATTTAAAACCTTTGTTTTCTGCTACCATCAGTATTAACTATGTGTGACTGTGATAAAATGTCTTTCATTCAATAACATACCATGTAGAGACTGTCTCGTTTTTCTTTTGTCATAAAGATGGGATTCTCACTCAATAGATAGTAGTAAAAGTTTTGATCATTTTGTAGGATGGGTAGGGTTAGAAATAAAGTTGATGATTGTAAAGTTAGAAATAAAGTTATAACCATATCACTGTTTGTAAGATAGGTGAAATGTAAATGAAGTCAGAATCACTTCACTGTTTGTAAAGTTAGAAATAAAGTGGACGTTTGTAAAGTTAGAAATAAAGTTGATGATTGCAAAGTTAGAAATATAGTTATAACCATATCACTGTTTGTAAGATAGGTGAAATGTAAATGAAGTCAGAATCACTTCACTGTTTGTAAAGTTAGAAATAAAGTTATAACCATGTCGCTGTTTGTAAG
This sequence comes from Prostheceraeus crozeri, assembly GCA_907163375.1. NCBI lineage: Eukaryota > Metazoa > Platyhelminthes > Polycladida > Euryleptidae > Prostheceraeus > Prostheceraeus crozeri. The sequence continues at coordinate 60,081 of CAJQUW010014163.1, read as the reverse complement.
ATAGGCGAAATATAAAATGAAGTCAGAATCACTTCACTGTTTGTAAAGTTAGAAATAAAGTTGACGTTTGTAAAGTTAGAAATAAAGTTGATGATCGTAAAGTTATAACCATATCACTGTTTGTAAGATAGGTGAAATGTAAGTGAAGTCAGAATCACTTCACTGTTTGTAAAGTTAGAAATAAAGTTATAACCATATCACTGTTTGTAAGATAGGTAAAATGTAAATGAAGTCAGAATCACTTCACTGTTTGTAAAGTTAGAAATAAAGTTGACGTTTGTAAAGTTAGAAATGAAGTTGATGATTATAAACTTAGAAATAAAGTTATAACCATATCACTGTTTGTAAGATAGGTGAAATGTAAATGAAGTCAGAATCACTTCACTGTTTGTAAAGTTAGGAATTAAGTTATAACCATGTCGCTGTTTGTAAGATAGGCGAAATATAAAATGAAGTCATAACAATGTTAGAGTTTGTAAAGTTAGAAATAAAGTTGACGTTTGTAAAGTTAGAAATATAGTTGATGATTGTAAAGTTATAACCATATCACTGTTTGTAAGATAGGCAAAATATAAAATGAAGTCAGAATCACTTCACTGTTTGTAAAGTTAGAAATAAAGTTGACGTTTGTAACTTTAGAAATAAAGTTGATGATTTGAAGTCATAACCATGTTAGAGTCTGTAAGTTATCATCCTCACCAGCGAATGTAACATCATGACAATTTCTTCGGCCTAGGAAACATCAGCCACTCTGCTGACTCATGTCTATAAATAGCTCTGACTCATGAAGGGGTAAAGCGCCAGTCATACGAATCTAATCAGTCTTGTTCAACATTTTCACCGACACGTGTGTGGGCGTTATTCATCAGACAAAGCGATGGCGCCTCACGTCAGACAGCCTGACCTTTTCACCCACGAGTGTATGGATATCATTTCATGTCTATAAATAGCACTGACTCATCATAAAGTGATGAACCTTGTTGATGACCTTTTCACCGACACGTGTGTGGGCGATAGTTCATTGCGATGACTCATTCAAAACGCATCATGTGATTAACACGATTCTATTAACTGTGACTCATACAGATAACGCATTAAAGATTTAACAATGTCAGCTACTTTTCTGATATCACGTAAACCAGTCATGATACAATGTCTGTTGTGAAACACTGCAATATGTACAGGATGCCACTTCCGAATCAGAGCAGCAGGAAAGAGTTCAGTTTCATAAAATATACAATGATTACTGGATTTAATGTTGGCTAGATTCACTAACATCTTCAATTGAACAGACACTACTATATTCTTCAATGTCAGGGGACTGAGGCGTAGATGAGGCATGAGTGTTCGCATTTTCTTGACGACTTCGTAACACATGGACTGCATCACGAAATGAGAAAGGTTTCCTAGGACTTGGATTTTGCCGCAGCGTAAGATTTGAAGATTTCGACCGTTGCTCATGCGAATGACCAACATTTGTGGACGACCGCGATGATAGACTGAATCGGGAAGATGGGTATGCAACTGTTCTAAATCGATGTCTTTTCTGAGATTCATTTCGCGCATGGCGTTGATGATGCGGATGGGGAGCATGACTCACAAATGACATGAGGGTTGAGTGAACTTCCCTTTTATACTTTTCACATGAGGGTTTTGGAATCACAATGTAGCAGTGATCATTATGTAGAATCATCTGTTGAATGCGAATAAATACAATGCCGTCTCCTACGTTAATGACACGGCAAGAGTTGGATAGGATTGCGCGATGCAACCTTCGTAGATGAAAGCGTTCTAGAGTTATCTGAAGTTGACGTTTCGTATCATGAAATGTAACACACTGACTTTTCCATGATACATGGAGCCATGCTGATGATGCCACATGATTAAAACCTGAGTGAAGAAGGGTATGCCTAAGAAAGAAGGAGAGAGAGTCATGTTCATGTGTGGCATGGTGAGTGTACATTTTCTTTTTTGATACGGTGGCCGTTAGGCCGTGGTCTCATAAAGACCGATGGTGCGTTCTCAGTGTGTGGAGAGTGTTACTGTAGTTGATCATCATCAACATGGACATCATTTTTAAAGGTTATGGTGACAAGATAGGGATTCAACGTAAACAACCTTCCGTCCCTGCGCGGACCCATGTAGATGGTTTGAATTTTAATTTCGAAGGAGTAGAATCCTTTTCCCAAAATGGGGAGTGGTTTGCAATTGAGTAAGTCGAATTCGCTGCCCTCCTTTTCATGGATGATGAGACAGTGTCTATCCATATGCACATACATATATCGTCTTTCCATGATGGGAACTTGTGGCCGCTTCCCATTGTGTCGAACAATTTCTTTGGGAATGGTGAGATTTTCTTTCAGGAATATTTCAAGAGTATTGAATTGTAACCGTGTCCAATAGTCTAACGGTACATACACGGCCAGTCCATACTTTGTTGACATAACCTTTAGATAATCTATCCGATGACTTGGTGTTTTTGTGGTCACGGCTTCTCCATGATGAGTTATCTTTTGATTGAAAGCATTTTTACCCGATGCTAAAGTAAGGGAGTTCAGTGTACCCAGTGCGAGAGCAGAGGAGTTGATGGCTTCGAGCAACTGCATGGTTAGCGCAAGGACGGAAATGATTGCCATGAGCAAAGATATCATTAGAAAAGTAGATATCTTACATATGAGTGAAGCATTTAACGAGACGCTGTCGACATTTCATATCACAACATTGGAAGAAAGAGTAGTACAAGACGACAAATTCAAATGGTTCTTGGGGAGGGTAGGTTAACTTTTCTCTTGAGAATAGACGAGGGAACTCGCAATCATCAATATTAGCAACATCAGGTCCCGAAAACATAACTCCTTCTTTAAATACAAGGAATCCACTGATGTAAAATAATGTTGACCTTTCATCAGAAGAAATAAATTCGATGTTTTCAAATGCATCATCCATCTTCTGGAGCTCTACGCTAGTTAGATCGCTTGAACAACAACTACTATGGGGACAAAGGGAGCATGACTTCAAGTCATGTTCTTGAACATTTTCTAGTCTACGAGGTGTGATCAAAAAGTAACCGAACTTTTCTTCCAAAACTTTATTAAGGAAAAATACAAGCTATTCAAAGCTATCACCCTCAAAATACTCGCCTTTGCTAATAATACATCGTTCCCAACGTTGTTTCCAGCTTCTGAAGGCTGTCTGGAAGGCTTCTTTGGGGATGTCTCGAAGATGCTCCTGCGAATTCTTCTTGATCTCATCGATTGAATCAAATCGTCGTCCCTTCAGCGTGAACTTTAACTTTGGGAACAGGAAAAAGTATGCTGGGGCAAGATCAAGGGAGTACGGTGGCTGGGGAAGCACAGTCGTTTCAGATTTTGCACAGTAATCACGAATCAATAACGATGAGTGGGCAGGGGCATTGTCATGGTGCAGGACCCATGATTTCCTGCTCCACAGCTCAGGCCTCTTCCTACGAATGTTCTCCCTCAAGAGACGAAGCACTTCAAGGTAGTAATGGCGGTTCACAGTGCCACCTTGAGGTAGGAATTCGTGGTGGATAACACCGTGAACGTCAAAGAAGACGGTTAGCATCACTTTGACATTCGACCGGACTTGTCGTGCCTTCTTCGGTCGCGGCGATCCTTTCCCCTTCCACTGTGAGGATTGGCTCTTCGTCTCCACGTCGTAGCCATAAACCCATGTTTCGTCGCCAGTGATTATGGATTCCATGAAGTTTCCATCGTCGTTGGCACGATCCAGGAGCTCTTGACAGATTTTGCTCTTGTGTCAAGAGTCTCGGGACAAACTTGGCAGCAACGCGGCGCATCCCCAAGTTTTCAGTCAGAACGCTCTGACAGGATCCAAACGAAATGTCACAATCATTAGACATCTCTCGAATTGTTAACCGTCGATTCGAATGCATTACTTCATCGACCAGGCTCACATGGTAAGCATCTGTTGATGTTGAAGGCCGGCCTGAGCGATGGTCATCTTCAACTGATTCCCGTCCAGTCTTGAACCTTCGGAACCACTCGTAGCACTGGGTTCGGCTGAGGGAGTTGTCACCGTAAACTTGCTTGATCATTTCAAATGTCTCGGTAAAAGTCTTTCCAAGCTTGTAGCAAAACTTGACATTGACACGCTGTTCGTGAGAAAATTCCATTTTCGACGAAGATCGACGGAAGAATGATCAATTTATCGAGAAAAGCAGATTTCGCAGCGAGAGAACAGTTATCTCTATTGCTATTGGCTGTAGCTGGATATCTATGCCGATTCAAATCGTGTCTCGTGATCTAAGAGAAGTTCAAGGTCATAGCTTGTCACTGATATCGAACAATAAGAGTTTAGACCGATTGTATACTGCTAAGAGAAGAAGTTCGGTTACTTTTTGATCACACCTCGTATGTATGAATTCTAATCTTCGAGTTTCTGAAGCGATCAATATTTGTTCGAATGCCTCAGTAGTAAGCCCATGCCAAATTCAAGCACGGTGCGGTGCAGTGATGAGTCATCGATGAGTCATCATGCTGACTCAGCCCCCCCTCTGGAAGGAAGGTGAGGGAGTAGGCCAAGGATGTGTTGGGAGGAATGGGTCCGAGAGGAGGAAACAGGTCCCTACCCCCCCCCTCAAACGCGCAGCGACAGTTTTGACTCCGTAATCTGACTTTGTCCAATGATATTGCAACATTTGCATGTTCAGTATAATTTCAGATGCCTTTGGCATGTGCAACAGCCATTGTTAATCACATCCTTTGGTCGTGTCTCAGTGTCTCGTATTTTTATGAAAATCCGTCGTTTGCTGAATCAATCATCCTATCCGGCTTGTCTCAATCAACCCACCAATGGAGTAAGTTCAAATGAAACTTCAGTTGTTCAGTATCATTGTTCAGAATCATTTGTATAGTCCATCAGTCAAATCATCAAGTCCTGATTGTTCCAGCAATTCATTCACGCACTGTTTTATTGAATTATGCAATTATTTAGATTTTTCGAGGTAGGATTTAGAACTACTGTAATATAAGATTAATGTAGACAGTCTTATCTGTTCCTCGTTCAATTTTCGTATGTGTAAAGTAGCCATTCTACAATACGTTCAAGTGCTATGCGATGTGCGTTATCATAGCACAAAAATTATTGTAAATTTGAATATTTTAATTAGATTAAATTATTCAGGATATTAATTATAAAATCGTAAACCTTTCTCAGCGAAGACCTACGCATAAACTTAAGCTATAAGTTTTGAAGATAAGCTGTAATCACTTAAATGATGCAGCAGTTAGTTGCATCGAAATTGGAACAGAATTTTTCTTATATTGGATACCGGGTGTATCTTTTGATTCCGCTTGTTTCATAGCTCTCTAACTGGCCCAAGCATATTATGTTTTAAATTTCAGTTCGGGCTAATCGGGTTCTTTCAACGAGTCTGCTGCGTCATCTGAGAAATCCACGTTTGGTGAAATCCTCGAATCGGTGTTTTGAGCCATGAAGTAAGTTATCAAGTCCTCGGTGTTCCAACAATTTATACACTACTATCTGATTGAATTATAGCCCAATTATTTTTGGTCTTTTAGTTATCACTTAGAAAACGGTTCTTTAATTTCACTTTCAAAACCTTTAATAGGTGCGCCATCAGGTTGACTACACTGTTTCACAAGTGGTTGGAAAGATCAACTCGAGAAAATGAGAAATCGAACACAAATTTTCTTCAACCAATTAAGACAAAATATTAAATTATTATTCTGTGTAACGTTTCGCTTTCTGCTTCTGCTGATACAATCATAAAAATAAAGGGAACTTTAAAATCGCATTGAACGAATTGTACTAGAGTCTGATGCATGGGAGCTGCTTTCTCTTGCTCCCACAGGCCGACGAATTCCTATGTTCTTTGCTGAGGTGCATAGTTGACTATTGAATCACTTTCATAGAAGGATTGGCATTGTATGCAATTAGCAGTTGATAGACATGTGATATAGGGACAGTCACGTGAACTCACACTCTAGATCTTATTGTGCGAGCCGATTCTCCAACATATGTCGATGTGCAACCTGTACATTCAATGAGAAATATACAAAACTTTAGCAATCACACTTCAGATTTGTAAGACTGTGTACAGTATACACAGTTAGCTATCATGTATACACTCCTGTTGTGACATGGGTAGTAAAATATGAGATAGAGGTTTATTAGGGAGACAGACATTCAATGAGCTGGCAAGCTACATTTGTACCATATTCTTTTTATTTCTCTTGAATTCTCAATTCATTGCTATTTGGTAATGATGACCACAACTTTTCTCTTTCACCTCTTTCTCACTCGATATACTCACTTGCTTCATGGCATGTCTGATAACTTTCTTTGGACAATCGCTCTTGCATTGCCGTTTGGAATTTGTGTTACATTCATGTCATTTTCCTTCAAAGCATCATTTTTTCACATTTCTTGAAGTTCACCTAAGTTCAATTTTCAATGGTTTGACGAGGATATATAAAAAATGGCATTAGTGTATATATGATAGCTATCTGTAAATACTGCACACAGTCTTACAAATCAGAAGTGTGATTGCTAAAGTTTTGTATATGTCTCATTGAATGTACAGGTTGCACATCGACATATGTTGGAGAATCGGCTCGCACAATAAGATCTAGAGTGTGAGTTCACGTGACTGTCCCAATATCACATGTCTATCAACTGCTAATTGCATACAGTGCCAATCCTTCTATGAAAGTGATTCAATGGTCAACTATGCACCTCAGCAAAGAACATAGGAATTCGTCGGCCTGTGGGAACAAGAGAAAGCAGCTCCCATGCATCAGACTCTAGTACAATTCGTTCAATGTGATTTTAAAGTTCCCTTTATTTTTATGATTGTATCAGCAGAAGCAGAAAGCGAAACGTTACACAGAAAAAAAATTTAATATTTTTTCTTAATTGGTTGAAGAAAATTTGTGTTTGATTTTTCATTTTCTCGAGCTGATTATTCAGTGCTAGCGATTATAACTAAGTGTTATTGTGCTTTATCAGGGTTGTACTACATTAGTGCTACACTTGTTTATTACATTCGTGATGCACCGTGCGCAATATTCTGCGTAATAATGTGTTATAATGCTGTTCTTCATGAAAATTAAGTAACCTTAATAAGTGTACCACGGCACTCTAACACGAATAATTAATACACACACACGCAAGCATAATCGTAAAAGAAAATAATTTTCTGGAAGTCGTCATTAATATTCAATTCGGTTGCCTTAAACTCATACTTCAAATTATAAGTTAGAATATTAAAGTCTAAACCAAAAATTGAATGGACTGAGATGCACTGTATAATTTCCTTTATTCTATAGATTGACGATGTTTCCCAAATACATGTGGTAATAACTTTAGATAGTCTAGGTAGCAAGGATTCCATTCCAATACGTTTCTTTAGTCACTCAGCTTTGTAGCCGCTGCACAACTTTCCCGCTTGTCTGTAACGCCTACCTTGTGTGATTCATTCATTGCGCTAGGTACATGGGCAGCATGTAGCCAATACGTTGTCTGACCCCTATGTGCAAGCAATCTTAGTACAAACTCACAGGTTTCTCAAGTGATCGTCTTGAAATAGAACAGTGAAACTCATGTTTACATTATGGATTATTTCCTCGAAACTTTGCATACTTGCCTGCCAGATTCATCAAATATAAGCTAATCATCTCAACATGCAGTCTGACCAAATGGATTTCGGGTTTTAGTCATTGTTCCATTATGCATTTACTGTTCAAAATCCCGCTGGGCGCACAGATGTGGACGTCACTCGACAAATGTTCATCATATTTCAAGCGATTATCTATTAATTTTCATCCACTGCATAATTTGCATTCTTGCTTTTGCTAATAATCCTTGCAAAGCGCAAAGAGAAATATAAAAACTTCTGATTGCGGCAAATGATTGCGGAACTTTTCTTCTCTCTTCTGCAAGCCTGTTATATCACGGAAGTTGATACCATTTATCGCTACTTGACAAGTAGATCAGTTAAATAAATTAACTATTGGTTGTTGAAATTTTAGACGGCCGCCTTAAATAAAGGAATGTAAATTCCGACATTTAGTTGTTCTGATAGGAAATAGATCAAGCAGCGTTTGTGATAAGAAAATGACGCTTTGCATCTAAGAATTTTTAAATGATAAAAAAGATAAATATTTTATTTGAAATTCTCTCAGAAGTAAGGAAATAATTACGAGAAAGTATTCATCTTTCGAATATAGTAAATAAGTGATGCTTCCTGTATTTGTCTTTATGCATGTATGTAATTAAGTGTGCGTGATCCACTAATGTACAGTGTATTATTGATGTACTAGCCATGATTCCCCCTTCTATGTTATTCCCATGCTACAACTCCCATGAAGCAGAGGTTTTCAGTCTTCAATGCCGAATTCTTCGACCGACTTTTCAAAGAAACAAAGAAAAGAATCTATTCATAATGATGATGAGTTCCTCTCTAAATAAGCATGTATGGACCAAATGTAATGATAGAAATCTAATATCACCGCCACTACAGTATATTAATTATCTATGAAGCTTGAATCCATTGTCCATAATTTTTGAAATTGTTTTTATTATGTATTAAAATTAAAATTCATATTTGAATTTTAATGCAAACATGATAATCACTCTAATAAGCTTAACCTCTTTCGTTTCATCTGATGCGGTTTTAGTAGGTGAAAGCTTAGGAGCATAAATCTTATCAATAATAGCAGTGCTTTTAATTCTAAAATTCCACCAGCATCGCAAGATGCTTGCAAAAAGTTAGAAAAGACAATAACTTTACATACTTACACCTTGAATACGCGCATACATGTATGCATGGAAACCAATATAATGTTTCATAAAGTTTCATTTTACTTGCTTATTGTCAAAAGCGCGTTTCGTTTGATTTCAGTAAGTGTGACACGCAGAATGAATCAAACTGATTGAAACTTGATTCCTGCTAGAATATCGACCAAGCAATGGACAGTCATTGGACAAGCAATCACGAAATAAATAAGTAGTAGCTAAAAAGTACATATACAGAAAAATTGCTAATAGGAGAAGAAGTGCATCAACAATTTGAATAAAAAGAAAGGACCATTGTTTGATCATATTCTAGCAGGAATCATGTTTCAATCACTTTGATTCATTCTCCGTGTCACACCTACTGAGAGCAGACGAAACGCGGTTGTGACAATAAGCAAGTAAAATGAAACTACTGGCGTATTTTTCATCTGCAAGATCACAGCGGAGAGCAATTGCTTTATTATGCCATAATCCTATATAATGGCGTTTTGTGAATGATCATGAAATTAGTTAAAAAGCAATGCTCCATAGCGTGATTGATTCTCAAACTAATTTTTTTGAAATCTGGGCCGGAGTTTCACCGACATGTCAAGGGGATTGAAAGCAAAAAGTGCAAATACCTCATGCATATTGTTGTCTTTATATTGACATTATCACAATTGCTAACCTAAACTGATTATTATATACAATCATGATCACATAAAGCGTCAGTATGTCGCGGAAAGGGCTAGACACGCTTTAGCATTAGGAGATGCCATAGACACTGAATTTCCCAAAATTCTATGGGACAGGATTTCCAGAAGATCGATAGAATTGGATTTCCAGAAATTCGATATGACAGGATTTCCCACAAGTCTATGGGACAAATTAGTCCCACAGACAATAGGATCAAAGTTCCCCAAAATTCAATGGGACAAAACTTTCCAACAGTGCCATAGAATAGAGTTCCATAGCAATAGCACTACCCGCTATAGGAAAATTACAATAATTCCGTAGGACGTTTCCTATAGGAGTGCCATAGATTTTGGTTAATCGGGTAGGAACTTCTTCCCAACTCAATCGGAGAGAAAAAGTTCTGACCCCCCCCCTCGGCAGCGATCTTCCAACTTTGGTTCCAGAGATCATAGAAAGTCGTGCAATAGCTCGTTTGAAAGCTGGGAGTGAAACAAATTCAGCGAAAAACATGGCTTGTTCCTATCTGCCTTCGTTTAGAGGTGAGACGTCATTGAAAATTTTGGACCTTGGCGAAAAAACGAGAGTTAGAATTTTTACGAAAATCGCTCTAGCGGGTGAAGCAAGCCTCGGACGGGAAAAAAGAGACCAGATTTGGAATCAGCGTCAAATTCTGCATCGGCATGGTAAATTTGAAAGCCATCGGAGAGAAAAAGTTTTTCATCATTTTTCCGAAAAACGAGTTAGAATTTTTGCGATGGCTGTGGGCTGTAGAGCCAAAACGAAGCATCGGATGGGAAAATGGAGGGCAGATTCGGATTCAGCATCGAATTCTAGAATGCAATGGTGAATTTCCATCTCAATCGGAGCACTAGAACCGGAGATAGACGCGTTTTAAGTTTTTGGATGATGGGTAGTACGTCATCAGCCGATCGTCACAAACTATATTAGTGGAAACTCTGCTTATGGAAATCAGTTCTCCTCCCGACTGGGTTGGAGAAGGTGAACTCCGGAGCTCCGATGATAGCATTGGAAATCTAAAAAACCGTGTTTCTGTAAGAAACCGTCTTAGAAAATTTCATTGCTGAACTCAGCTAAGGCGTCAGACTTAGAGGTTCGTCAGGAGATGGCCTTCGTCTCCAGGCCATAAAAGACTCCAAAACTTTAAAGGCTTGTAACTTTGCTTCTACAAGTCCGTTTGACTTGATTCAAAAAAGGTTCGGTTGCTATTGACCTGCCCTAAGTGATAGACTACTTATTAAATTTCATAAGTGGTGCCAAAAAATTGAAAAATCTAAATTCACTATTTTTGGAGGTTTTCTGGGGTTTTCGACCCTGCTGAAGTCAATGAAAGGATTTTTAATGATGTCTGAGCCAGTCTTCTCATGTCTTACCATGAGACAAGCGAGCAAGACACGGAGAGTTTTCTGTAATATTCCACTGACAGGGTGTTCCTTCGGGACGGCGGACGATGCCGTAGTGATAAGTGTGGCAAGGGAATGTGTCATATTTGAGACCGTAACCGCTGGGACAACTCATGTCTCATGTTGGGCATTTGACACAGCTCTCAACGTAGCACTTTGAACGCCAATCGGTTGAGTCTTAGCTATCTTGTCATGGGTGGCCTCTAAACATCTCCATTGCAAAACACTTGTGAAGTCGCTATCCCTCTCTACGGCTTGCTATCAAGCTGATCAAAGTCTGTCAACCTCGTACCAACTCTATCGGTTTTCATGTCTGGCGATCAAGTCATGGACGGTGCAAATTACGGAGATTTTCGGTGTCATACTTCCTGTGGGTTGGCGTTCTTTCAAGACAGCAGTGAAGTCCGTAGCGATAAGTACTGCACGGGACGTGGACAATGGTAATCCTTGTGAAACCTCTCTGCGTCATGTTTCCAAGTGGTTGCCCTTCGTCTCAACGTTGTACTCTGACCGCCAGGGCGACATTTAGCTATCAGCCACAGGTTACCTCATAAAATCTCCATTGCACTTGTCTCCCGACAGTTGGCCAACCATGCGAGAATGAACCATCAGTTGTTTTAAGAACTGTCTCTATCACGGAGACGAAATGATGAAGGGATGAAACGGGAGGACATTCATGCCCCAAACGCAACACATCACAGATTTCTCTCTTCGCTAGTGAACAAGCTCTTGTCAGTGTCGTCAGAAAGTGTATCATGGTTTGCAAAAGCAAAGTTTAGTCAAATAGTTTACCGTGACATACGTTTGTAAAAGTAAAGTTTAATCATCGAAGGTTTATTCGTAAGTCTAGTCAGAAAGTGTATCATGGTTTGCAAAAGTTTTACTGCAGCACAGGTTGATGTATAGTTAGAAAGTTTGATCATGACGTTTATTCGTAAGTCTAGTCAGAAACTTTATCATGTTGTACAAAGGTTTTACTGCAACACAAGTTGATGTATAGTTACAAAGTTTGATCATTGAAGTTGTATTCGTAAGTCTAGTCAGAAAGTGTATCATGGTTTGCAAAGTTAGTGTAGGCAAATAGTTTTACTGTGACACACGTTTGAGAAAGTAAAGTTTGATCATAACGTTTATTCGCGAGTGTCGTCAGAAAGTTTATCATGGTTTGTAAAAGCAAAGTTAGTGTAGTCAAATAATATTACCGCGACACCCGTTTGAGAAAGTAAAGTTTGATCATGAAGTTTATTCGTGAGTGTCGTCAGAAAGTGTATCATGGTTTGTAAAAGCAAAGTTAGTGTAGTCAACTAGTTTTTACCACGACACCCGTTTGAGAAAGTAAAGTTTAATCATGACGTTTTATGAAACACACATGTCATAAAATGTAAGCGTTAGTGTAGTCAACTAGTTTTTTACCACGACGCACGTTTGTAAAAGTAAAGTTTGATCATTGACGTTGTATGACTGAGCGAACTCATCACAGCACTAGAAAGTTTTGTTGAAAAGGTTTTAGTGAACAGTGTAGATTGTCTTGTAACTTACTTTCACAGTGTTAAAAAGTTTTATTGGAGACAGTTGCCAAATGTTCCCTTTTAGAAAATTCAAACTCCATGACTGTTAGATTAGCTTCATTAGGTTTACTAAAAGCAGTCTTCTACTGCAGTGAGACTGAGAGTTTAGAATGTTATATGAAAACAGTGTTCACCACAACACTAGAAAGTTTAGCACAACACAAGTGTCATGAAAAAATACTTTATTTGGTCTTTGATTTAACATCATTGAAACCCACTTTACTGATATCAATGACGATGTGGTTTATTTTATTCAGAAGCAAATGATCGCCGTAACCATGAAAGTTGTCTATCCGAGAAATAATCTTCCGCAGATGTCGTGTATAAAGCTCAGGAGCATCAGTAACATATTCTTGTCCGTAGGAACGAAATTGTATGTCAGAACTTTCCGCTACTTCACCTTATGGAAAATGAATGTAATTGACATGTGCAATTAAGTGAGCCTTGATGAGACTGTCTTTGAAATAAGATATCAACTCCGTAAATATTTCTCGTGTGTAGTCTAAACATGCTTCCAATTCTGTCTCCTCCCTTTGAAACTCAAGGATGTAATCTTGTATTAAGCCTCCGAAGCTCTCTTGATGAAAACGAATCTTGCAATCATCATGTTTCAATGTATTGACTTCAGGTGCCATGGTTGAGTCTATTGCCAAACATCAAATTTGCCTAAGACGATTTCAATAACGCGTTACAAATGCGTGTGCGCACATCGGGAACTGTAGCTCGTCTTTGATTGGACAAGAGGTCTCATCCATTCACCGCTTAGGAAAATCTTATAAAAGGCAGTGCACCAGCTCTGTTCTTCACATTTATCCTTCACAAGGTGAGTGTCGGTGAGCTCCTGCTATCAGGTTGTTTTGACTTGCTATCAAGTTGAATAGTACTCTCTAGCAATCAAGAGATTCACTTCTGCTCATAAAACATATCATCGCTGTAATACCTCCTTTGCTCGAGCGTTCCTTCGGGACGGCGGGTACTGCCGTAGAGGGATTTCGTTGCACGGGTTGTTCGTCGTTTGTCAGACCGAAACCTCTCAGCCGTTGCTCATGTTGGGCGTTCGACTTCATACTCAACGTGACGCTTTCTCTCGCCAGGTCAGAGTACTTCAGCCATTCGACAAAGGTTAGTCTTTATGATATGGAGTAGAGTGAAATGTAATTCACTAGATGTCACTTCAATGATTGTTCCCAAACGTTGACTAGGCAAATGAAACGATTTTCATCTTTCCTTTTCAGTGATTGAAGTCTTACAATTAATCATCTGCAATCGTTCAAAAATGGAATTCAACAAAGTTGAAAATTATCGCATTGCTGCTGAGATGGAGAAGGCTACCATCGAGCAATGTAAGTATTTGTATCAAGGTTGACTCCATTACTAACATCATTAGAGTAGTCATCCTCATTAAAATCAAGAGCCCCTCCCTTATTTTGTTCATGTTTAAACCGAATCCAAATTTTATCTCTGCTCATCTTTGCTGTCATTCTTTTTCAGTGCATGAATGTATTCGTAATAGGGAACTCGTCCCCCAAGGAGTAATCGGGGAAGCCTATGAGCGGCTTGGCAAGTGAAAGCATCTTTAACATTTCATGTTTATAATGTTTCAGATCCTCTGCATCGTCCTTGTCTCATTATCTGATCTCTCTTTCCTCTCTACAGATATGGCGAAGATGAAGAAGTGGGAGGAAGCCGCGAGGCGGAGATTCGAAGCTGAATTTCCGGCCCTACCTTCCCACACATCTACCTCCGTCCAAGCTGCGACCCCTTTCTCGGGCATCGTCATCGCCCCACCTCCACCGCCAGCTCCGCTCCCTGCGCCAGTCCCTGTACCAGTCCCTGTTCCAGTCCCTGCTCCTCGTCACCACATCCCTCCGACAGCGAAGCCCAGGACCCTTCCACCTTCGGCTCGCGTCCCTCTCCTGCCTCCTCCGCGTTCATCCTTGCTGCCGGAGATCAATTCATTAGATGGTAAGTATCCGTGATTGGGAAATAGGGGGCTAAGACTTCAAACTTGAAATGTTGATCATGTTACTAATCTCTTTTCTCTTTTTCTCAACGGATCTGGGTGCCTATCTCCTGGACGGCGACGTTCCATCCCGTCCTATCATCATCCCAACTTCGCCACCACCACTACCTGCAGTGGCCGAACTCCCTCTCCTCTCCATCAAGTCGGTGGAGAGATTGTTGGAGCAGGAGGAGTTAGAGATAGTGGGAGAGGAGATTGCAATCGAGGAGGAAGGTGTGAGGGAGAGAGAAGGACCTACGGCTCGACAGCTCAGCTGTACGGACTGTGGGCAGGTTTTCGCGAGGCCATTCTGTATGGAGAAGACACGCCGACCGATCCCTCAACGGCCCAAGTGTGAAGGTTGTGGACGCACGTTCTACAACAGCACCAACTTGCGAGTCCACATCGAAGGCGGTTCCTGTGGCAGTGTGAGGCAACCACCGACAACAACAGGTAGGAAGCATCCTTCATCGCACATCGGCTTTTCCTGTTCTTCGTGTCGGAAGACCTTTCCTACAGAGTTTGTTCTTTCTTCGCACACACTCTGTCACACTCATCCCACTGAGCTTTACACTGACAACAACGTCACTCTAAGGCTGAGCAAGTTTTCCCTTGAGACGCTCGTTCGCGACTATGAGTTAGAAAGCTATGAAGCTGTGCAAGATATTCATCCTTTCTTGATGAATAATATAGGCTTAATTCATCAAATGTTGGCGAGTTTAGATAAATTTTTACTTAAGGGCATGTTCTATCTCACTGCTCGTTTCAATAAGGTAGACAGTAGCACGGGGGAAGTGGAGTCCACTGTGACCATTAGGATAGCCTCGTGTGCTGCTGATCTCATAGGTGATGTAAGCGAGTGGATAGAGAGACATGCGACCTATCTCGTCAGCAACTTAAATAAATTTAATGAAAGAGACAGCGGTCTGGTCTTTGATGGGATAGAGAAGGTAGACATTAAAATCAATCTTTTAGAAAATTTACAAGGGAGCGGTTGTTTCACCCTCCCCAAAGCACTGGCTGACAAAAAGGCTGTCGTCAATGTAGAATGTCAGTCCCAGTGTTTCAAGTATGCCGTTCTCTCCATTCTTCACTATAATGATATAGATAGGAATCGTCAAAGAGTCACCAAGTATTGCGAATGGGAGGATGAGCTTAAGTTTGACGGGTTAGATGTCAACACATTAGATTTTAAAGGCATCGCCCAATTTGAAAAATTGAATAACATTGAGATCGTCGTCCATCTCTGAGAAAAAGGTCTAAAGGGCGTCACGTATAATAATCGCCAAAGTAACTTCGATCAGGTTGTCAATCTCCTCCTAGTCTATAGCGACAACCACCCAGAATGGCATTATTGTGGCATTCCCAAAATTTCTAGATTGTATCACCACCAGCAAAGTTATGATAACAAACATTATTACTGTGATCGCTGCACACGGCGCTTTAGGTAAAAACCATATTTTGAAGAGCATTACGAGTGGTGCTCTCGGGGTAAACTTCAAATGGAAGTCATGCCCAAAGATAAATTTTATGGGTATGAGGAAAACGGCAATGAGCTCAGTCCCATATGTACCATCTATGCGGACATTGAATGTTATATTGAACAAGAAGACCTAAGTCATGAGCCATCAGCCATTGCCTGTTATGAAGTTTGGCATCCATATTATAGGAATCAAAATAAGATGCATGTGTGGCAAGGCGAGGAATGCGTTGAAAACTTCCTCAACTTTTTATATAGGAAAGCCCGTTTTCAGCAACGCTATGAAACGGAGCTGACTAGGAAACCCATGTGCTTCACAGAAGCCGATAAAATCAAATTTGATAGGACCACGGAATGTCCCCGCTGCTGTTCATCCCTTGATGATCAGCAACATGCGAAAGTGAGGGACCATTGCCATCTCAGTGGTAAATTTAGGTCTGCCTTATGCAGTAAATGCAATATGAAACTTAGGCTCAAACGGCGAACGCTCCCTATCATCTTTCATAACTTTAAATGTTATGATGCTCACATCATCATTCGCCATGGATTCGGTAAAATGAAATCCTGGTCATCCAAAGTGATTGCACAAACAAAGTAAGGAAAAATTTATGTGCATCACTGCCAAAGTCCAAGTCGATAAGACGAATGAGGGGAAGCCTGTCTTCTATGACATAAAGTTTCTAGACAGTTTTCAATTTATGTCTTCTTCCTTAGCCGCGTTGGCTAATAATTTAGAAACACTTCCCCTCACTCAACCTTTAAAGAAAGACTATCCCAACATAAGTGACAGTCTGATGCGACGGAAAGGGGTGTTTCCTTATAGTTATTTCAGTTCAATGGACACATTGAAAGAAACATCGCTTCCGTCCATCGATCAATTTAAAAATGATTTGACGGGTGAGGACTGTTCGCTGGATGATTATAGGCATGCAGAGCAAGCATGGTTAGAATTTAGGTGTCGCACTTTTGGTGACTGCATGCTTACCTCCTTAAAATTAGACGTCTATCTGTTGGCTGATGTGTTTGAGACTTTTAGGAAAGTCACATTAGAACAGGACGCCTTAGACCCCGTCCATTTCGTTAGTCTGCCGGGTCTGTCCTATCAGTCAGCCTTCAAGATGACGAAAGAGAGAATAAATTTACTGCAAGATGCAGAAATGTACACGTTATTTGAACGTCGTATTAGGGGTGGCTCGACATTTGTCAACAAACATGTTGTCAACAGCACCCAAGACATAGGATCGACCACGCATTTAATGTACATAGACCAAAATAGTTTATATGGGAGTGCACTCTCCAAGCCTTTGCCACAATCTGACTTCCAATTGGTAGAGCCCCATGACATTGAACACTTCTCCAATCCAGCACACATCATGGCACTGGGAGATGAGGCCGACATAGGTTATTTATTTGAAGTCGACCTCATCTATCCAGACTGTATTAAGAATAGGACAGTTGATTTTCCTCTCGCACGCGAATCTGGCATAGTCAGTCCAGATATGTTCTCTCCCTTTATGGAAGAACACAATAAGCAATATGAGGTGGAAAATGACTTAAACTATAAACCCACTAGGAAGTTGTTGCTCACCCAATTGAACAAGCAGCATTACATCGTGCACTATTCCATCCTCAAATTCTATCTAGGTATGGGGATGCAACTTGACAAAGTCCATCGCGCTATCCAGTTTAGGCAGAAGCCCTTTCTAAAACCGTATATAGAATTTAATAGTAAGAAACGGGCTGAATCCAAGAATCCTTTCGAAAAGGACTTCTTTAAATTTAAGAATAGTGCCCTCTTTGGTAAACCATGGAGGATGTAAGAAAGCGCATGGACTATCGTATCGTGACTGATCCGGAAACGAGTATCAAGTTATGCCGCTCGCCGTTGTTTTGTCACCATGATGTCATTTCCGAAGACATCACTGGTTTTAAAATGCTAAAATCTAAAGTAGAACTTTGCAGGCCCCTTTATGTCGGTCAAGCTGTCTTGGATCACTCCAAGTTAGAATTGTTTAAGTTTTTTTACCACACCTTTAAAACTTGTCCATTGATCCAACATGTTGAATTAGTAGGAGGCGATACAGACAGCTTCTTCCTAGCTTTGATAACCAGTAGCCAAGTCAAGCAGGAAGACATTTTAAAATATTTAGCACCCAAGTTTGATAGTTCCAACTATCCCACTGACCATCCGCTTTACTCTACCTCAAATAAAGCGAAGCTTGGCTGCTTCAAAGATGAGTGTGCCGGCAAACAGATAGAGTAGATGATCTTGCTTCGTCCCAAGATGTACTCCATGAAGCTAAAATCCTCAGAGCTTTCTATTAAACGGGCGAAAGGCATCTCGAAGTCAATCGTTAGAAAAATGACACATAGGGACTATCAAGATGCCTTAGATTCACTTAAAATTGAAAAAGTAGAAATGACCATTTTAAAATCGCAGTCGCATCAAGTCAGAACAACGACGTTTAGGAAACGAGGTCCCTCAGCTTGGGAAGACAAGCGATGCTGGATGAGTCCTAACCACTCATTACCGTACGGCCATCCAGACACTCATCTACCTCCACCCAAGAGACAGAAACTTTCTCCTCCTCCGTCCGGCGATGTCTGATGATGAATGCTTCCTCTCTGTTGTGGTTGATGTTTTGCTTTTTCGCTCCATGGCGTTTTCTATGGGGTGTTGTGAGTGACTGCCTTGTAACATGTGTCCAACTCCTGATCACTTCATATCATGACTTACATATCAACTAGTTTTTCCTGACGTTGTTTTCTCCCTGTACATGAGTGACTTTGTTTTTTGCCTGTACATCAGTGACTTCGTTTTCTCCCTGTACATGAGTGACTTTGTTTTCTCCGGTGATGTGAGCCATAAAACCTTTGTTTTCTGCTACCATCAGTATTGACTATGTGTGACTGTGATAAAATGTCTTTCATTCAATAACATATCATGTAGAGACTTTCTCGTTTTTCTTTTGACATAAAGATGGGATTCTCACTCAATAGATAGAAGTAAAAGTTTTGATCATTTTGTAGGATGGGTAGGGTTAGAAATAAAGTTGATGATTGTAAAGTTGGAAATAAAGTTATAACCATATCACTGTTTGTAAGATAGTTGAAATGTAAATGAAGTCAGAATCACTTCACTGTTCGTAATGTTAGAAATAAAGTTGACGTTTGTGAAGTTAGAAATAAAGTTGATGATTTTAAAGTTAGAAATATTGTTATAAACATATCACTGTTTGTAAGATAGGTGAAATGTAAATGAAGTCAGAATCACTTCACTGTTTGTAAAGTTAGAAATAAAGTTATAACCATGTCGCTGTTTGTAAGATAGGTGAAATATAAAATGAAGTCAGAATCACTTCACTGTTTGTAAAGTTAGAAATAAAGTTGACGTTTGCAAAGTTAGAAATAAAGTTGATGATTGTAAAGTTATAACCATATCACTGTTTGTAAGATAGGTGAAATGTAAATGAAGTCAGAATCACTTCACTGTTTGTAAAGTTAGGAATTAAGTTATAACCATGTCGCTGTTTGTAAGATAGGTGAAATGTAAATGAAGTCAGAATCACTTCACTGTTTGTAAAGTTAGGAATTAAGTTATAACCATGTCGCTGTTTGTAAGATAGGTGAAATATAAAATGAAGTCATAACAATGTTAGAGTTTGTAAAGTTAGAAATAAAGTTGACGTTTGTAAAGTTAGAAATATAGTTGATGATTGTAAAGTTATAATCATATCGCTGTTTGTAAGATAGGCGAAACATAAAATGAAGTCAGAATCACTTCACTGTTTGTAAAGTTAGAAATAAAGTTGACGTTTGTAAAGTTAGAAATAAAGTTGATGATTTGAAGTCATAACCATGTTAGAGTCTGTAAGTTATCATCCTCACCAGCGAATGTAACATCATGACAATTTCTTCGGCCTAGGAAACATCAGCCACTCTGCTGACTCATGTCTATAAATAGCTCTGACTCATGAAGGGGTAAAGCGCCAGTCATACGAATCTAATCAGTCTTGTTCAACATTTTCACCGACACGTGTGTGGGCGTTATTCATCAGACAAAGCGATGGCGCCTCACGTCAGACAGCCTGACCTTTTCACCGACGAGTGTATGGATATCATTTCATGTCTATAAATAGCACTGACTCATCATAAAGTGATGAACCTTGTTGATGACCTTTTCACCGACACGTGTGTGGGCGATAGTTCATTGCGATGACTCATTCAAAACGCATCATGTGATTAACACGATTCTATTAACTGTGACTCATACAGATAACGCATTACAGATTTAACAATGTCAGCTACTTTTCTGATATCACGTAAACCAGTCATGATACAATGTCCGTTGTGAAACACTGCAATATGTACAGGATGCCACTTCCGAATCAGAGCAGCAGGAAAGAGTTCAGTTTCATAAAATATACAATGATTACTGGTTTTAATGTTGGCTAGATTCACTAACATCTTCAATTGAACAGACACTACTATATTCTTCAATGTCAGGGGACTGAGGCGTAGATGAGACATGAGTGTTCGCATTTTCTTGACGACTTCGTAACACATGAAGTAGAAGTAGAAGTAAGGTGTTTATTTGTCATTATGAATGAAAATCGAAAAAGTTGCAAGAAATTACAAGTTATAGACACACAAAGTCTAGCATACATACATATACATGCAGTGTAGTGTCAGTAGAAAACACAGCAGTAAAGAAAAAAAACCGCATAAATCATTTGTTTAAAAGAACAGACGTCCACGGGAAAAAAGAATGTAGTCTCCTGGAAGTATTGATATGTGGCAAACAAAGGTGTCCAGTTCTCAACATACGCTTTGGCACAAGTGAATGCAATGGATGGGAACTGAAAGACTCACACTTGGCGAAAAACTTCAACGCACGTTTTACTCTCATTGATGAGAGAGAAGGAAACCAATCACAGGAGCAGTTTCTGCCACAAATTATTTTGTGCGCTCTTTTGTGAAAGCATTCGAGCCTATGCTCCACAGAACTTGGCAACCACACAAAAAGTGGCGCAGCATATAATAGAATTGCCAAAATGATTGAGTGATAGACCAAAACCAAATGATCACGTGACAAAATAGATTTTAAGACACGGATTACATAAAGTCGCTGTGATGCAAGCTTTAGAATTATATCAAAATGAGAGTTCCACGCAAGTCTATTATTCCAAGTGACACCCAGAATCTTGAATTCACTGAAGACACCAATGTCAGCATATGCAAATTCACCTGTCGAGCTTTTTTGAAAGATAAGTTGCTGAGATTTCCTGATGTTCAGGGACATTTTGTTCTTGATTGTCCAATCTTGAATAGTAACCAGATTATTCGGCCCGAGTCCAGTGCGCGAAATTGGCTCGATAATTGTAACGTCATCTGCATACAAAACAACGACAGAATCAGAATCGATGGTCAAAGATCCCATAAAAGCTGCAAACAGAACCGGGCCCATCACTGACCCCTGAGGAATCCCAGATGAGATAGCCCGCGTGGAGCTGTAGACACCATTGACCTTGAGCCTTTGTGACCGCCCGGTTAGATTGCTTACAAGCCAGATGATGAATCCATGATTCAAATTAGTACAACACATGCGATTGATCAGTAGACTTAGCAAGACTTTGTCAAAAGCCTTTGACAAATCAAGGCACGTCATCCTTACAGCCATGACATCAGGTTTGTCCAAAAAATCAGTGATAGAATCATGGACACGAACAAGTGCCCCTTCAGTGGACCCATGCCTTCTGAATGCAAACTGATGAGGTCCATACAGAAGAACTAAGCTGGCCATCAACGAACCTAGAACTAACTTTTCAAAAACCTTGCTGAACACTGGAGTCAGCGATATTGGGCGAAAGTCGGCGATTGTAGGATTGCGACATTTAGGGATGAGGATGACGTCGGCCAATTTCCAAGCTGCAAGGAACACACGATCATCAATGGATTTGTTGAAAATAGTCGCAAGCGGTTCAGATATTACTCCAGCAGCTTCACGGATAAGGCGATTCGGAATACCATCACTCCCAGCTGCTGTGGATGACTTCAGATGTATAAGTGCTTGAAAAACATCAAAAGGATCAACTTGAAAATCCCACAATTCATCATTAAGAGTGCACAAATATTCATCAATAGCATCATTAAAATTCTTTTCAAGTTCTTGTTGAACAGAAGCCAGAAAGGGTTCTATGCCGCCAAGACTGGCTATCAAAGCATCAAAGCTATTCGAACTGGATTTGCCCCGAGCATCGTTCACAACTCGCCAAGCATTCTTGGAAGACTTGATCTGCTTTTTGGTCCAATTCAATTTTGCTTTCGTCAATTCCTCGTTAACTCTCCTTTTGTAGTGAGCATACAAAGGCCAATTCTTCTCCCTAAAAGCTCTCCACCTTTTGTTGATGAGGTCCTTCAGTATTGGGTTCATCCAAGGTTTATCCCTTCTAGATAGCAAAGCGTAACTGAATGGAATGAATGATAACGCTGCTTGAACGATGCAATAGAACTCAAGGCACATGTGATCAATAGATAAACCAGCCGTGTTCAGCTCAAAGTGAGCCAGTCCAACAGAGAGAAGAGAGTTGAACCTTTCTACATTTGATCTTCGAAAGTCCCAGACTTTGTTCAGTTTTTTACAACACGCAACATCATCATCCCTACTGGCTAGCAGAATAGTGTTGTGGTCAGATGAACCAATTGGAGGACCAACAGAGGCTTCGTGCTCGTAAAAATCAGAGAGGTCAGAATTGATCCAAATCTGATCTAGTAGGGAGGTATTTCGTGTAGGTGTCGTCACACAATTGCGCAATGAAAATTGATGAGAGAACATGGATGAGTCAAATTGGTTAAAGTCACCACTGATGATTACATTTGAATCAGGATATTTCAAAAGCTCGGCATCCAACATATCAATTATGCACTCAGAGATCATCTTGAGTACATTTACCTTCAAACCAGGTGGAATATACGTACAAATAAAAAATAAATTCAAATTAGGTACTCTCAAGGAAAGCAACTCAATTTCACATGGACGAAGATAGCTGTTAATTGACACACATGGCAAGGAAGAGGAGATGTAGGCACAAACTCCACCACCAATGCGACCTGACCGGTCAGACCTATACAGATCATAGCCGCTGACGCAGATCAGTTCATTAGATATGTTGGAATGTAACCACGATTCAGTTATCAACACAATTCCCGGACGTAAGGAAGACAAGACAGCACATAGCTCATCAAATTTTGGCAAAAGCGATCGAGCATTCATGAGCATTAGAGCAGGATACTTTCGATTACGATTGTCAGAGGTAAAATCCATCACCGAAAATTTCCATTGGATCCAGTTCCCTTCCGAACGACGACACGTTGTTTATATATAATAACATCTTCGCCGTTTGCTTTGCGTTCTCTCAATTCTTCTTTGAGTCTTCTAAACTCTTCACGTTGAGCACGAGTCTTATCAGCATTCACATACACGCTTCGGAAACTTGCCGAATTCCGCAATTCCTTGGACTTTCGTAGTAAAACATTACGCGAATTAGCATCAGTGAGAGTAAGACGCAAAAGCCTAGGTTTTCGTGAACCGGGGTGGCCGATACGCTGTTGAGAGACAATGGATTCAACCTCGATCGGATTGCCAACTTCAGCCAACAAAGACTCAATTTTCCTCCAATCCTCTGCTTTCCTCTCCTCAAGTGAACCATCAGATTCGGCCAAGCCAGCAACAATAACGTTGTTGACCCTGTAAATGCGGTCGTCCATTTCCTGAAACATAGGACGACATAACTCATCTGGAGACATCCTTTCAAGAAACTGCCTGATTGAAGCTATTTCGTCTTCATGCCTCGAAACCAGCGACTTCATGTCTGAGACAGATTTCTCCACACCTTCCATTCTCTGGCTAATTGCTGAAACCGTAGAGACAATGTTGTCCAGTTGAGGTCTCAGCAAGCTGACTATCTCCTTTCTGTTGTCATCGAGCAATTTCTTGACCTCCTTTAATGTCAGCAGAGTAGGAGCTGTGCTGTTGGATCTAGTCCTTGGAGGTGTGGGTGACATGACTTGACTCAAAAGAAGTCAAAAGAAATGTCCAGACCAAAGATGAAAGTGGCAGGAGAAAGTGGATCAGATCGTGTCAGGGTTTGAACCAGGTGCACCAGTCAGCAAAAGAGAGACGTGTTTCCAGCCGTCTAACCAGAAGACCGCGATGACCACAGAGATGTTCAAGGTATTGTGTTGACCAGAAACCTGGAGTTTCCTCTAGATTTCAACGTGACAGGGACGGTGGAGAACTATTCATCCAGATCTGCACATGCGCAGCCTGAGACAAAAATGACAAGAGCACAAATACGGGGATGGCACTGCGACGGATGATCCCACGAAGATAAAAGTTAAACCAAACGATGCATTGGACAACGAGGATGCAGAATATATAAAGATCCAAACCGAATGATCACTGTGACGCAAGATACGGGAGCGAAGATGAAAACCACGAGACGGACACCTGAGACACAACCGCACGACGCACAGGTTGACACAGGTCAACATGGACTGTATCACGAAATGAGAAAGGTTTCCTAGGACTTGGATTTTGCCGCAGCGAAAGATTTGAAGATTTCGACCGTTGCTCATGCGAATGACCAACATTTGCGGACGACCGCGATGATAGACTGAATCGGGAAGATGGGTATGCAACTGTTCTAAATCGATGTCTTTTCTGAGATTCATTTCGCGCATGGCGTTGATGATGCGGATGGGGAGCATGACTCACAAATGACATGAGGGTTGAGTGAACTTCCCTTTTATACTTTTCCCCTGAGGGTTTTGGAATCACAATGTAGCAGTGATCAGTATGTAGAATCATCTCTTGAATGCGAATAAATACAATGCCGTCTCCTACGTTAATGACACGGCAAGAGTTGGATAGGATTGCGCGATGCAACCTTCGTAGATGAAAGCGTTCTAGAGTTATCTGAAGTTGACGTTTCGTATCATGAAATGTAACACACTGACTTTTCCATGATACATGGAGCCATGCTGATGATGCCACATGATTAAAACCTGAGTGAAGAAGGGTATGCCTAAGAAAGAAGGAGAGAGAGAGTCATGTTCATGTGTGGCATGGTGAGTGTACATTTTCTTTTTTGATACGGTGGCCGTTAGGCCGTGGTCTCATAAAGACCGATGGTGCGTTCTCAGTGTGTGGAGAGTGTTACTGTAGTTGATCATCATCAACATGGACATCATTTTTAAAGGTTATGGTGACAAGATAGGGATTCAACGTAAACAACCTTCCGTCCCTGCGCGGACCCATGTAGATGGTTTGAATTTTAATTTCGAAGGAGTAGAATCCTTTTCCCAAAATGGGGAGTGGTTTGCAATTGAGTAAGTCGAATTCGCTGCCCTCCTTTTCATGGATGATGAGACAGTGTCTATCCATATGCACATACATATATCGTCTTTCCATGATGGGAACTTGTGGCCGCTTCCCATTGTGTCGAACAATTTCTTTGGGAATGGTGAGATTTTCTTTCAGGAATGTTTCAAGAGTATTGAATTGTAACCGTGTCCAATAGTCTAACGGTACATACACGGCCAGTCCATACTTTGTTGACATAACCTTTAGATAATCTATCCGATGACTTGGTGTTTTTGTGGTCACGACTTCTCCATGATGAGTTATCTTTTGATTGAAAGCATTTTTACCCGATGCTTAAGTAAGGGAGTTCAGTGTACCCAGTGCGAGAGCAGAGGAGTTGATGGCTTCGAGCAACTGCATGGTTAGCGCAAGGACGGAAATGATTGCCATGAGCTCAGTCGTCCGTTTTATAACCAAACCTAGCTCCAATCACATGCGTTTCCCTTTTCACGTTTACCCTGTCTTTGTTGCATGACAAAGAGTTATCACACGTGAACTTTTGACTGCGTGGGTGGAAACATTCCCTATTTATACACAAAGTCGTTCTAGTCCTCACAAAGACTTTAGTGACACGCCCCTTCTAGCGAACAAAGACGCATTCATTTATCTAGCAAAGAGCCTGATAGTAATGCACAAAGCGCAATGACTCATGCTGTGTCACGCCCCTTTTCTCGAAGAAAGACGCATTCATTTATCAAACAAAGAGCCTGATAGTAATGCACAAAGCTCAATGACTCATGTTGCTCTATGCACCACTATAAAATACTCAGTTAAAAGAAATCGTTATTGCATCTACACAACATGTCGACCATCAAACAAAGTCGTGGATGTAAACACACTCAGTTGAATCATGATATGTTTAACAACGTATGCATTTCCTTCCATCGTCTCTACTATTCTCTCCATAATTTCCTCAATATGACGTACATAAAATTGATCACTAAGAGTAATCCATTCTGTGCAATAGGATCCAAAACGAAGTGGTTTTTGCAAATATTTCAACTCTATATAAGCAACGAGTCTACCCTTTACATCTTGAGGTTGTAAACTCTCCATCAATCTTTTGAAGAGAGGAAGGCTTTCAGTTAGCACTACTTACATATCATTCATCTTCATTTTAAATGTAAGATTCCAATCTTGTAAAAATCCATCGAATCCTTGTTGATCAAGTGTCAAATGGCACATGTGGTTACTTAAGGTACGATGCGCCATCATAAACGTTGTGACTATAGATTTCACATTGCTTCAATGACTTCCACTATGAATAAAACAGAAATAGCAATCATGTTCCACTGTAAGTTTATTCAACACCAGACAAAATTCACAAGTACAGAATACACTTCATAAAATGATCATCATTCATTCACAAGGAGTGAAAACATGTTTTATATAGACCCATGCTGTTGACAATAATATAAATACAGTTCATAAACGTCATAGAGATTCAAGGGGGATTTTGGTTGTACGTCCACGTGTCCTTAAGGTCCAGGTGGCGGCCCCCTTTTGGACAACCTGCTTGGTGGCACTGGCAGGTCGTTTCCCCCGGATGCTATCTTTAATGCCGATAGTAACCAAACAACCAGTCAACCGAGTGTTCGGCGGTATATCCGAACCCCCCTCAGGAGCAAACGGTCTCGGGCGGATGAGCTCGAGTTTTGGATGGTTTACCCAGTGTTGGTTTCTTTCTTTCATAGAAGAACACAGTGTTGGACATCGATCCACTGGGTCTGAGCAACCCCCTCCCCCTACTGCTCTGGTAGGTAGAACTTTTTAGTTCACAGGGCTATGGGACCACCCCAGACAGAAATGGTTGGCGTCAGGAAGGGCATCCGGCCATAAAAATCTCGCCAGTTACAATTTATGATTAATGTCTTCTAATAGATTTCCGATTAATGCTAGGGCGTCCCCCGCAAGCGACGCGCTGCGCCTAAACCCGGGTGTAGTGAGAAGTATGCTAGGGTGGCAATCAATGAATTTCGCGACGTGGAATGTTGGTTCCATGACGGGCAGAGGCATCGAAGTGGCTGACGTATTGAGGTGGCGTAGAGTAGACGTGGCATGCGTCCAGGAGGTACGTTGGAGTGGTAGTGGAGCGAGAGATCTTGGTCTCGGCTTCAAGTTGTTCTACTCAGGTGGCGGTACTAGAGCTAACGGCGTTGGTATAATACCCGAAGAGAAGCTTTGGACATCTATTGCTGACATAAGAAGGGTGAGTGACAGGGTCATGACGATGACGCTGGTGACGGGTTCGGACGGAAGTTGTACACATATTGTGTCTACATATGCTCCGCAAGCCGGTCACTCGTTAGAGGTGAAGAGTCGTTTCTATGAGTCCCTCGAGAATACTAGTCGAAGTATGGTGAATGAGCCTCTCATCATTGGCAGAGATTTTAACGGTCATGTGGGTACCGGTGCTGATGGATACGAGTGCCATGGTGGCTATGGCTTCGGGGAGAGAGACGAGGATGGTGTGAGAATTCTTGAGTTTGCTCAAGCCTATGACTTAGTCTTGGGCAACACTCTTTTCCGGAAACGTGATTCCCATCTTATCACTTATCAAAGCGGCGGAAGAAGCACACAGATTGATTTCGTGTTGGTAAATCGTGGCAACCAAGGCTCGATAAGGAACTATAAAGTTGCCCCGGGCGAAGCAGTGACCAGTCAACACAGACCTGTCATTATGAATTTCCTCATGAGGAGGAGAAGAAATCCAAACCCCAAAGTGGCTATTCAGAAGGTGAAATGGTGGGCCCTTAAGGAGCAAGATGTCAGTCAGAAGTTTGTTGATGCCGTCTATGGTCGGATGTCTGGACCGAGACTTACTAGCGATTGGGATGGTCTAGCGAGAGCTTTGACGGAAGCTGGTAAGACGACCTGCGGCACCACTAGAGGCGGAAAATTTAGAAATTTGGAAACCTGGTGGTGGCAAAGTGAAGTGCAGCAGACCGTCAGCCACAAGCAAGAGGCCTTTAAGAAATTGCAGAGGTCCCGTACATCAGAGGACAAGGAAGCTTACAGGCTCGCAAAGAGACAGGCTAAAGCAGCGGTGGCCAAGGCTAAATATGATGCAACGGAAGATCTTTACCAGAAGCTGGGTACCCGAGAAAGGGAAAAGATGGTGTACCGTATTGCAACTGCGAGAGATAAAGCGAGAAAGGACAATTATGAAGGTTTCTTCGTCAAGGATGAGTCGGGTCACATTATCACAACGGCAAGTGGGAACAGGCAGCGCTGGGCAAACTACTACGAAGCCCTGTTGAATCAAACAAGGCCGCATGAAGAGATCCCTGCTGGAGCTGCTGTTGAGGGTCCAGTGGAGATGATTACAAGGGATGAAGTGGCTGAGCAACTGAAAAAAGTGAGATCGGGTAAAAGTTGTGGACCGGATGACATTCCTATTGAAGTTTTCAAGGTGCTTGGGGACTACGGCTTGGACCTTCTGGTGTACCTCTTCAATGAGATACTGACATCGGGAAGGATACCGGACGCGTGGCGGAAAAGTGTTATTACACCTATCTTCAAGGGTAAAGGAGACCATCAAGATGTTGGCAACTATCGCGGTATCAAGCTTCTCAGTCACACCATGAAGATTTTGGAGAAGCGTCTTCGTGATCTTATTGAGGTGGATATCAATCAATTTGGCTTCAGACCAGGAGTTGGCACAACAGACCCACAATTTTGTCTGAGAGTGGCGATGGAGGCATTCAGGGAGAAAAATAAGCCTTTCCACGCAGTGTTCGTTGATCTCGAAAAGGCCTACGATACAGTCCCAAGGAAGCTGATATAGAATTGTCTCCGCACACGGGAAGTGCCGGAGTGCTACATCCGTTTAATACAGGACATGTACAGGGACAGCACAATTGCAGTGAGATGTAGACAAGGTGAAAGTCGTGCCTTTCCTGTCTCTGTTGGGCTACATCAAGGCTCAGCTTTAAGCCCTTTTCTCTTCATCGTAATAATGGATGAAATTTCCAAGGATTGCAGAAGAGGTGGTCCCTGGGATATGTTATACGCCGACGATCTCGTAATATTTGGAAGCAGTCATCAAGATGTAGAGTGAAGGTTGGAAGCATGGAGGAGAGCATTTGAGAGTAAGGGCCTGAGGGTAAGCCGTTCCAAGACCGAATATCTGTCGTCCGACCCAAGAAGAACAACTATGGAGATTCAGAGTCAGCCGGTGAAGAGTGTGGACTGCTTTAAATATCTGGGGTCCATGGTCAATACTGAGGTGACCAGCGCAGGTGATGTTGCACATCGAGTACGTTGCGGCTGGAACACATGGAAGAGACTGACTCCAGTGCTATGTGACAGAAGGATGCCAATGAAGATAAAGAGCAAAGTATACTCCTCTATGATCAGGCCAGCAATCCTTTATGGTTCTGAGTGCTGGGCCCCTCTCAAGACAGATGAGCAGAAGCTGCACGTGGCGGAGATGCGGATGCTAAGGTGGATGCAGGGCTACACATGCTTGGACCGGAAGACCAATGAAGAAATAAGATCTAATGTGGAGATAGCCCTATTCAAGAAGTGGCAAGAGCAAGAAGGCTGTCATGGTTTGGTCATGTGCAGCGTCGCGGAGAGAGCCATCCCCTTAAGAAAGCATCACGTCTGCAAGTGGAAGGAAGAAGAGGTAGAGGCCGCCCGAAGAAGACCTGGACAGCGACAATAACCGCCGACATGAAGACAAAAGGAGTGGATGCCTCCCTGGTCCATAACCGGAAGGAATGGAAAAAGAGGACTGGACCTACCCTGGGATACGCGGGACAAGGGTCGACAAGGTGAGCAAGGTGAGCAAGCATAAACGTCATAGAGACTACAATGCCAGCGTGAAGAGAGTTTTGCAAAGTAGGTGGCTTTATTTCTAGTATTACAATGGGATGGTGGTCTGTAAAGGTGATGTCTCTCACCGAAACATATAGCCATGTCAAAAATCATTTCATCTCTAAACTTCTTTTGATCACAATGCATATGATAGTCTTGTCTTACACGATCTACCCAACATGGTAAATATAAATTTTCAATGCGCAACTGAAGTGTTGTTGCTTCTCGTTCAGAATCATTTCCTAATATTTTAACAATATGAAAACCTGACAGCCACCGTTTGAAATCACTTATCAAATACGTTTCATTTACAAATCCAATATGAATCAAAATAGAAGGACTAAGTCCATGCACATGACGTCGTGACCATTCGTCTTTGTGTGGAGGACAGTAGGCAAATCTATGATATACACTAACAACAGTTTGATCACTTTCTCTCATTGCAATAGCACTCAATTCCTGAATGGGTGTTCCCTCACTGTCTATGAAGATGACAACCTACAATATCAAAAAGACTTCATTACAAAATAATACATTGAGCAGGAACTTTACAAGGATGTCTGTCGTTTACATAACAAAAGATACATACAACATGATTATAATGTTTTATTTGAACATAACGCACAAGACCGCGTTTTCCACATTCACTACATACTAACTGATTACAATACTTAAGATTTCTCTTTGGCGGTAGCACCATCTTTCTTTGATGTGCGACGACGTCTAGGTATGGTGACAGGTTCTTGACACTGTTTGACACAAGAATCAATGACTTTCTCAATGTGATCAAGTCCTGTTAACTCAGGTTGATGATGAATTTGAGCAATGCGCAAATTGAGAGAAATCAAATTACCGTCAGATTGATGAGGTCCCACATAAACAGCAGGCACCTCAATATGAAAGGAATAAAAGCCTGCACCTAGCGATGACAATTCTGTTTCAACTGACTGTTCAACTGTCACTCCTGAAGTGACTTTACAATACTTGCTTTGCAAAATATAGCAGCGAGTGCCGCGATACAAAGGTTTATAATAAGAAGTCTTCTTTTCTGGCCACAACTGTAATAGTTCAGTAGGAATAAGAGCCTTTTGCCTCACAACGTCTTCTAAAATGTCAAGCTGCTGTCGCAACCAATTATCAATAGGGATACTCAGGTTTTGACCGCAACGATTTACTTGCGTATCCACTTTTGGTAAGTATACCGCCGGCGTTTGAAGATAGAGTCGAACACCGTTGTAGCGCACTTGTTGTTTGTAGGTAGGATAGCCGTGAATTACCTTTTCAATTTTCGGATTCCACAGCTCGAGATGTTGAGGATTCAGTGATGCAGCAGTTGGAGTAGGATTCATGGCCATGGCAGTCTGTAACGAAAGAATACCACTAAGTACATTCATGATCATCAGAGAAAAGAAAATTGTTAGCTTAGCAGTGACATATAAGGTGGCCCTTAAGAGGACCTTTTGGGAAGTTCACATGATTCAAAGCTTATCACCAAAGTCTAAGTCTTCGTCATCGTCCAGTAACTTAAATGTCTTGGGCTTAGGACCCGAATTGAGTTTCAATTCCCTAAAAGACTTAAAGGTAAAGCGTCTAGGTGGTGGAGGCTGTGGTGGTGGTGGTGATGATTCAACAAAATAAGCTTGTACAATCATCGGCCACACACTCTCCTGCGTCTCTCTTCTAAAATGTTGGTAAGGTTTAGGCCACACAGTCATGACACTCACTTGTAAATTTGGAAACAGGATTGATCAGACAAAGTTGAGAGGGGAGAATGGCTTGAGCAAGTCACACACGCTTTCCAAGTCAAGAGAATGAAATGAAGAGAAAATGGGGAGACGTCTGCTTTTATAGTCTCCTGCGAATCCACATTTGACACTATGTGAGCCAATCAGAGACCTCCGTTTCTCCCCTGACTTCGTTGCGGCAGGGAAAAGAAGGCACGCGGACGTCTGACTCATGAATGCTTTTCCCAAATCTTGTAGTCAAATCTAGTTTAACACATTGAGTTGAATATGAATGTGTTTTATGCGACATAAGAGCAAGTTGGATCCATGCTCATGAAATGAATCTAGTCGAGATGCAATTTTCGCCATGTGTCGCTGATAGAAATCTTTTGGATCATGTATCGTCTCTGCAGAATAGGATGCAAAATGAAACACTACACGTTCACCTGCAAATTCATCAGTCACTTTCTCAAATTCAATCTCTGCAACTAATCGTCCTTTCACATCTTTATATATCAAACTGTCCATTAGCTGTTGGAAAACGAAGCAACCTTTATCGATAGCAAATTCTAAGTCTGCCTTTTCATGATGAAAGGAGATGATGTAGTCCCTAATCACACCACGAAGACTTTGTCGATGAAAACGTAGTGAACAAAATTCATTCGTAAACTCTACTGCTTCTGTCATCTTTCTTCCTTTCACTTTGGAGACATAGCATGAATGACATTCAGATACAGAATGGCACGCTGATTCCAAATCTGGTCTCCGTTTTCCCGTTTGAGGCTTGCTTCACCCGCTAGAGCCATTTTCGTAAAAATTCTAACTCTGTCGTTTTTTCGCCAATGTCCCAAATATTCAATGGCGTCTCACCTCTAAACGAAGGCAGATACGAACAAGCCATGTTTTCCACTGAATTTGTCTCACTCCCAGCTTTCAAATGAGCTATTGCACGACTTTCTACGATCTCTAGAACCAAAGTTGGAAGATCGCTGCCGAGGGGGGGGGTCAGAACTTTTTCTCTCCGATTGAGCTGGAAACAAGTTCCTAACCCAAAATTGCACGTAGATTCCGAATCTGGCCTCCGTTTTCCCATCCGAGGGCTCCTTCATGCCGAAAAATGGACTTTCTCATCCCAAAACACCCAACACTCGACTTTTCCAACTCTGCCGTTTTCAGAGATTCCACCCCATGCTGCTCCTCCCGCCTTCCTTCCCCATCCAACATTTCACACAGATTCCAAATCTAAACTCCATTTTCCCATCCGAACCCTCCTTCATGACGATTTCCAACTTTTCTCATCCCAACACCATCAACACCCACCCTTTTCTCACTCTATCCCTCACACATCACCTTCCTTCCCATCCCTTACCGGAAAAACTCCTTTCTTCCTTCCAGAGGGGGGGGTAGGGACCTGTTTCCTCCTCTCGGACCCATCCTTCCATCAGATCCTTGGCCAACTCCCTCACCTTCCTTCCAGAGGGGGGGGGCTGAGTCAGCATGATGACTCATCACTGCACCGCACCGTGCTTGAATTTGCCACGGGGTTACTACTTGCCTCACGGTACAGTCCACCAAACATTCCACGCACGATGCCAAATTCCCCCATCGATGATGTCACTTTGAAAGCTTCCGAGTAAAATATATTGAATGGAGTTGTAGTTTAACAGATACAAAGACATACCAATCATACAGTCGAGTGTTTGAATGATGTTGTTGCGCGTATCAGAAGAAAAAGATTTTTCACGACGAAAGCGTTTACAATTCATTGAACTCAATGCGTGTCTCGTGTTTTGCAAGATAGATACAGATTGTTTCATAAAAAATGGATCACCCTTAAACATCGCCTTAACTTCAACTTTGTCTAACTCCGCCAAACTTGAACGAATTTATCTGAAATTTGGAAGATATGTCAGTTGTGCTTACTAATATCATTGTTGGAAATTTCAAGCATGAATATTGAGTTGTTTTCCTGTTATAGATAAAAAAGTAGTAGATAATTTGATCTTCATTTAGCAATATTACACAAAATCACACCTCACTCTTATAAAATTACATTTATTTCCTTTGTTATGTAATATGTTGTTCTACAAGCCAAAAGCTATCAAGCAAAACAAAAATAAAGAAAATCGGTCAATCAGAGCCAGTATAGCAACATTATTCATCAACAATAATGTAACTGCTACATGTGATTAACTGGACTTCATGTTCCATAGCTTCCTGACTTCGTTGCGGTGGTGTTGGCAGCACTCCTGATTGCTTTCAGCTAGAAATCTATCTCTTACCGGTTGAAAACAATACAAAGCACAAATGAACAATAACGAGATCGCATTCACAAAAGGCAAAGTGTCAGCCTTGCTAGAACTAGGGTTGTGTCTTTGCGAGCTACAAGCAAGCGACTAAATGTCCCTTACACAAATGTGCATCGATGGCATAATGATGATTTTCGACTCTGTCGTAAAGAGGGCTCTGGCCGTCCACGCAAAACATCCAAACGTAGAGACCGCCTAATTTTGAGATTTGTTGAAGTTGATCCAAGTCTCTCGTTAACTGAGATGGCTGCACTACTCGTCTATTTCTAAGTCCACTATTCGTAGAAGACTTATTGAGTCGAATTTCAAGAGCTGTAAGAGGCCCTCTCAGATCGAATTATCAGATCAGCATACAAAAAGACGTCTCAGATGGGCAATGAGTCATTGTCACTGGCGAAATCAATGGGATCGGGTTGTCTGGTCTGATGAGGCATCAGTCCGTCTGAAGGATAGTGATGGTCGATTGAGATTATGGATAAAATCTGATCAGGAAATTCCGAGACATTTACATCGTTCCCGGGTACAAGGTGGTGCGACTCTACTGATTTGGGCTGGCATTTGGACCAATGGCCGCTCTGAATTCATATACAGCAAGGAACCATGAATTCTGAACGTTATGTGAATGTTTTACGAATGAACATTGACCAAATGACAGATCAACTTGGTGATCCATCGACTTGGTTATTTATGGATGATAAAGCTACGTGTCACAGGAGTAGTAGAGTCAACTTATGCAAGTCTCAATTAGGGCTTAGGACATTATCTTGGCCAGCTCGTTCTCCTGATCTGAATCCCATAGAAAATGTATGGAGTATTCTAAAACGTAACGTTCGTCGTTCGCTGCTACCTACAGATGGCGTATCACAACTTACGTCACTGTTAAAAAGAGAGTGGAGAAAGTTAGATCAGTCAAAAATCAACGATGTCATCGAATCAATGCCTAGACGAATTGGTAATGTCATTGACAATAAGGGTAGGGCCACAAAATACTAGCTTCTTAAGAACCGTTACTGTATCATAGCTTATCAGATTATATAAGGACATTTAAACATATTAGGGACATGAAATAACATGAAAAATGCTTTCTGTATCATACTTATGTTTTATTTAGTCAAATTTTAGGATGATCCACTTTTTATGAAACGGACTGTAGTTGAGTGGATGCCGAACTGTTTATGGGGCTTCTATCAACATCATTAAGATGGATCCACGAATATGTATTTTTGGCATTCCACACTTTCCACACTCTCAGGAAATGAAAGACGAAACAAGCAGTGTCAGTTTTACCATCTTGCGATAATGCCGCAGCAACCCTTTCATTGAAAATTTGGGTCACCAAGGAAATCTTCTGTTTCTCAAATACTGATGGATCCACGGACATTGAAGTAAGAGGAGTTCTTTTCACGATATTTCCTTTCTCGGTATTGTACAGTTCTACCAGGGGCCTATTGCATAAAAGTTTATGAGTGTATGAGAGATGAGTGGATAGTGAAAATGGATAATGTATGAGAGATGAGTATATCGGTTGCATAAAGCCATTTTGCCAGTCATAAGTATGAGTGAAAGTTTATGAGTAATCGATCTGAATTTACTATAATTGGCAATTGTCTGACCTCGTTTTGCAGTCGTCTGGCCATTGTCTAAGAACAGAGGTTATTTATATCAAGCGTGAAATGAAGAAGAACCTTCTTGGTTATGAAAGAATGAACTTTTCTGATTAGTTGAGGTCATCGATTAACTATCGCTTTGCAACACAGAAATTGACAACAATAAAACCTCTAGAATGGAAATTAGGCTTCATGCAATGCACAATAACGGCACATAAATCGCACGCATTTTCACTTAGATGCACCTGCCAACGTCTGTATCATTGAGTTAGAATCAGTCACATGAGTAAATCGAAGCTTTTAATTGGTTCTTCGTGCCCCAACTTAGTTCCCCTGGATGTGCCGCGACCTTGAATCAGTTTCCATTCTAGCGAACTTCAGATAAACAGTTTATTTCTATGCTTTGCAACGTATAGTAACAACACTGCCAATGTCATCAGCGAACGATCAAAATGGAGTGTAAGACTGGTACAAGTAGTCGTCTGATACTTCTTGATGCAATTTATGAGCGTAAGAATGTACTTTTCGGCAAATTCAGTGCTGAACTCACTATGAAAATGAAAGAAGATGAGTGGAAAGATTTCCTCAAGTTAATGGAATCACTAGGACATTCAATCGTCCCGAGCACAACCAAAGTTGCATCGTGGAAGTATTTTCGAGATGTTGTGTGAGCAACAAATTTAAAAAGGAAAACAATGGTGAGTACCTAATTTTATTTGGCTAGTATAGTAGTAATTGCATGTTTTTGTAATCGTCCAATCGCTTCAATCGTCCTCTTATGACGCAACTTTGAAGTACTACATCTATGTTTGTATGCGGTTTTTGAGAAATTCAACAAAGCACCAACTCCACATAGCACATCTTTTGATGATTTCTACACGAAAACTTTACATTTCAAGATTTTTCAGTGGAATAAAAACAACTAATGTCGAAGCGTCGTCTTATGACGATTATGAAACTATGAATTTATCTCATCATATCATCGCTAATGATAAAGATATTATCAAATTTCAAGTTTTGAGGAATGCTTCAATTCAAATGCAAAAAATATATCAAAAAGCGATAGCAATAATCAATAATCAATGACCGATAATCAATCATGTCAATATCACGTTCTGAAAAAAGGCATTTTACAGAGAATCAAAATGAAGAAAATAATGAAAAATATTTTTATGTTTAATAAGTCGTTTGATCATCAATTTTCATAAAACAACTTCAACACTATTAGAAATAGGGCATTAGCATAATATTTCAGTGAAAATATGCCGTCTAATCTAATTCATATTTTTCTGCAAAATGTTGCTATTCACGTTGAAATGCTCATATGTCAATGAAATCTCTCCATAATTTCAGGAAAAGCGCGATAAGAAAGCAAAGACGGGTTTGGCCGGAGGGCGAGAAATGCAATACAATCAAATAAATTTGAAAGTTTTAGAAATTCTCGGAGAAACATTGGCTATCGTGGAAGGCACCGGGGTTTTGGAGTCGAGCAGTTTTGATGGAATTATCGAAGAAGGAACATCTACTGACAGTGCTCCCGCATCAATTCCGAAAAGATTTAAGCGCGCAACAACTGATATGATAGCTGAGGTTGACGAGCTCAAATTAGAAAATTTGAAGCTTGAAATTCAGCTGAAGCGGAAGCGACTTGAGGAGAAGGACTGTGAAATCGAACTGAAAAAGTTGAAATGCAAAAAGCTTCGCAAAGAGCTAGAGGATGATGAAGTCGATAACAACTTCTCTGTAGGCCTACAGACATATTTAAATCTTTAATTTGTCTATTTGTGCATTTATTTACAGATCTTTTACTAAATAATACTGGAATAAAATATCTAACGATTGAAGCGTCTTTGTTTTAGCAAACAACAATACAGGATTGGGAATTGGAGTTCAGAATTTGATGTTTCACTTCAGGAAATATACATTTCGTATAAAAATCAAAAGTATTTAATCCAAAAATCGTATCACTGCAAAACACCTAAAAAATTCAAGTTAGCAAATAATTGTTTGATACAAATTGTATGCAAAAAGTCTTCAAAATTTGAGGAGCATTAATTCAATTTTAATGACTAAATAACTAATTGAATGCATAAGTAGCTGCACAACAGAATACAAGATGCTTATGCAAATGATTTATGATAGATCAAATATCACGCATGAGTCTAATTATTTTGTGCCGTGGATCTGAAAGGATGGGTAGTAGGCCATTGATGTCTTCATCTTCATTTTCAGGAATTTCGATATCCACGCCACTTTCACTTTCTTCTACATGTGCCATGCGATTTTGTAAAACACAACAGGCTTTAAAAATTTCACCAGCTTCAACCGGATCTACTCGCAGAGGAACGTTGAGACAGTTAAATTTCTGCTTCAGAACACCGAAAAAACATTCAATCAAGCGACGAGTCGATCGATGTTTACTATTAAAGGCTTCTTCTTCAGATGAAAGTTCATCACCTCAGAAAGGAGGTAGTAACCATTCTTTTAGGGAAAAACCACTGTCTCCTAGAAGAACCGCACCTTCAAACGGTCGCCACCCTTGCTCAAACGCAGTAAATAATGTGCTGGTGTGGAGTACTCTCTTATCATTGACACGACCCGGCCACCTAGCAGAGACGTAGTACGGCTGCAATTCGGGTCCACACACTACCATGCAATTCAAGGAATGATCTCCGTGACGGTTAACAAACTACTCCTCAAATTAATTTGATAAGAGTACCATCTATACAGCCCGCGATACGAGGTAGTCCAGCTACAGAAAAGAATGATGCGGCTATCATTGCTGCAGCTCGATCGTCCACTTGGCCATTTTATATCTGGGAAGAAATTTTGATTTATAGCATTGACCACCTGACTTACATGTCGACAAACAGTAGATTTGTTAACTCCATGACAGTCTTCAATTACATGGTAAAAGCTACCAGTGGATAACCATCTCAACGTAAGGAGAAGCTTTTGCTTTGGAGATAAAGCATGATTACGATTGGTTGCAGATTGTATTTGTGAGCCTATAACATTGAGAATTTCTTGACACTGCTCCATGTTTAAACGGAATTTTTCCTTGAAATCTTTATCCCCGAAGTTGATTCTATCCTTAAAGACTCTCGGTTTTCGATTTTCCCGTCTTCTCAAGCGATTATAGATGATTGGGTTGATTTCTTCATCTTCACTATCGCTGCTCATATTCATAATTTCCGTTCAGCTGAAGTGATCGGACAAACCAATATATACCGGGTAGTCAAAAAGTCCTTGGACTCTGGGCAATGCTACACAAATATTTTATTTGAATTGAAAAACAAATAACTATGTCTATACAAGAGGAGGTATACACGATAGTAGTCTAAAGAACAATACTCACACAAATTTATTCAAAATGAAGTCCATTGGCGTGTATACATCGGTCTATTCTATTGGCCCAATCACAAAATGCAGTAGTGAAATGATGATGATGATCGATATTTTCAATTTCTTGGGTGATCTTATTTCTTAAATTGTTGAGATTAGCAAATCGTTCTCCAGGAGTAAACACTTTGTCTTTCAAATAGGACCAAAGAAATGAATCACACACAGTCAAATCCGGAGAACGTGCTGGCCATTCGACTGGCCCTCTTCGGTCGATCCATCGTCCTTGCAAATGCTGATCTAGCAAGTTTCTCACATCTGCTGCATAATGGCATGAAGCCCCATCTTGCTGAAAGATCATATCTCTTCCAGTACGACGAGTAAAATATGGTATTACAAGTGGAACAACAACATTGTCTATGTATCTTTCCGCGTTCATAGTCTCCTCTTGAATAATGTAAGAAACAAGACCTCTGCATGAAACCGAGAGAAACCTGAGAAATCGTAAGGCGCGCGTCTGTAGCTTTTGTGACTGCAACATTAGCTGCTGTGCGTGATGGGTGATTTACCGATTGAAGAAAAAGTATATTTGGTGTCTTGGATGATTTCATTTAAAAGTCCTGCACAAGTAGCAGAAAAATATAGAGACATGTTCAATAAGGACTGCCCAGCAAAGAGTACGTTGTACAAAATTGTCAATGTGTTAACTCATATGCAATCTACCATCCAGCTCCTGTGAAATTCTGTGATGATCGAAAAAACGCACTTGCAGGTCTTAGATTGAGTGCCTGTAGTAAGATTGCTCTAAATTTAACTAGAACTATAATCGTCAGTAACAAACCGCCATATAATGTAGCATATATATGTAGTCTACATGTACTTAGTGTGGCTTTCGTGATTGATTTGTTGAATCCCGGGATTTTGGCCAAAATCCAGGGATAAATCCTCGATAACCGGGATTTGGAATATCGGGGTCGGGATTGCAATCCCTAATTGCAAACTTTCCCGGTGTTTTGGGAGCAATAGATTGTACACATGTGCGTCTCGTATTTAATGTCCCCCCGCAGAACGCTGCGATGTATGTTAATCGGCATCACTGGTATTCGCTCAATGTCCAAGTTGTATGCGATGCACGCTTCAGAATAACCAACATAATGGCCAGATGGCAAGGATCCATTCATTATTCAAGAATCTGGGATAATTCTCGAATACGCATGGATTTTGAAAGCAATCGTTATCAAGGATACCTTCTTGGAGATAGTGGATATCCATGTTCACCAAAACTCCTAGCCCCACTGCTTCGAATCAATAACGATGCCGAAGGACGTTATAATCATGCTCATATTCGTACACGCATGACAATTGAAAGACTGTTTGGACAATGGAAACGTCGATTTCCTATTCTCAAATATGGGTTGCAAATGAAGCTTTCCAAGGTACCACATCTTATTGTTGCAGCTGCTGTACTGCACAACATTGCAGTTAGCGATGGCGATTCAAATTTCTTTGATGACAATGAAGAGATTCTACATGTAAATACTGGTGATGACCATGTCTATAGTGGCAATCAAGCTCACGGAAATGTTTTTCGTCGAAGACTTATTGAACAAGTGCTTGCTTGAGGAACACATGAATGTAAATCAAACCATCAGCTTTTTGTCACAATTTCAATGGAATGAGTAGGGCTACAGAAAACTTTTTTATCTCTGGAATTGCCTGCGCATCTGGATCTCTAATAACGGGGACATTTAACTATTATTTCAATAAAAAAGCATTTCCAGCTCAACAAGCCTGCTTTTGGCTTTTTGGCATCGGTATGCCAATCTAACATAGCTGAATTATCTTGCTTTCGCTCTCTCTCTCTCTTTCATTGACCCTCTCCTACAGTTGTGAGATCTAATAACATCCTTGAGTAAATTATGTGCATTCTCTAACTTGTGCTTAAGGACTTGTTGGTCTGTGAGTTTTAGGGGCACTGATGAATATCGGCTATTTGAAATTATGTTCATTCGCAAACCCATACAAAAATCCCTGAAAATTCATCTTATTTATGAATATGTAGGCACATTATCATGATTCACTGGTGCAATCCTTTTCACGATAATAAGAGATCGGTCAATGTAGAAAAATCATCTTATTTTAAAATTGGCTGTTCTTGCGTTTGCTTTATAATGAGTTTGCGCTCAGTGACATAAAGCATTTCAGCTAGTGATGCAAAGATACATAACAGAATAACAGGATGGTTTGATTATGCAATGTACACATTATACATATAGGCTTACACAAGACAAGTTCACAAAAGCTGTCTAATTTCCAAAACCGATGTCCTATTCGTCTGAAAGCAGCTGCTGTATGAAACCACTTGTCCTTCTCAGGCTCGTACTGTCTTGATCGGATTCTCTTGGTGGCATACCCCTGCATGCCGAGTTCGCCTGTTCTCGATTTCTGGGTCATCATCGCTATCATCAATGTCAACCTTTGAGCCTGAATGAGTTATATCAGCATCCCCATCGAAGCTGCAGTCAAGTGGCTCCAATTCCGCACCTATTATTTCCGATATTTGTTCATCGGAGACGGACAGACTTGGTGCCATATTCACACCCCAACGGTCGCATGTGTCTCTCGCTTGATATGTGCAATGTTCTTCTTCGTTTTTGACTTCTAGCCTTTCTACAGGATCTTCAACTGAGAAGTTGATTTCGTCGTGTTGAATCCACTGTTGAAAGCATCTGTCAGGTCACTCCATGCCTTCTGCTTCTTCGTCAATGTCTTCAAAGACACGCCTTTGCTTTCTATAATTCGATTTGATCTAATGAAATCGATCATAAACTGATGGTGGGCAGCAGTGAAGTTTTCACTTCGTTTTCTAGCTGACATCTCAGTACCTGTACTGTCGCCAATTTTGTTGAAAACATCACAATCTCCAACGATTCATTCAATGCATGCCGACGGTTCATTGGTCTATTATTTCAGCCAATGAGTTGGCACACGACTTACGCCACTGTATTAGTAACTCCAATTGCTTGTTAATGCCGCTTCATGAAATCGACTTAACTTCCCGGTAGTAGCTACTCCAGGTATTAGTGCTACTACCGGTAGCAGATAATGCCGCTTCGTGAAATCGGCCCTATATGATTAGGCAATTCCTTCGCAAAATCATTGAAATCATTCGGAATGTGATCAGGGGCCTATTACAATT
This sequence comes from Prostheceraeus crozeri, assembly GCA_907163375.1. Classification (NCBI taxonomy): domain Eukaryota; kingdom Metazoa; phylum Platyhelminthes; order Polycladida; family Euryleptidae; genus Prostheceraeus; species Prostheceraeus crozeri. Next base: position 17,707 of record CAJQUW010014163.1, on the reverse strand, counting down.
TGAGGTACCTAACCTCAAGATTCTTACAAATGACGTTAGTGCATTTCAAAGTTCAGACTAGGTACTTTAAGCTTGCGTCAAGTTCCCAAATATTTCTAAGGTAGAGACTCGGTTACAAGACAAACTTAAACCTAATTCGTATATATTCGCATTCGTTATATTCCTATGTTTTCGTTTCCGAGGCCCATTCTGCAGTAAAAGAATCCCTCTCCAATGGCCTTTTTCAATGAAATATTCTAATATTGTTTGAAAGAGGCCCTGACTTGTCATTTTGAGTTTTGTGGTTGGAAAGACCGAGGAGTATTTTAAGATGTTATTATTATTGATCTTATTCTTATATATATGTACAAAATTTTTCAACTGCTATCCGGCAATCATCTTCATGTACAAAAGAATTTCTATTGGTGTTAGTAGGAGTTTAAATGTATGAGACTAGTTTGAAAATTTTATTATTTTTAATTAAATTTAAAAATTATTATCATTTTCAAACTAATCTCATACATTTAAACTCCTACTAACACCAATAGAAATTCTTTTGTACATGAAGATGATTGCCGGATAGCAGTTGAAAAATTTTGTACATATATATAAGAATAAGATCAATAATAATAACATCTTAAAATACTCCTGGCTCTTTCCAACCACAAAAGATTCTAATATTACTGCCTTAAGGCTAGGTACCTAATATCATGCTGCCTTAAGGTGTATAAGCGTATTTCAATTTTAAGGGAGCACTATCTTAACATACCTAACGAGCTCCTTTAAGTTGCCTAATATAGTTATTCTACATGACAGGTAGCTTCATATTCAAAAAGAGATGTAGCACATCATTAAGATTTCAATGCATTAAATAGGCGTTGATGAGAAAGAGTTACTTTCAACCTATTTCGATTCCATCACGAAAACGAAAGACATTCATCATTAATGCATATTTGTTGACATAAATACAGTTCATCAGTTCAATGTACAATATCTTGCCCGCCAGGAGTAAATAAATGGTTAGAATGTACGAGGCGAAACCGAGTACATTCTTGCATCTATTTACGACTGAAGGGTAAGATATTATATTTATCACAAGATGTCTTTGGCAATACAAAGAGATCTGCATGCAGAAGTTTCCCGTCCATAGCTATTATCATAGACTGAGACATAGAGTGAGAATAACAATGCTGCAATCAGTCATAGAAGTCTATGAATCAGTATATATTAACCCACTGATTTCAGGAGATAAGTATATGATAAGCTACTGATTTGAGGATATTCAATGGTCAGAATCCACGAGTCCGAAGGACGAGTGAATTCTGATACCATTGAAATCCGAAAATATATCCGATTATATGGATAGGAAATTTACATAGGGGTCATATAATCTCCTGAAAAATAGAATATAGAAGATCTCTATTCTAATTCTAATTTGTTGATTACGTAGTGGTTTGGATGGATCAAGGAAGTCTAGAAAACTATGCAGGTCCAGAAATCCTCAGATGGATGCGAGCATAGATTTCTAAGTTGTATCGTTGGCTATATAATGTTAAGCTGCTGATTTTCGGATTTCAATGGTATCAGAATTCACTCGTCCTTCGGACTCGTGGATTCTGACCATTGAATATCCTCAAATCAGTAACTTATCATATACATAGCCAACTCTACTGACGTCATGTCATTGTTCTTTGAAGAGTTTCCAAACCATATAATCTACTACACCTTCACATGATTTCTATGATGTGTGATTTTGGAGTAGATTATATGGATAGGAAATTTACATAGGGGTCATATAATCTCCTGAAAAATAGAATATAGAAGATCTCTATTCCGCCAAATTTGTAACAGATTACGTAGTGGTTTGGATGGATCAAGGAAGTCTAGAAAACTATGTCTGAACATATAGCCAACGATACAACTTAGAAATCTATGCTCGCATCCATCTGAGGATTTCTGGACCTGCATAGTTTTCTAGACTTCCTTGATCCATCCAAACCACTACGTAATCTGTTACAAATTTGGCGGAATAGAGATCTTCTATATTCTATTTTTCAGGAGATTGTATAACCCCTATGTAAATTTCCTATCCATATGATCTACTCCAAAATCACACATCATAGAAATCATGTGAAGGTGTAGTAGATTATATGGTTTGGAAACTCTTCAAAGAACAATGACATGACGTCAGTAGAGTTGGCTATATGTTCAGAATCTACGAGTAACAAAAGCTATGTATTCTCCGAGCCTTCGGAGAATCATAGGTTTTGTTACTCGTAGATTCGACATTTATGTCCATGAAATCAGTGGGATAAAACCATGGACTTCTATAATATAGCACCTGGACAGAAATCTGAACACATATCATCGACCCTTCTATACGAAATGAGGCTGACTATTTGAATCGATGTCATTCATACAGAAGTTATGTGCATTGTATTCCTGTTCTTCTTGCTCTGCGGGCATTGTTAATTAGTGTTTTGACATCGTTCGTCGCCTCAAATTATAGTAAAAAAATGTGTGAATACGAGTAAGACTATACTCGTACTTTTTGAATTTCGGAGCGACAGAAATCTGATTGCAAGGTTACAGACGAGTATATTCTCCTGAACTCATCTTTGCAACGATCGAAGAATTCAGCACAGTAAAGATCATGAACTTTTTATCTTATTTTACACAGTGATTTTAGACCCTATATGGATAATGCATATCTCATAGGATGGATCATGAAATTTCATTAAGTGATGCAAAAATAATACAAGTTTGCAGTGCTATTGCATTATCTTCTATCACACAATCGAAATGAGCACCCTGTATGGATATGACTATTTCTGAATACTATTTATAAAATAAAGAACTCGATTCTATCCTGATGCATGTTGCATCAATATTCTGAGCTTCTATGCGCCACTATGGCATTAAAAGCAAAGCAGCAAACAGATGTAGTGTTTTCTTTGGTGTTGGTCTTCGAAAGTTCCCGAATGAATAAAGTCATTTCAGGAAGTAAAACCAAAATTAATAACCAATCCACGAATCAACGTAGCACTTTGTGGTATTCGATGTGCTGCTTCACTTGGAAAAGGGAAGATATGACCTAATATTTGTAAAATAAGTGTAAAACTGAAAGGCCAGCTTGTTTCCAAAGGATTAATCATTTGAGTTTGATTATTGATTAATTCTCTTTTAAAGTCTTGCGTGTTCGTAAATAATTTCTGTAAATAGCACTCCAATGTTTTATTTAATTCAAAAAATAGTAGTCAGCAGATCTATGTGAATGACATTGATTGATACATGAATAAGTTTCCTCAGATAAGTCATTTGCCAATGTGCAAAAGGCGACTGAAAATTCTGATCAGAGTCTCACCAATGGGCAAAGTCAGACTGAAAAAGAGACTATAGGAATTATACTTCAAAATTGATGTAAATCGGCATGATCTTCCAGATATAGTTAAACAGTATCACGGAAATTAATCAACCGATACATGCTTAAATGCATCAATATGAAATACAATATCAGCCTCATCTCCTATACCTGCTGTTTTAGATATCTGTCCAGATGCTATATTATAGAAGTCCATGGATAAAACATATTTATTTCACGAGCTATGCTCTATGAAATTTGTAGGAATTTACCATGGAATTCCTATTCATTACAATCGTAAATGTAAAAAATTGCCATATCTCTATGTTTATGATATCTTGAAATGAAATCATTTTTCTATTCCATAAATGTAAACATAGATGTATTCTCGAGTATCTAGGTGGTAACTTTTGTATTTTGTAAATCTCGTATCCAGGTGATAGTACATGTACAGACCCGTGCAGAAGTTCTTGCGCTAGTGACCTTAAATGTTATCATTATCTTCAAAAGCTTATCAAATCAAATTTATTCATTAGAAAAGAGGTCAAATGGATAGCTCTTGTAGACTTTCTTTTAATACTTTTGTTTAAGCAGTCAAAGTGGAATGATTCATAGATATATGATTGATCATTTCAGGTATACTACATGTACAATTTCAGTCGTGCAAAAGTCTTTGCGCCTTTAATTATATTATATTTGAAAGGAATAAAACGAATTAATCTTATAAGATTATATTCTTATATAATAACCATAATGTGAAGCGTACGTGCACTAAGTCAGTATTTCGCATGACCACCTTTTGCGGCCAGAACAGCTTTCAACCTTCTCGGGATTGAATTATACAAGAAACGAATTTGTTCTCTCGGAATGTTGTTCCACTCCTCAACAGCCATCTCCCATAATGAGTCGATAGTTGTAGGATTTCTTCTAAAAACAATTTCTTTCAAAATTCGCCACACGTTATCAATAACAGAAAGATCTGAACTTTGGACAGGCCATGGCTGCAGCACTCGGACATTGTTATCTTGAAAATATTTCTTAGTAGACGCAGATGTATGGGCTGGAGCACCATCTTGCTGAAGTATGTTCGACGGAGCATAAATATGTGGTAATGCAACGTCAAGCACCCTTTGATATTCGCGCGAATCGACATTTTTGGCACATTTCACCAAAACACGAGCACCGTCGCCTCGAATGTCTCCCCATGGCCTTTAATCTGTTGCCGATACTTCAGCGAACGTAGAAACGTCGATTTGGAATCAACTCAAGCTTGCACTCATCAGAAAAAATGACTGTGCTCCATCTATCATAATCCCAAGAAAGACGTTGTCGACACCACTCCGAACGAGACTTGATGTTCTTTTTAGATAAAAGAGGTTTTCTGACGGCAATCCGTCCAAATAACCCGTACCGTCGTAGGGTACGTTTCACTGTATCAACAGATACTGAATTGTCAACAAAAAGTTTGTTTTTCAGAAGGTTGGCTGTCAATTCAGGGTTCATCTTTGAAGTTATTATCATCCGACGCTCCATTCTCTTCGACAAGATGCGAGGTCTTCCCGATCGAGGACGGTCATCAATGCTACCATGCATTTTTGCTTTTTTCAAAATATATTGAACTGACCGGCGACTAATCCGAAGTAGCGAACCTATTTCATTTTGTGATTTGCTTTTTCGTGATAGTAGGACCACCAATTCTCTCTTATCTAGTGAAATTCTGGGCATGATTGTCAAATATGAACTGATGATATGATTTACAGTCTTGTTTTTATCGATGATTATCATAGAATGCATTTAAGTTTGGTCATAGCAAGTTAATTGTCATTTGAAATGATACAATTCAAAAGCGCAAAGATTTCTGCACGACCTGAATTCTTATTCAAATTGATTAAGGAAGTCGTATCTCTATGTGACATTAATTATCGTTCCATTACAAAGTTGTATAGATATCTCATCGATTGCAAGACTCATCAAAAATGTTAGTACACCTCAGAATAACATAACATATAGTATTCTGAAAATTGTGAATATTTAGATCTGATAACAGGGGCGCAAAGACTTCTGCACGGGTCTGTATACTGTAATCCATAGTTTGGATATGAAATAATGATTTCTAGGCACTGCATATATTTGAATTTTGTACGGTCGTCATTTTGATATTAGTCAGCATGCAGTCAACAAGCAACAGATTTGTTCCAGTAAATGAAAGCGATATTAATAGCTTTATTGAAAACAGAATACCACTAAACACCGCAAAGAAAGTTAAATGGGTAATGAAAATATTTAGAGATTGGTTCACTAAGTGGAGATATAGACTAGATGGTGGATTGAAAGTTTTGAAACATCTAGATGAGTTTGGTACTACAAGCAGTGACTTAAACTTTTGCCTTCGTTACTTCTTGTGCGAGGTGAAGAAGGAGAATCATGAAAAGTATCCTCCACAGACACTGAAAGAAATGGTTGCAATGATACAGCACCATTTCAATAACACTTTCCATAAATCATGGTCCATTTTTAAGGATAAAGAATTTATGGAGTGTAGGAAAGTGTTAGACGCACAGATGAAGTTATCTGCAAGAGAGGTTACCTGAAGCCCGCAAGAAGAGCGGCTGTGATAAAGTACGAACACGAAGAAATGCTGTGGCGGAACGGATCATTTGGTTATTCTAACCCAAGACACTCATATATCACCTGGGCGTCCATCTTTCCTTACGCGCCGGTCAAGAACATAGGGATATCGAATACGGTGATAACTCCCAGTTGTTCTTGGAAATCATGAACGGACAAGAAACTTTGCGGCATGTAGAGAGAACATCTAAAAACAACAAGTTTGGCTTGAATTGCAGTCGAATGGAGCCAAAGATCACAGTCATTTACCCAAACAAAGAAAATCCAGACAGATGCATAATCGCCATGTACAAATTATGTGTTTCATATCGTAAAAAAATTTAAGGTCGCAATGCTTTTTACTTGACTCCTATGCAGAACCCTAAAGGAGATAAATGGTACAAGCAAAGTCCGTTTGGAATTCACGCCATAGAGAAAGTCACACGTGAACTTATGAAAACGCTAAACAATAAAGACTTGAGTGCATTTGCAAACAATGAAAACTGAAAATAAATCTTTTATTCAAATACCAGCCTCCGCCGATCTGCAAAGCAGAGACTGATCAACGCCGGGGTTTCAAAGGAAATTGCCCAAACGAAGACAGGTCGTATCTCTGATAAAAAAGGCTGATAAATGCTATTTCACTGCCGAACACTATAATGAAAGAATGACAGAAATTCTGTACAGCTATGCGAAGTCAAGCGATCAAGAGGAAAGTTCATTGATTCCAACGTCAAGTAAGGAAACCCCGATGTTTGAAAATATGGATGAGTAGTGAAAACTGTGCCCTACTTGCGAGGGATAGGTACATGGATAGGTACATGTAAAATTTAGTGTTATCAATAGGAACATGGATAGGTACATGTATAATTTAGTTATCGATAGGCACATGGATAGGTACATGTATAATTCGGTGTTATGAATAGGAACTTGTATGAGATCTGTTTTACTCGATAGGTACATGTGTTTGGTACACTCAGTTGAGTACACTGTGTTTCGAACGTCTATGATCGAACTTGTGTGGTTTGGTTCTGAGCACTTGGGTACGTACCGATAGACGTCCGCTGTTAGATTTTGAATGGGTTTGCTCAATTGCGACTATTGTGACTATTGCAACCATTGTAATCAAGATGACACATTGATTTTCCTTTTACGTAGACAAACTATGCTATAAATATGAGTTAGTTTTTTGATGACATACATAATGATGACTAGTATCCCAACGTCGTGGGTTGTCGCAAGAGACCTTGGATATTCGTTCAAAGCCATAGAAACTGTAACGAATCTCAGTGAAAATATCAACGCTGGTGATTTAGTTGATCGACTAATGGATCTAGATGAGCATGCCATGAATCACAATTTGGATCGTAGGTGGATAGAGGATTTCTCCATGCTACACTGCAATGATAGTGAAATTAGGAGGATCAAATTGGAACGATATGGAAAGAAGGAGACATCTGACAGTGTTTTAATAAAAAGTTCTCCCAATAAAAGTGACTTCAGAAGGAAATTAGAACAAGAGACATTTAAATTATTATGTGAACGGAACTGCGTTAAATGTTTTAAACAGGAACGATCCCTTCTCTTTTTGCCATGTTCTCATAGCGTTATGTGTTCTACATGTTATGTACCCCTTGAAACTTCATCTTGTCCCCTTTGTGATGAAGAAATATCTTCAACAGTCACTGTATATCGTGCATGATGAGTCATCATGCAGGTCTGTGATTGGTCACTATTGTGTCTTTGTGTGACTTTTCTATATAAGGAGGACATTGTACCGTTCTATTTCAAGCATAATTTGAGGCTAATACAATGTCAATCAGCATGTCGTTCACTACCAACATTCCCATTTCAATAATTTACCGAAGTCAACTCTTCACTGGCAATCTATTTTATTCTGCCGTGAATATAACTGGCTATAAAGCGGATTTGGTGGATCTGATGGAGGAAATAGTGAAGTATTTCCGCTGCGGAGAGGAAGTTGTGGTGCAGAGAATGCTAATGAGAGTCGTGAACAACGCTCTTACACGAGTTGCAAGATTTTGGCTCAATGAAGTATTTCGCCCACTAGCTCAAACTGAGATTGTACCGGAATACTCTCGCTGTTGGTGCACCAGTATCCAACGGAAACTCAACACATGTCTCCATGACATTATCACCTCCAGCTACTATGACGAGAAAGGTGACAAATGCAAACTGGACTTGTTCAGTGGACCGCCATCAGTAAGCATCAATGTGGCTGCTCAAGGACATTCTGAGGTAATCAGTTTGCGGGCATACTATGCCAATATTTTAAAGACTTTCCATTCAAAGCCCTGCTGTATGTGCTGTCCAATTTCAAAACATCTAATGAAAGACATTGAGCAGCTCATAACTGCTACAAATCAGACTCTAGCCGATGTGAGTGTATATCAGTTTCCCTCTACAACTTGTTAAGTGTTTTATGTAATTTTATAAGTACCAGCAACAAACTCTGTGTGAATGCTTGTAAACTTTTGTATATAATGTTGTAAGTACTAAGCAAAAATTGTAATTGTATTATCTATTTCCATATTAGAATAAAAATGTCTGTAAAACGGAAGGCATCTTCTCGTCAATCGAAACGGTCCTTCAAACCTTCAAGTCAGTTTAAAAAGGCGTTGCGAAAGTTAAACAGGATACATGATAATAAGAAGAAGTGTAAATTGATTCAAAATTCAAGTGATGACTTCATTCGTGATTTAGCTTTTGCAATACACAAATGTCTACCTATTTACAAGCCTCTGTTGAATGCTGGCTCTTTGAATAGCATAAAAAAGTTTTCAAATCCAAGGAGTAGTGATAAGAATAGGCGAAACTTAATTCAGCGCGGTGGTGGTGGGTTTCTAAGTATGTTAAATGATATTGGAAACAGTATTAATGGTGTAATCAATAGTCCGCTTGGAAGGATTGCAGCAACTGCTGCAATGTTAATATAAGGTTAGCGAATCATAAAGTGACACGTCATCACTTTGATTGATGAGTCATATATAGGTGTATATAAGGAAGACGCTTTAATGATATTTTACCACTTTCAAGTGACAATTCATTTGCGCTGGTTGAAAGCTCCGAATTAGTACTTGTTGAAACATGACTCAGAAAATGTATACAATCAGAGAGGAAGGTGACGCTTTTGAGCAAGATCTCTTGAAGCTTCGTCCGACACGAAAGGTGCAAGGGATTGGAAATACGTTCTACTTTCAAACCTTGAATTATGGTGATGATGGCTTTTATCTTCAAGTTCCATTCTTCCACAGTAATGGTATGTCTACATCAGGGTATAGCAATATGAGACAAATGCGAGTGACTTTTCCAAAATGGCAACAGGTGATTCTTAAAACTATTGACTCTTTCGCGAAAGAATGTGTTGAGCTGCCTGAAAGTGCTCCCACTCATTGGAGAAAGGCATTAGAGGAAGGAGTTTGTTATAAGGAATTGCCGGAATTCGATACACTGTTTTTAAAACTATCGGATCATTTTCAAGCATTCGATCTCTTTATAAACGCGATGGAATGTGAGGATCTCAAACGGGGCCGCTATATGGGCTTAGTGCACGTTACCGGACTTTATATTGGTTCACATGGTTCGACTGGTAAAGTCGCATCTTTACAAATGAAGGTTCTTCAACTGGTCTATGAACCACTACCAATTGATAAATGTTTAATTAACATTGATAAGACTGCTTCAAGTGATGGGAAGGAAGAGAGTAAAAAGCGAGGGCGGAAATCTAAAGATGGGAATCCTAAATTGAAGTTGAAGCGCCAAGATGCTGACTTGAAAACTTTCTATAATCCTAATTGTGATGAGGAAACACAAATGTTTTAATTTGTAAATGTTTTAATTTGTAAATGTAACTTGAAAGTTTCTATTCTGAATGTAAATAAACTTCATCTGGAACATGTGTCTGTTTTTGTTGTTCTAAGCAAAATTAGCGGGATGATGAGTTTAATGTTAATGGAATCATAAGATGACAGATTTTCGTCTATTCACTGATCGCACAATGTGTGTCGCTGGACCAAGTCAGTCCGGTAAAACTACATTTGTAACTGAATTGCTACAATATAGAAATGAAATGTTTAACAAGGAAATTAAGAGAGTCAAATGGTATTATGGAATATTTCAACCACAACTACATTCTGCACTTCGTCAGAAAGGTTATGAGGTGAAGCAAGGGTTGCCATCAACTGAGGATATCAAAGCAGGTGACTTACTAGTATTAGATGATCTATTACGAGAAAGCAAATCTTCAAAGGATGTAACTGAAATGTTCATTCAAACTGCACATCATAGGGAAGCTTTTATTATCTACATCACCCAAAACATCTTCGATGGAGGGAAAGAGCAAAGAACTAGAAGTTTGAATACACATTATTTGGCAATATTTAAAAATCCAAGAGATAGCAGTCAGATACATCATCTCAGTAGACAGATATTACCTCAACAACCTAAAGTACTTTCAAAAATATATGCAGATGTAACAAAGAAACCACATGGTTATCTATTTATTGATCTAACCCAGGAATGTCCGGAACGACTTCGATTTCGAACAAATATCATACCTAATTCCGCTGAACCAATGACAGTTTTCTCGGTTCACAGTTAGTTTTAAGCAATGTACTTTGTTGCCTTATTATTTTCAAACATGTCGTATTCAAAGATGGTAGTCATTCCTCAAGAGGAGTATGTACAATTGACTACATTACAAAGTGCACAGGAAGTCAAAAATATAGATCAACCTATTACGAATCAACTTAAGGAACTAACACAAAAGGATATGGAAATTCAGAAGATTAAGGATCCCTATCGACGAATGCAGTTAGCAGCTGAAAACATTGACGAGAGGCGACAGATTCGTGACAAGTTGCGACGATTTATAACCTTGTCAACACCTCGACCATATCGTGTGCGCGCTGAGCGATTATTTGACTTCATTGATCCACATGTGAAGTTCAATGAGAGAGGGGAGATAATAGATGAAACAACTGGTGATGTTATTAGAAATAGTCACATAGATGACCTTCTACAATATGCTGTCAGAGATGTAAGGCGAAAACTAGGTGCACCACAAGGGTGGTCATATTTTCAGAAAATTTTATCTGATCAAAATGTACCTCACAATATTATTGGAGGACCGACTGTGAATGAATTGGATAAGGGTCACTTACAAGATGGATCAAAGAGTAAAACACCCACGATGGCGGTCAAGCGAGAGCTTGCAGATCCCGATGATCTGCAGCCAAAAAGAGCTACTAGGCGCTCAATGCGTGTTGCGAAGGAGCATAGTAAATATTAAGCAAATATGAATTAAGCCTTGCCTCTCTCACATCATGTCGTTACAAAAATTTTGCTGTTGTTTGAAATCTGCGCTCGAAGGTAAAGCAGAAGAGGGCATAGAGGTTGATATCAATTGTGTTAGCAGTTGCTGTGCGAGTAATACGCGTGCAAATCAGAACAAAGACGATGAGTACAGCAGTGAAACTCAGAAAGATTTATTACGACTTAAATCATCCCGCAAGTTTCAGTCGTCCGGAGGTTCTAGCTCGTGCAGCAGGTGTGGGAATAGAGAAAGTCAAGAAGTGGTTGAGGAGTCAACCGACTTACACTCTTCACAAAAATACGAGAAAGCGGTTTCCAACAAGAAAATATGTTGTTAACAATATAGATAGTCAATGGCAAGCGGACTTGGCTGACATGCAACAGATATCACAGTACAATGATGGCTATAAATACATCTTAACCGTAATAGATATTTTATCTCGCTATGCTTGGGCACGTGCGCTGAAATCTAAACGAGGACCAGAAGTTGAAGCGGCTTTTCAGAGCATTTTCGATGAGGGGCGTGTTCCGCAAAGAATACAGACCGATCAAGGGAAGGAATTCGAAAACTCTCATGTTCGAAGTCTCCTTAAAAGTCATAATGTGGAATTGTTTAGTGTCAAAAGTGCTTATAAAGCTGCCATGGTTGAGAGGTTCAATCGCACACTGAAGACAAAAATATGGCGCTATTTCACTGCAAAAAATACACATGTTTGGGTAGGTGAGCTGCAGAAATTTGTTAAGAATTACAATGAAAGCTACCATCGAATCATTAAGATGAAACCAGTTGATGTTACCCCAGATAATGCGATGGATGTATGGCTTCGATTGTATGATAAGAAAGCGAAAAACATTTCCAATGAAAAGAAAATTAATGTTGGTGATAGAGTTCGGATTTCAAAGGTTAAGTCTACATTTGAGAAGGGGTATCTACCTAATTGGACTGAAGAAGAGTTTTTGTGGATGAAGTAAATACAAAATTTAGACCCACCATGTATAAATTAATAGATTACCATGGCAATCCAATTGAAGGAAAATTTTACTCTTATGAATTGCAAGTAGTAGACAGAAGTGAAGAGGTGTATATGATTGATAAAATAATTAGGAGGAAAGGTCATGGCAATCAAAGGAAATATCTAGTTAAATGGAAAGGATATCCTGATTCATTCAATAGCTGGATAACGCACCAGGATCTACAAAATGTGGAGATGGGAGACACTCGTAACTTTTAAGCTAATATAGCATGTGACTTCTTCCATATATGACTTTAACATGTCTACTAACTTCAATATCATTCTTCCAAGCAATAGCAACCCCAAGATATTCCCAAGTAACAAACCATCTCTATACTCTGTTGAATTCGCTAATCCAATTACTCTGCATGGACCCCATGAAGTTGCTCTAACTGAAATTACTTATTACAACGATATCAGTTTGCTAAAGAACAACTATTTTGAATTACATAAAGAAGTGCGAGAGAAGGATGATTGCTTTCGCATATTTCAAAATAGTCTACATGGTACATGGGCTTTTCATCATCTAACTTTACATCCTTTTTCAACATCTTTACCATCTGTCCAAAACATGATTAAAATTCAAAAGGCATTTGCAACGTCAACTTTTGATTCTAAGGTTCCCACAATGATCTTGCAAGATACAGAAAAGGAAATCGGTAGAATGTTTGAACGAATAAATGATCTCTTCAAGCTGACTTTGAATAAATTCTACAAACCAGTCATAAAGGGGTCAACAAAATTGATGAAGGAAGGGAAGCATGTTCTTCTTGTATTAGGTAAGGATTTGAGTCATACTTTTGGGTATTCCAGAACAACTTTCTCATCAAGGTATTGGTACAATGGACGTGGGTGGAATTCGGAGAGGAAAGTCACTGATTTTAAATGTAGAATTGTGCCATTGTATGCATTACAAAAAAGGAGCATCCGAGTAAAAAATAAATTTGAGGTCATTAGAAGTGTTGAAGACTTTGCAAGAAAGTTTCAAGGATCAGTGCCAGAAACGTTAATGACTTGTGAATATAAGAAAGAGAAAGTAATTTTATTTACTGTTGAAACGGAGGCAGAATTTATTATTTTTACTAAAAAGACACCATTGGAAAAGTCTGAGTCCGCTGTTATTGAATTTGGATCTGAAATGATTGGGATGTTTAAGGGCCTTGAAAGCGCACCTTGGTTGACAGAATTAAATGATACATTCAAGGTTCAATTGTCCTCTTCTAAACTCAAAGCATCAACAAATGCTTCATGGGATATCCACGTATACAGCGAAGACATATCGGGTGATGAATTGTCTACTTCCAGTGAACTTGTAAAAAGAGTTAATTTGAACATTGAAAGCTCGAAAACGCCATCTGAATTGTGTACAAAGTTAAATGAGTTTGGTGTAGATTACGTTGATGCAGATGAATATCACTTTTCTTATGACCCACATAAGAAACGCATGATTCTAAATGTAGGGAAGAACTCTCTTATCAAGCTGGATAGCGTGTTAACGACCACATTGGGATTCTCAAAATCAACTATTTATGAAGGTACATCAATAGGCGATACAGCCCCATCACTAGAGCGTGATATAAGTAACTTATACGTCTATTGTAACATTATTGAATATACAAGGGTTGGCGACATTGAGGCCCCACTTCTGCGCACATTTCCTCTCTCATCCGTAAGGAAGCAACTAATCAATCGAGAATTTTTTAACACAATGTATCTACCAATCAGCCGAAATTTCATCAATAGAATTGACATATCAATTCATGATGACGCAGGAGAAGTAGTACCGTTCTGTGGTGGTGTTACTGTTTTGACCCTACATATTAGGTCACGATAATAAGGCTTTACGCTATTGTGACTTCCATAGTTATTCAATAGTCATAATGACAGGCATTTACAGTAGACCATCATATCAGAGCGGTTATCCCGTGTTTGTTGGAGGTAGACGACAAGTTGGAGGAGGCATATTTGGTGCACTAAGACGTATGATTCTTCCAACACTCAAAAAGTATGGCGTACCAATCATGAAGCGTGTTGGAAGCAGGGCTTTAGATTTTGGTGCAAATGTTGCAGCTGATGCGCTTCAAGGTGAGGATATCGGTGAATCTATGAAAATGCGCGCGCAGCAATCTGCCATAGACGCATTAGATGATTTAACAAAGACGAGACGTACAGTTCGGAAGAAGCGTAGGAAGTTAACCCTTTAGGGCACAGATCTCCATTTTACTGAGGAATCTTATTTTCTTCTCATGGATAGTTGTTATAGGGTCCCATTAAGCCATATCTCAAGTATTTTGAAAAATATATATCGGGAATATTATTTTTGGGGGTGGTACATTTTTGTACCACTATACCCTAGTGAAATTTTCGCTCTCGGCAGATAGTTTTTTTGCAATTGTTGTTGCGCTCTTTAATGCAAGTACCTACGTAGGCATGGTTAAAATTGTATTTTGATATTGTGCAATATACCAAACCCCTCATGTTATTGTGTAATTCAGAGCACTACACTTGTTGGAGAAATGCCTGTTTTTCACATACAACTCAAAAAAATGATCAATCGATGATTGATGATGATTAGCAATATACATTATCATTCGTGTGTTGTGTCCAAATTTAGGCCTATCAAGCAATAGGGGAATGAAACTATTCATGATAACATGAGTAGTAGTTCCTCTGACTATTCAGACATAGAGCAACGTCACAGATCCTGCAGAATACATTACTTCGGCTGTCGTTTTCGTTTGAAGAACAGAACGTACATCGTGCTCTATTGCTTTTGACAATTGGAAGGTGAGGAATACCATTGGATGATGGTTGGAGCAACTTTCTTTTCTTCGACTTTGCCGATTCGAACCTCGGTTTGGATCTTGATGAGAATTGTCCTACAAGACCATGAATAATCTTCAAGCGAAATTCCTTTGATGACATGGAAGGGAAGCTACGGGAATTGCTGCAGGAAGCGTCTTTCATCTGCTTGTACACTATGTAGGCATTTGAAATGGCGGTGTCAATTTGATCGAAGAATAGTCTGAGGTAGTATTTGTACCGGCTTCGGTGGTCGATTTCATAGCATTTTTTCCTTTGATCAGAGATGTACACATGATGTACACAGAGATGTGCATGTTGAAATGATCTAAAACCGCCTGAATCTTGTAGGCACGGTCATTAGGGGTGGCGTCCCAATTGTTAGAGAAGTGCAGATTCTTTCTAATTGCTTCGAATCTTGCCAGGGTCATTATATTATTCCAAATGGAACACCAACTGCTTTGTCAGTGGACCAATAATCCCTCATTTCAGGAAGAGCATGCAGGCCCATTAGAACACAAATACCCACGAAGGCCTTCATTTCTTCTTCTTCAACAGAAAAAACGTTCCCATTTTGTTTCGCGTATTCGTGTGACTGGGGAATTAGTATGTCACCAATAAGTTGATTCAAACCAGAAACTTTGAGAAATACTTCATATGGGCAGTTCAGCTCAAGGATGTCAGACCGAATAATGTTATATTCAATTGTTTTTGAGAACGATGGATTGTGTTGAAGACTAGCTTTAGTATTTCATGAGTTACAGAAGAGGGTTTCTCTGGGTCCTGTCATAGTTGAAGTAGTAGGTCGTTCATCAGATTCAGGTGCTTGTGAAGTCGATATGACGGTTTCGTCCAATCCGGCGTCATAGTCCGCTTCAAAGAAAGACATATCCTCTTCATCAACATGGGCAGGCTCACCTGAAATAAGAAGTCAAATTTGAAGCAGCAGCTACTTGTAATCATTTTCTGATTCTGTACATTATTTAGAAGATTCAATGTATTACTTAAAGTCACAGAAAGCAAACATCTACGGCTACGCTATAAACTATAATTGAGGCATAAGCACCACAGAAACGGACATAGCCTAGTGGAACAACTTCGGAATAACGATGCTAATAGTGTGTGGTCGAGTCCCTGAAGAGAAAATTTTGCCAAAAACTACATTGGTGGAGCGTCATAGACGCAAAAGTGTATCTAGGCTTTTTGGATGTATGTCAAGTACCTAGCAATACATTTTTCAGAACATGTACTAGCATTCGTGAATATTTCATTATTTTGCATAATATTCCTCTAAGGCTTAGTGGTATATATTTGTACCACCTACGTGTTCTATTTCAATTTTGCACAAACAAACAAATTATCAGCTCATGTCTTGACCAATTATGTTTTTTCAGGTTATCATCTTACCAACATTGTGGTAGAAAAGTTACTAGAACATGAAAGAGACGGATGACATGAACACTTACCCGATGCAATTCCCAAAAAGTCGATAATGAAAAAAAAGTCCAATTTCATCGTCTGTATCCACTAGAAAATAATTGATTTTGTAAAACAAACTCGTCACAGCTTTTTCTCAATGCATTTTCTACCAAGTTGTTAGATATGGTAAATGACAGCGGAAAACAAGAGCCGAAACACGATCACAAAAGAATACATTGTTGGTGGTATAAAAATGTACCACTATACCCTAAAGGGTTAAGACAAGTTGGATCAGGCCGAGTTACTAAGCAAAGACGCAGGAAAAGTAAAAAGCCGACTAGAGCAGCACGTTCTAAATCTAGACGTCGAGTGAAAACAAGAAAGCGCAAACGAAATTCCACAGCTACTAGAAACAAGTCAAAACGAAGGAAGACAACCTATTTGTAGAGCTAATACGATGCAGAGTATCAATTCGGCTTTGTGTTTCTTCGATTCTCCCCCTCATCAGACAGACATCATCTCTTCAACAATTGTAGACATAGTCCCCACAACAAATATCGATGGTAACCAGCAGCCTATTCAGTTTGATATACCTGCCAATCCTCAAGATTATATTGACTGTCAATCCATTGATTTAGAGTTGTGTATACAAATTAAGAAGACTGATGGTACAAATATCGATTCATCCAAGGATAAAGTGGGATTAGCAAATCTTCCTATTGCCAGTCTGTTCTCAGATGTGTATCTAATATTGAATGACAAACAGATTGAAGGAGGGGATCGAGCATATCCATATGGAGCATATATACATACAATGACTCAATTTCAAAAGCAAGCTAAACAGTCACACTTGCAAGTTTCTGGCTGGTATGATGATCAGCAAGGGAAATTTGATGATGTCTCAAATACAGGGTTGAAAAGACGAATGGATTTAACAGCGGATTCAAAGGAATTATACTTGAAAGGACCCGTCTATCTTGATTTCCTTCGTCAATCTAGATATCTGCTATCACAGGTTAAAATGCAAATAAAATTTATTCGTGCAAATCCTGAGTTCGCGTTAATGGCTTTTGGAGCTACAAACTATCAAGTCAACATAAGTAATGCCGTGCTCAATGTAAGGCGAGTAACAATGAACCCGTCAGTCATCAACGAGCATGCGACAGGATTGAGGAAAAACAATGCAATATAT